>OZ024832.1:33640244-34085244 GCA_964016985.1 Anodontia alba | reverse complement strand
TCATGATTTTATACATGAATAAAGCATAAGGGCAAGGGGAAATTATTCTGGAATGGAGCTGCACCCAATAAATAAAAAAAAATAAAAAAATAAAATGCGAGTGATCGACTCTGACGCCCTACAGGAACCCTGACAGTATCGAGAAACAGAGGTACAAGGACCGTCATATCTCGACCAAAGTGACCATTGAGCGGACTTTCGGGAGATGGAAGAGGCGTTTTCACGTTCTCCATTCAGAGGTATTCTCGCGTCCACACTATCAAAAGCGTAAAATATGTGGACTTTTACTAATGTACTCTCGTTATGTTGCCCGATTGCATTCATAAATACAGAGGTAAAAGGTATCATCCAGATATTCAATATGGTTACAGTGTTGTGGCGCGCACAAGGAAAGTGTGAAAAAAAAATCTATTTAAAGCGAATAAATTCAGAAAGTAAGAAAGTGAGAACAATCATTTCTTGCAGGGGACACGCCTTCTTGACTCATACATATTGCTTTGAAGTTTCATGCAGATATTCCATACGGTTATCTACCGTAAATGATGTCTATAAGTCGGGATTAAAATAAGAGCATTTTTCAACCAACATTTATATTAGAAAATTCATACTGGAGTTTTGAGAATATCCGAAAAAGGGTAGCATCTTATAAACATTCCCAAGCTATATATTCACTCAGGGACTTAAAAAAACAAAAACAAAAAGAAAACACCCCGTCTTACAAACGATTCGTCTTACAGCCAGATCATTGCGGTAATTATGATGCGAACTATGATAGTCTGATCACACATTAAAAGATGTTGTTGCATTTGTTGTGTAGACATTACACCAAAACTGAAGAAATGCTTGTGTTATTGACCTGGAGAGGAGTGAAACTGCCCTCCATGGAACTGTATTTGGATTCATGATCACGGAAATACTATTGTATGTCTTCAGATCAAAATGGTACCAAGCAAAGCATGTAGAATTGCAATTGCCTATGCTGTTCTGCACAACATTGCCATTAAGCTACACAAGCCAGAGCCAACTGAGGAGGAAAACCAGGCCGACAACCAGATGCCGTAGACGCCACCATACGTTGGTCATGAAACTGGACAGAATATAAGGGACCACATTACTGACGAATTTTTAGGCATTGAACTTACGTAATGTGACGTCAACAAACACAATCATTTATTAATATAATATATTACTTATTAAATAACTTTATTATAGTTTCTATATATTGCCAACTCAGACTGCATCATACAAATAACAAACGCGGTAAATAAAGAAAAAATACGGTCAATACGAGTTGTACTGGCTTACTTTGGCTATATTGGCCTAGTTTTTTTTTGCTTCACTTTTTAATTGCAATACGGCGGTTCGGGCCTCAGACACAATGACGGCCTCTTTGTAAAACTTTAACCAGTGTAGGGGCTTGACGATATGTTTTCAGCTTGGCCCGCCGTGGTTCAACAATTGGTTTTCATTTACTCTGGCATACAGTAGAATTAGCCATGAGTACTCTTCTTTGTTTATCATAGTGATTTTTATGTCTTACCTTGTGTAATTTTGTTCTTGTGTTTTTCATTCCTTTTAGAGAGCTAATCTTATTGCTTTTCGTACGTTAGTTCGATTTGTACTTGTTTCGTTTTGTCTGTTTTCTTTTTCCTCTTGGTGTCTAGGAAGGGCTGCGGTTTGTGATTGTGGCACTCCCTGGACTTTTCTCTTACCATTTTTTTGTATTGGCAGACGACTCTTTTTTCCTGTATTGGCCGCCTTCTTCCATATTGGCCGAGTTTGTTATCAGGATATATGGTATGCGGTTATACCCGGTTTTAAGGGTTTTTTCAATGATTTTCAATCGTATTAAGATGATAGAAGGCATGGTATGACTTTGGCTATATAGCTGTTATTTACTGCGACAATCTTCGATAAGAAACTTGTTTTAAAAGCTAATTACTAAAATTGCGATTAATCAAGAAATTTCTTATCGGTCCATTTACATACCACATGCCTCGTGTCATCAAAGCAGACCGCGGAACTGTAACTAGGCTGATAAGAAATGTCTGGCTTAATAACATTATAATATTCAGTAATGTATTTGAGATTTTTAATGTTTATTATGTACCAACAGTTATTACAAGTGCACACATCTTATACTGTTATGAATAAACAAACTATTGAAAACGTATGGCATTTAACATTTCCTGCGCCGTGGCTGCCTCTTTTTGCTTTTCCTTATCAAGTCTTTCTGAAAGTTTTATTTGGAGCTGCAGTTTCTTGGTTTCAAGTTGTTTGTTAGTCAGTTGCACAGCCAAAACCTCCAACTGCTTCTGATAAACGTCTTCTGGAGTTAGTTTCCTCTTGTGTGGTCTAAATGGAATTTAAAAAAAAATGACAGGATGGAGCGTTTAAGTATCTACCTTTCATGACATTATGTGTTAGAAGCATGTAAAACAGATATAGTTGTATTTTTATGTTATTTTTACATGTATGTATAGCTATCTGTAAGCGTTGTTACAGTTTGTTAATTTTTCATTATTATAATTGAACATTCATTCATTCATGTCGTGGTACAGTAGCAGTCACTTTATATTTCGATTATGTAAATGGATTTATTTTATTGTTAGCGAAGAAATCAGTGTATATCTGTTGAAAATAAAAAATGGTTTCAATCTCTAGTGTATTGAACGAGCGTAAAGTTACTATCTGGTTCACGGTTCATTATTCACGGTTCAGGATTCAACGTATGGTTCATTATTCAGGATATTATTCAAAATACGACCAGAAGCGTCTGGTTCAGGATTCGGCGTATTATTCAAATACGACCTGCAGCGTCTGGTTCATTATTTAGGGTATTATTCAAAATACGACCTGCAGCGTCTATTTCAGGATTCAGCGTATTATTAAAAATAAGACCTGCAGCGTCTGGTTCATTATTCAGGGTATTATTCAAAATACGACCTGCAGCGTCTGGTTCAGGATTCAGGGTATAATTCAAAATACGACCTGCAGCATCTGGTTCAGGATTCAGCGTATAATTCAAAATATGATCTGCAGCGTCTGGTTCATTATTCAGGGTATTATTCAATGTACGACCTGCAGCGTCTGGTTCAGGATTCAGGGTATTATTCAAATACGACCTGTTAGTTTGCGGTTAATTCTAACGATTTTCAGCTAGGGTTAGGGTTAGTGATAGGTTAGGGTTAGGGATGTGGTGAGTAGGGGCCGGACAGGGATTAGGGTTAGGGTTAGGGTAAGGGCCTTTTTCTTTGCTGTTCGCAGTATTATTCCCTATTTTGGATCTTGATGTCAGCGACCAGGATGCATCTCCAAGGGAGTCCACGTGAGCCCACTTTGGCAAGAAAGCAATTACCTCTCTTCTCATACAGGGCTACTCTAAATGGAAGGAACATATTTTCTGATCAGAACAGAACCCTTTAGAAGAGGGGTTTATAAACCAGGAAAGGATCTGTTCCGCTGGAACGGTATCCCTTTGAAAGGGAGGAGAGTGTTGAGATGTATCTCTGTTCACCGCAACCTTTTTTTATCCCTGCAGATCAAAACAGATACTGTGCAAACAATGTAGATCCAGATGAGAAAATAAAAAGCATTTTTATTGCTGTTAAAGTGCAAAAAGGTATAAGGTTAAAATATCATTTTAACCTTCCTTTACCACTCTCTCTGGACTAATTTTAGCATACGATAAATTGAGGACATATTTCTGATTTTTCATAGAAACAAGATTTGGCATTCCATGCAAATTTTCTGGACACAATTTGTATGAAATACCAAAGCCTTTTTTCTGGTGACTATAAGAAAAATATTTCAAAACTTCATCTGAAAATTTTACTCAGCATGCTAAGCGTTGAAGTTAAACTACTCGACTGCAACCTATTTGGTAGACAATGGCAGCTATTTATTGAAATCCATTCGAGTTGCAACTTCAGGACACTGACACAAACATGGAAACCAGGTCAGAACAAAATCTATGAAATATGCAGCAGTGATATTATCATAGATTACCTAATATTTGGACAGAAAAAAAATGTTTACCCTAGAGGCACTATCAGAATTGTTCTTTATATTTCTTGATATTTCATGTCATCACAAAAACATACCCATATAATTTTGACCCCCTTAAACCACACTTTTATATAGTAAAACTGGGGTTTACAGGGGTATACATTATTTTTGTTATTTCTGCTCAAAACATAGATTGTGGGTACTCGTTAGGCGAAGAGGCAGTTCTAACGAGTACCCACAATCTATGTTTTGAGCAGAAATTTGAAAAATATCAGAATTTTTTATGTGAAAAATTGCCATTTTTGGTGGTAAAATTTTCAGTGTATTTGAATAGGCATGTTTTCGTAATGTAAATTGTCTGCTTAATAGAGGATTTACATGTAGTGTTGAGCCTTGTTTTCTCTGAAAAAAGTCTTAGAATGTCATCTGTAGCCGTTGTGACAGGCTTTGCTAGTGTAAAGAAGTTACCAATTTTGCCAAGGTAGGCAATTTATCATAATTGCCTATCTTCCGTTACAGTATTTGTAACTTCCTGACATCAATAATTTTTAAGTAAAGCTTGTGTCCCATACTTTTTTAGTCCGAACTTATGGTTATCTAGCCTTTACCACTCTATAGGCAAATTCAGCAGATGACAAATTGATGATATTTTTATTTTTACCTGAAAACAAATTTAAGAATAAATTAAGATGCCACACCCTTTTCAAATATTCAGCCAATCAGATTACTTCATCAAGATTGTTCGTCCATATGTCTGTTTTTACGTATGCCTGTTATGTACACCACAGTAGTTTGCGGTTTGTCAAAAGAAATATATATAAACCATCAACAGTTCTTATTTTACTTAGATCCTTAGTATTTCCATGGTTGGCAGACTCCACTAGCTGTCAAACAAGAGCAATATAAGCGTAACTGTACCAAATTTAGTGACACAGAGGCCCAAAAGTTTGTAACCGAAAATCATGACTGGCAAGACCCGGCAAGCGAAGCACATCCCCCTCCGAGCATACACCAATCTACGTAAATCATGAGAAAGTCCAATCGCAGACATCAGGTAAGAGACGCCAACCGATCGATTAACGTGCGTCCCCCACCGTGCCACCTCAGCCAGCATGGCCCACGCACCACGGCAACTTCAGGCATCAGCAAGGAGAGTGTCCCAGGCAGCGAGACCTGCAACAGGTAAACTCAACCCCAAAAAGTGGCGAACAAATCCGCTAAGATATACGTCACTATGACAAACCAAGCTTAGGTTTAGAAGAATTTACACCGCAGCATCAACATCAGCACTTAGGAACTGATTCTGAGCAGATGATATCCTAGGGACGAAGGAAACATCCACCAGCAGAGATACTGACACAGTGGTTTGCAATATAAGTGCAACTATACCTCGAACTATACCAAGTTTAGTGACACTGAGGCTTTCTCTTATTAAAACGTCGTCAGTATATCTAAACCTCAAAAGTGTGAAACCGAAACAGCTGATTGGCAAAACCAGGCAAGCGAAGCACATCCCCCTCTGAGCACACAACAACCGACGTAGATCAAGAGACAGGGAGCAAACAATTCGAGGAAATGAGGAACTTAGTCCACAATATGGTATCGTGAAAGGACGACTTGCATAAAATTATATTAACTGAATAATTATGTGATAACGTTTGCAGCTTAAAGTGAATACTGAAACATTGACTGAACTCTGAACTTTATCCCAAACCGCGAACGAAATCTTGAACTGATTAATTCAGAATCCTGCCCAGTAGACTGAATCAAGAACTACACTAAATTTAGAATCTTGTAGTGTTTCCTTAATCATTGAGTGAACTCTGATTTTGTTCAGTTTGAATCCTAATTTCAACCATGCATCGTGAACTGAAACTAGAACTGGCATATATTGAAATCCGGAACTAAATTTGAACCTTTGATTTACTCCTGAGTCAATAAAAAAATATCGGAAATCGTTACGTTTGATTTTTTTCAAAGTTCATATATCGAGCACGGATTTTCAACACTTTATCAAGCTACGCTTACAAAAATATAAGCGTCGGCGAAAATGGCTTTTACAGATGCACCAAATACGGATGCATTATCACTATAAATTTTACAACAATACTTATCGCTGATGCAGATGCCCGTAACTAAACCTATACCTATATACGAAGGTAATTCAAGGATAAATGGCAATTGCCAAAAAAAAAAAAAAAAAAAAAAAAAAAAAAAAGAACATGTAGCATCGACATCAGTTTTAACTGCGTACGCTGAAACCTTAAACATGTTAACATACAGAATACTGAACCAGACACTGAATACTATCCTAGCCATTTTTAATAATCCAGACGCTGAATAATACCCTGGAATTTTTTTAATAATACTCTGAGTCCTGAAACAGGCGCTGAATAATACGCTGGTCGTATTTTGAATAATTCCCAGAATAATACGCTGAATACTGAACTAGACGCTGATTAATACCCTGGACATTTTTTAATAATACCCTGAATCCTGGACCAGACGCCGAATAATACGATAGTCGTATTTTGAATAATACCCCGGATAATACGCTGAATACTGAAACAGACGCTGTATAATACCCTGGACATTTTTTAATAATACGCTGAATCCTGAACCAGATGCTGCAAGTCGAATTTTAAATAATACCCTGAATACTGAACCAGACATTGAATAATACCCTGGAAATTTTTTAATAATACGCTGAATCCTGAACCAGCGCTGCAGGTCGTATTTTGAATAATACCCTGAGTACTGAACCAGACGCTGAATAATACCCTGGATATTTTTTAATAATACGCTGAATCCTGAACCAGACGCTGCAGGTCGTATTTTGAATAATACCCTGAATCGAGAACCAGACGCTTGATAATACCCTGAACATTTTTTAATAATACCCTGAATCCTCAACCAGACGTTGTAGATCGTATTTTGAATAATAAGGAACCAGACGCTGCAGGTCGTATTTTGAATAATACCCAGAATAATGAACCAGACGCTGCAGGTCGTATTTTGAATAATACCCTGAATAATGAACCAGACGCTGAATAATACCCTGGATATTTTTTAATAGTACCCTGAATAATTAACCAGAGGCTGCAGGTCGGATTTTGAATAATACCCTGAATCCTGAAACAGACGCTGCAGGTCGTATTTTGAATAATACGCTGAATCCAGAACCAGACGCTGCAGGTCGTATTATGAATAATACCCAGAATAATGAACCAGATGCTGCAGGTCGTATTTTGAATAATACGCTCAACCCTGAACCAGACGCTCCAGTTCGTATTTTAAATAATACCCTGAATCCTGAACCAAACGCTACAGGTCGTATTTTGTATAATACACTGAATAATGAACCAGACGCTGCAGGTCGTATTTTGAATAAAACGCTGAATCCTGAACCAGATGCTGCAGGTCATATTTTGAATAATACCATGAATACTGAATCATACGATGAATAATACCCTGGCTATTTTTGAATAATACCCTGAATCCTGAACCAGACAGCTGGCTGTATTTTGAATAATACCCTGAATCCTGAACCATCCGCTGAATAATACCCTGTCCACTTTTGAATAATACCCTGAATGATGAACCACACGCTGCAGGTCGTATTTTGAATAATATCCTGAATCCTGAACCAGACGCTGCAGTTCGTATTTTGAATAATACCCTGAATAATGAACCAGACGCTGCAGCTTGTATTTTGAATAATACGCTGAATCCTGAACCAGACGCTGCAGGTCGCATTTTGAATAATACACTGAATACTGCATCATATGCTGAATAAAACCCTGGCCATTTTTGAATAATACCCTGAATCCTTAACCAGACGCTGCAGTTCGTATTTTGAATATTTCAATAATACCCTGAATACTGAACCATACGCTGAATAATATCCTGGCCATTTTTGAATAATACCCTGAATCCTGAACCATACGCTGCAGCTCGTATTTCGAATAATACGCTGAATTTTGAAGCAGACGCTGCAGGTCGTGTTTAGAATAATACCCTGAATCCTGAACCAGACGCTGCAGGTCGAATTTTCAATAATACGCTGAATACTGAACCATACGCTGAATAATATCCTGACCATTTTTGAATAATACCCTGAAAAATGAACCAGACGGTGCAGCTTGTATTTTGAATAATACCATCAATGATGAACCAGACGCTGCAGCTCGTATTTTGAATAATACGCTGAATCGCTGCAGGTAGCATTTTGAATAATACCCTAAATACTGAATCATGCGCTCAATAATACCCTGGCCATTTTTTAATAATATACTGAATCCTGAACCAGACGCTGTAGGTTGTATTTTCAATAATAATCTGAATAATGACCCAGACGCTGCAGGTCGTATTTTGAATAATACGCTGAATCCTGAACCACACGCTGCAGGTCGTTTTTTGAATAATACCCTGAATCCTGAACCATAGGCTGAATAATACCCTGGCCTCTTTTGAATAATACCCTGAATGATGAACCAGACGCTGCAGTTCTTATTTTTAATAATACCCTGAATCCTGAACCAGACGCTGCAGGTCGTATTTTGAATAATACGCTATATCCTGAAACAGACGCTGCAGGTCGTATTTTGAATAATACCCTGAATACTGAACCATACGCTGAATAATATCCTGCCCATTTTTGAATTATACCCTGAATAATGAACCAGACGCTGCGGCTCGTATTTTGAATAATACCCTGAATACTGAACCAGATGTTGCAGCTCGTATTTTGAATAATACCCTGAATAATGAACCAGACGCTGCAGCTCATATTTTGAATAATACGCTGAATCCTGAACCAGATGCTGCAGCTCGTATTTTGAACAATACACTGAATAATGAACCAGACGCTGCAGCTCGTATTTTGAATAATACGCTGTCCTCAACTAGACGCTGCAGGTCGTGTTTTGAATAATACCCTGAATTCTGAACCATACGCTGAATAATACCCTGGCCATTTCTAATAAAACCCTGAATCCTGAACAAGACGCTACAGGTTGTACTTTGACTAATACCCTGAATAATGAACCAGACGCTGCAGGTCGTATTTTGAATAATACGCTGAATCCTGAACCAGACGCTGCAGGTCGAGTTTTGAATAATACCCTGAATTCTGAACCATACACTGAATAATACCCTGGCCACTTTTGAATAATACCATGAATGATGAACCAGACGCTGCAAGTCGTATTTTGAATAATACCCTGACTCCTGAACCAAACGCTGAATAATATCCTGGCCATTTTTGAATAATACCCTGAAAAATGAACCAGACGCTGCAGCTTGTATTTTGAATAATATCATCAATGATGAACCAGACGCTGCAGCTCGTATTTTGAATAATACGCTGAATCCTGAACCAGACGTTCCAGATCGTTTTTTGAATAATACCCTGAATACTGAATCATATGCTGAATAAAACCCTGGCCATTTTTGAATAATACTCTGAATCCTGAACGAAACGCAGCAGGTTATATTTTGAATAATACCCTGAATAATGAACCAGACGCTGCAGCTCATATTTTGAATTATACGCTGAATCCTAAACCAGACGCTGCAGGTCGTGTTTTGAATAATACCCTGAATCCTAAACCATACGCTGAATAATACCCTGACCACTTTTGAAAAATACCCTGAATGATAAACCAGACGCTGCAGGTCGTATTTTGAATAATACCATGAATCCGGAACCAAGCGCTGAATAATATCCTGGCCATTTTTGAATAATGCCCTGAATAATGAACCAGACGCTGGAGCTCATATTCTGAACAATATGCTGAATCCTGAACCAGACGCTGCAGGCTGTTTTTTGAATAATACGCTGAATCCTGAACCATACGCTGAATAATACCCTGGCCACTTTTGAATAATACCCTGAATGATGAACCAGACGCTGCATGTCGTATTCTGAATAATACCTTGAATCCTGAACCAGATGCTGCAGCTCGTATTTTGAATAATACCCTGAATAATGAACCAGACGCTGCAGCTCGTATTTTGAATAATATGCTGAATCATGAATCAGACGCTGCAGGTCGTATTTTGAATAATACCCTGAATACTGAATCATACGCTGAATAATACCCTGGCCATTTTTGAATACTATCTGAATCCTGAACGAGACGCTGCAGGTTGTATTTTGAATAATACCCTGAATAATGAACCAGACGCTGCAAGTCGTATTTTGAATAATACGCTGAATCCTGAATCAGACGCTGCAGGTCGTGTTTTGAACAATACCCTGTATCCTGAACAATACGCTGAGTAATACACTGGCCTCTTTTGAATAATACCCTGAATGATGAACCAGACGCTGCAGTTCGTATTTTTAATAATACCCTGAATCCCGAACCAGACGCTGCAGGTCGAATTTTCAATAATACCCAGAACACTGAACCATTACGCTGAATAATATCCTGGCCATTTTTGAATAACACCCTGAATAATAAACAAGACGCTGCAGGTCGTATTTTGAATAATACGCTGAATCTTGAACCAGACGTTGCAGCTCGTTTTTTGAATAATACCCTGAACACTGAATCATACGCTGAATAATAACCTGGCCATTTTGAATAATACCCTGAATCCTGAACCAGATGTTGCAGGTTGTATTTTGAATAATACCCTGAATAATGAACCAGACGCTGCAGGTCATATTTTGAATAATATGCTGAATCCTGAATCGGACGCTGAATAATACCCTGGCCTCTTTTGAATAATACCCTGAATGATGAACCAGATGCTGCAGTTCGTATTTTGAATAATATCCTGAATCCTGAACCAGACGCTGCAGGTCGTATTTTCAATAATACCCTGAATACTGAACCATTCGCTGAATAATATCCTGACCATTTTTTAATAATACCCTGAATAATGGACCAGAGGCTGCAGGTCGTATTTTGAATAATACGCTGAATCCTGAAACAGACGCTAGAGGTCTCTGAATAATATCCTTAATGATGAACAAGACGCTGCAATTCGTATTTTGAATAATACCCTGAATCCTGAACCAGACGCTGCAGGTCTTATTTTCTTAAATACCCTGTATACTGAACCATACGCTGAATAATATCCTGACCCTTTTTGAACAATACCCTGAATAATGAACCAGACGCTGCGGCTCGTATTTTGAATAATACACTGAATCCACAACCAGTCGCTGCAGGTCGTGTTTTGAATAATTAGCTGAATACGGAACCATGCGCTGAAAAATACTCAGGCCTCTTTTGAATAATACCCTGAATGATGAACCAGAAGATGCAGTTCGTATTTTGAATAATACCCTAAATCCTGAACCAGACGCTGCAGGTCGTATTTTCAATAATATTATGAATACTGAACCATACACTGAATAATATCCTGGCCATTTTTGAATAATACCCTGAATAATTAACAAGACGCTGCGGCACGTATTTTAAATAATACGCTGAATCCTGAACCAGACGCTGGAGGTCGTGTGTTGAAAAAAACCCTGAATCCTGAACCATACGATGAATAGTACCCTGGCCCCTTTCGAATAATACTCTGAATGATGAACCAGACGCTGCAGTTCGTATTTTGAATAATACCCTAAATCCTGAACCAGACGCTGCAGGTCGTATTTTCAATAATACCCTGAATACTGAACCATACGCTGAATAATATTCTGGCCATTTTTGAATAATACCCTGAATAATGAGCCAGACGCTGCAGCTCGTATTTTGAATAGTACCCTGAATCCTGAACCAGACGCTGCAGGTCGTGTTTTGAATAATACCCTGAATCCTGAACCATACGCTGAATAATACCCTGGCCTCTTTTGAATAATACCCTGAATGATGAACCAGACGCTGCAGTTCGTATTTTGAATAATACCCTGAATACTGAACCATACGCTGAATAATATCCTGACCATTTTTGAATAATACCCTGAATAATTAACCAGACGCTGCAGCTCGTATTTTGAATAGTACGCTGAATCCTGAACCTGACGCTGCAGGTCGTGTTTTGAATAATACCCTGAATCCTGAACCATACGCTGAATAATACCCTGGCCTCTTTTGAATTATACCCTGAATGATGAACCAGACGCTGCAGTTCGTATTTTGAATAATACTCTGAATCCTGAACCAGACGCTGCAGGTCGTATTTTCAATAATACCCTGAATACTGTACCATACGCTGAATAATATCCTGACCATTTTTTAATAATACTTTCAATGATTAATCAGACGCTGCAGGTCGTATTTTGAATAATACGCTGAATCTTGAACCAGACGTTGCAGCTCGTTTTTTGAATAATACCCTGAACACTGAATCATACGCTGAATAATAACCTGGCCATTTTGAATAATACCCTGAATCCTGAACCAGATGTTGCAGGTTGTATTTTGAATAATACCCTGAATAATGAACCAGACGCTGCAGGTCATATTTTGAATAATATGCTGAATCCTGAATCGGACGCTGAATAATACCCTGGCCTCTTTTGAATAATACCCTGAATGATGAACCAGATGCTGCAGTTCGTATTTTGAATAATATCCTGAATCCTGAACCAGACGCTGCAGGTCGTATTTTCAATAATACCCTGAATACTGAACCATTCGCTGAATAATATCCTGACCATTTTTTAATAATACCCTGAATAATGGACCAGAGGCTGCAGGTCGTATTTTGAATAATACGCTGAATCCTGAAACAGACGCTAGAGGTCTCTGAATAATATCCTTAATGATGAACAAGACGCTGCAATTCGTATTTTGAATAATACCCTGAATCCTGAACCAGACGCTGCAGGTCTTATTTTCTTAAATACCCTGTATACTGAACCATACGCTGAATAATATCCTGACCCTTTTTGAACAATACCCTGAATAATGAACCAGACGCTGCGGCTCGTATTTTGAATAATACACTGAATCCACAACCAGTCGCTGCAGGTCGTGTTTTGAATAATTAGCTGAATACGGAACCATGCGCTGAAAAATACTCAGGCCTCTTTTGAATAATACCCTGAATGATGAACCAGAAGATGCAGTTCGTATTTTGAATAATACCCTAAATCCTGAACCAGACGCTGCAGGTCGTATTTTCAATAATATTATGAATACTGAACCATACACTGAATAATATCCTGGCCATTTTTGAATAATACCCTGAATAATTAACAAGACGCTGCGGCACGTATTTTAAATAATACGCTGAATCCTGAACCAGACGCTGGAGGTCGTGTGTTGAAAAAAACCCTGAATCCTGAACCATACGATGAATAGTACCCTGGCCCCTTTCGAATAATACTCTGAATGATGAACCAGACGCTGCAGTTCGTATTTTGAATAATACCCTAAATCCTGAACCAGACGCTGCAGGTCGTATTTTCAATAATACCCTGAATACTGAACCATACGCTGAATAATATTCTGGCCATTTTTGAATAATACCCTGAATAATGAGCCAGACGCTGCAGCTCGTATTTTGAATAGTACCCTGAATCCTGAACCAGACGCTGCAGGTCGTGTTTTGAATAATACCCTGAATCCTGAACCATACGCTGAATAATACCCTGGCCTCTTTTGAATAATACCCTGAATGATGAACCAGACGCTGCAGTTCGTATTTTGAATAATACCCTGAATACTGAACCATACGCTGAATAATATCCTGACCATTTTTGAATAATACCCTGAATAATTAACCAGACGCTGCAGCTCGTATTTTGAATAGTACGCTGAATCCTGAACCTGACGCTGCAGGTCGTGTTTTGAATAATACCCTGAATCCTGAACCATACGCTGAATAATACCCTGGCCTCTTTTGAATTATACCCTGAATGATGAACCAGACGCTGCAGTTCGTATTTTGAATAATACTCTGAATCCTGAACCAGACGCTGCAGGTCGTATTTTCAATAATACCCTGAATACTGTACCATACGCTGAATAATATCCTGACCATTTTTTAATAATACTTTCAATGATTAATCAGACGCTGCAGGTCGTATTTTGAATAATACGCTGAATCCTGAACCAGACGCTGCAGGTCGTGTTTTGAATAATACCCTAAATCCTGAACCATACGCTGAATAACATCCTGATCTCGTCAAACATTTCTCTGGAACTACTGCACCTAGGATCTTGAAGCTTGTACAAAGGTTCAGTATGGCAAGTTATATTGCAGGAAAGAGAACTTGCCTGTTTCTGCCTATTATTCTAATTATTTGTCCTTTTTACTTTCTTTCCCATCAGCGATTTACCACCTCTATCGAAACCTGGATCTTCAAAAATCATATACACCTTGAGTTTGTTGAGAAAAAGAAAACCAAGCTGATGAATTTCATCAATATATTTTTATGCCTCGCCATGAAGTGGAGGAGGGCATATACTTTTGTCCTCCGTCATAAGTCCGTGCGTTAGACCGTTTGTCTGTCCGTCACACTTTATAGTGTTGTTCATGTCTCTGCAACTCCTCCTACAAGATACTGGTTTGAAACTTGTACTATAGTAAGGATACAGACTGAGTTATTATTATTAGACTTACACAGCTGTTTTTACTTAGAAAATTTGTCTTTTACACATGACATAGTAGGGTTCGTATCTCTACAACTTCAAAAAAAAAAAAAAAAAAAAAAAAAAAAAAAGGTTGGTTAGCCAGAGCTAGGATTCTTGTGTTCTGCACACCCTTTTATGGTGCTTTACATTTGTGAGATATTTCATGAAAATATCTAAAACGGTTTTTAACTTACAGAGTGGACACAAGTATATTTCATGAAAATATCTAAAACGGTTTTTAACTTACAGAGTGGACACAAGTACATGGTAGAAACGGCTATGTTTAAAAATATCTCCAAAAGTAGGCAAATCAGAGTTACGGTTCATAAGTTCTGCACGTCGTATCACAGAGCTTTAAATTTGTGTGAAGTTTCATCAAAATATCTCAAACGGTTTCCAACTTACAGAGCGAACACTAGTACATGGTAGAAATGGCTTTTTTCAATATTTACAATGTTCAAAGGGCTTTAACTCCAATGGAAGGTTAACCAGAGTTATGGTTCTTATGTTCTACATGTCGTCTCATGGTGTTTACATTTGCGAGAAATTTCATGAAAATATCTCAAACGGTCTTCAACTTACAGAGCGGACATGAGTACATGGTGGAAATGGCTATGTGCAATGTTCAAAGGGCAATAACTCCAACAGTAGACAAATCCGAGTTATGATGTATGTGTTCTGCACTTTGTCTTATAATGCTTTGTATTTGTGTGAAGTTTCGTGAAAATATCGCGAACGGTATCAGAGTTATAGAGCAGACACGAGTACATGGTAGAAATGGCTATTTTCAATATTTATGATGTTAAAAGGGCGGTAACTCCAAAAGTAGATCAACCAGAGTTATGGTTCTTATGTTCTGTACATCATCTCATAGTGCTTTACATTTGTGAGAGATTTCATGAAACTATCTTAAACGGTTTTAAACTTATAGAGCAGACAGCAGTACATGGTGGAAATGAGTATGTTCAATGTTCAAAGGGCAATAACTTCAAAAGTAGACAAATCAGATTTACGGTTCATATATTCTGCATGTTATCTTATGGTGTTTTATATTTTTGTTGAGTTTTGTGAAAATATCACGAACGGTATCAAAGTTATGGAGCGTACACGAGTACATGGTAGAAATGGCTAGTTTCAACATTTATAATGTTCAAAGGGCCGTAACTCCAAAAGCAGGTTACCCAGAGTTATGGTTGTTATGTTCTGCTCGTTACCTTATGGTGCTTTACATTTGTGAGAGATTTCATGAAAATATCTTAAACAGTTTTCAACTTACAGAGCGGACAGGAACTTATGTGGCGAGGCATAATGATGGAGATATTGTGAACGCCTCCGTCTGTCCATAACGTATCTCCTAATCCACTCAGCGGAATTTAACCAAACATGCACATTTGTCCTCATGGTAAGGACGTGCGAGAGCAATATTATTTCTTCATCCGTCCGTCCGTCCATCCACCTGGTGTCCGTTCATCTATCTGTCAAACTATCTCCTCCTAAACCACTGGGGGGAATTTAACCAAACTTGCCATATGACTTCCCCTCATGGTAAGGAAGTGCGCGAGTAACATTATGTTTCCGTGTGTCTGTCCGTTCGTCCGTCAGTCCGGCGTCCGGTAATCTATCCATCACACTACCTTCTCCTAAACTACTGAACGGAATTTAACCAAAAAAGGTAAGAGAAAAGTCCAGGGAGTGCCACAATCACAAACCGCAGCCCTTCCCAGACCCCAAGAGGAAGAGGAAACCGACAAATCTAAAGAAGCACAAACCGAACAAACATACGAAAAGCACTAAGATTAGCTCTCTCTTCCCCAAGCGAGGTAATCGCAATACTTAAAGGACTGAAAAACACAAGAACAAAATGACACACTGAAAGACAAAGAACAAATCGCCTCGTAGAATAAACCACAAAGCAACAAAGAGTAAGACTAACACCGGGACCACCGCCTTAGAACGGTCGGTAAAGCAAACCACCGAGGAGGGGGGGGGGGGGGGAGGGGGGTTAAAGCACTTTTACAGCTAGCTAACTTCACCCTGGGTCCCGATGCTACTCTTAATACAGAAATACATAAAAAATTTGGTTCGCATAAAGGCTCCCAACTCAGTCAATGCATCAAAGGAAACCTGCTTCATGGCTTCCCCTTATGGGTTAGGATATGCGAGTCCGTCCGTTCGTCCAGTGCCCATCCAGCTGTCACAATATCTTCTCCTAAACTACTGGGCGGAATTTAACCAAACTTGCTACATGATTTCCCTACATAGTAAAGGAGTGCGAGAGCAACATCATTTTTTCGTCTGTCCATCCATTTGTTCGTCCATCACGCTATCTCGTCCAAAACTTCCTGGCGGAATTTAACCGGGCTTGCTTATTGACTTCCCCGCATGGTAAAGGTGTGCGAGAGCAACATTATTGTTCACTTCTCTCTACTTAGTAAGTGGTGAAAGCGTGGAGATTTGCGAACAATCTAGGTTGAAACTTGCAGCAAAGTAGGATTGTAGGCTAGGCATGTGTATAAAAGTAATAAAACTCTGATCAAATTTTATTGCTTGAGTTACGTAGCCTTAATTTAATTAGAAATATGGCCTTATACACATGTTAAAAGTAGGGTTCATGTCTCCACAACTTCTACAGTTTTCAAGATAATGATTTGACACTTGCAGCAAAGTAAGAATATAGGTAGGGCATGTGCATGAAGGTCACTCTGATCAAATTTTCATTATCAGAGTTACGATTTACCTTGATATGTTCGTAAAATCACTCTTCTTATGCGTGTTGTTCTGGATAATAAACCTAAAAGGCCAAACTGGTAGTATGGGGACATTCATCCCCTTTACGGATCTCCTAGTTTTTTTCTGTTTTTTTTTTTTTTTTTTTTTTGTTGTTGTTTTTTTTTTCATTTATCTACACCCCTCCCTAGACTGGCTCCAGTCGTTTCTGCATTTTTGTCATTCTTTATCACTTCCTGTAGCTGTATTCGTCTCTTTAATCCCATTTCAATGTTTTACTGCAGAAACGACTGGTAAACTCTGGCTAAGCCAATGTAATATGATACAATGTTTGGGTGAGGTGAAACCAATTACCAGGGTCAGTTTTTTTTTACTAGAAATGGTGCCAAAACCATACATCTGGTCAGGGTCTTTATGTGAATTCTGCAAAACCATACATCTGGTCAGGGTCTTTATGTGAATTCTGCACACATAATATACGAGTAGTATATTCTGTACCTGAGCAGTGAAAATACTGGCCATTGTCGACAAAAAAAACAACAAAAAAACAGCATGATAATACAAGATGCATAGTGGCCCACACATACCAGACTGTACAGAGTGTACTACACAGATCAGACCTCTTGCAGTATACCCTGAGATCAGGTTGCATTCAGCATACCACACTGATCAAACTGTACAGAACATCAGACTGAAAGATTCACAGTATACAGTCAGTATGATAACCGTTCCAAATAGAAACTTACCTTATGACAATTGCAGCAAGCAGGGACTCAAATCAGCCTGCACATCCGCACAGTCAGATTCTACACTAGTCGCTAACATGATATACAAATTTTAAATTTTAATGAATAAAACAAACAGTAACCCCTGGTGCTATGCTGGTTCCCTAACGTTCTTTTAACTTTAAGGGCTCAAGTAATAAAATAACCGTGGGTGCCTATAAAACCAGATTTAACACCCACCCCACCTCCTAGATCATTGTGTCCATTCTAAGGCATACAGAGCTATTTTTTTGTAACTCTGGCTTGGGATTAAACCTCTGTAAGGTTGTCCAGTTGTGTGTGTGCGCGAGCGTGTGTGCCTGTTGAAAAGATGATAGAAGTTGGAATACAAGCAGAACAAACCCAGCAGGGCCCGGTTGTTCAAAGCGTCGTTAGCTTAACGAGCTCGTTAAGAGTCATTTCGTGAACTGTTTTAGCAGATTCAATATACATATATATCTCTGATATTTTTTGCTGAAAAAATGTGAGTAGCTTTTGCAAAAGCTACTCACATTTTTTCAGCAAAAAATTTCAGCATATTTGTGTATCACTCGATTTAAATTTTAACGAATCGTTAACTAACGACATCGTTAGCTTTGAACAACTGGGCCCAGGTTAGCCTGAAATCCATGCATGGCTGGTGGGGCTTATTTCTGCGTGTTATTTAGAATACACTCTCTTTCTGTCCTCTGCATGTTGAACAGGAAAAGCCCTGACCACGTTGCATAGTCATGTAGTTCGTTTTGTGCTTGCTGTTCCCCCATGCAGAAATCTTTCCATATTATCTTTAATAAAAAAGTCAGACAGACAGGTCAGCAAACTATACAGACTTAGATAATGTACACAAGCACTGGTTAACTGGTTAGAGGGTTGAGCCTGCCCAGTAAAACTGTGGTTAGGTAAACTGATAATAGTGTTGACTGGGCCGTAAAACTCCAACTTAAACAAACAAAATACAGATCCAGGTTAGCCACAACAGAATCTGGATCATGTCAACACTGTTTCATTCATCTAACATCTTACATTTTTAGACACATATATCAAAATGGACTTATCCATATTTTAGAATAAGTATAGTAAGGAATCAAGATGTCCATAATTTTAGGGTAAATATAGTAGATTTTGCAGGTTTTAAATTATCTGATTCAAGTAAAAATGTTTCTTTTCAGTAGTACCCGAATGGCGACATTGTAGACCCTGATTCGCGGCACTGCAGGCATTGAAGGTTGATATCAGCATGTGCATCTGTGCAATCTTATCAGGCCGGGCCTTCTCTGTGATACAGTTTGCAATAATGTATATTCTGTGTGCTGGCAATGTCTGGCTTTTGTTAGACTGCACCAATGTGTATGCTGTTTGGGGTCTTGGTTACCTATATGTGGTATAAGGAGTCTTTAATTTTTTTTTTTTTTTTTTTTTTTTTTTTTGACATTTTCTGCATAATCATATAGAAGTAGTTATTTCCATGAAATTAATTTTGATTTATTTTTTTACACAAGATTGTTATAAAAAATTAAATTTGATAAGAACACTATTCCATGTAAGTACTCGTACAAGCACATGTTTTCCTAAGTTTTAACACTGTGCAGACAGTACAGACTCTGAAGGCCTAGATTAGGCTGTGCATACATGTCTGATCAAAACCTTCATATAAGCATAACTGCTGTCTGATTGTCTTATAAGTACCTTTCCTGTACATTGGATACTGTAGAATACACAAACATACATGTACAGCATAGACCCTGATCAGAGACATATATTAACATGCTATAATAAAGACAGGATATACTTTTACTTACAGTTTTTATGATTCAATAATGGAAATGGCCTTCAGTGCCTTGTTTTGTTTGTGTGTGTGTCGGGAGGAGGGGGGGGGGGGGCGGGGGGGGGGGAGCGGGAAGAGGGAGTTTATTCAATAGAAAGAGATTTTAGACTGGCAAAAATAAATCACGCTTGCCATTTTTTTAGTCTTCCAAGGTCATTTTCCCCTGGGTGAGCAAAAAAAAAAAAGAAGAAGAAAAAAAAAAAAAAAACCTTCAAGATATTCCCTTACAACATAATCCTGGTTTGGCCCAACTGATTCATAATTAAGTTTCCTTACACACACACACACACACACGCACGCACGCACGCACGCACACAACACACACACACACACACACACACACACACACACACACACACACACAAAAGTGTCCCTGGTCATGAAACTTATATATCATTTTTGTCTCAAAGCAAGACTGAGCTGCCTGTAGACTAAGTGAAAGTTAATTAGGGCCATAAAATACTATTACTGTTCAGTTTGCATTGGTCATTGGTATATGGTACATTTTAGCAAGGTGATTCTTGTAATGTCAATGTCATGGTTTTATAAGTTCATTTTCTTAAATTTCCAGTTTTATCTTTGTATCTCCCTTGATTAAAATGATTTTTTCACACTAGACGGTAATTGAAATACACATGTATCATCTGAACCCACATTAAAAGACAAATTCTCATCATTCCTTACATTATCATATAATTTTGTGTCACTGGAGGCTTAAAATCATCGGGTGTTTACAAAGTTTCTGAATTGTTTGTGGCATTTTGTGTTTCAGTCTTAATTGACATACACATTGACTGCACTACTTCTATGCCATGATCGGATTGTCACTGCTTTATCGTCAAATCCATTATTGTATAAAGTGGTACAGCATGTACACGTCCACTGTGATTCGAAATATTCCTCTGTGAAATGTCAATTCCTACAGTTTCATAAATGTTTTTCATCATGCCACCCAAGTCCTTTTGTGAAATCAAAGCCGCGCTGAACCTTAGATATTTAAACTTTTCATTAGTTGAAGCCAAAGGTTTACGATATAATCCCCCTTGAGTGGAATCCCAGCCAGCATTCTACGTAAATCTAAATCTATATCGGGCCGTCAGAATGTTAGCTGGGATATAACTCAAATTTTGATTGTATAGTCTCACTAAGCATCTGTCATTATCCGGAGTTTCAAAATGTTTCACTGTTTTGGGGAGTCACTTTTCTGTGGTTAAGACCACCTTGCACATTTTTCATAGCCCTTCCTTTAAACAAAATATATCTTAATTTAGTCTCAGGATCAGTCTGAATCGAAAACTTCCGCTTCCAAAGACATGCTCCTGAAGACCTCGAAAGCCAAAAGCTTTGCCGTTATAAAAGAACACAGCATTTGACATTCCTTCCGCAGTGTCAATACTAAATACACCACTGTCCCAGAACAACTGCTCATCCTCAGGTTACACAGGATCCTTTTTCTTCACGTGTATTCCCATACCGTTAGACGTGAGCTCCTTCATTCTGGCATCTAAACTTTATCTGAAGTTTGCAAAGGTACGGTCCGTTTTCGTAAACATATTTACAACATTTCGGCCAAGTTCATCACGCAGATGTCTTTGAAGTCCAGCAATTATTTGTGACAGTGTATTAGATGGATGTGGTTTACCATCCTTTCTACGACATTCTACTACAAATTTCGATAGCCAAAAATCAAGTTCATTGTAAGGAACACCAGATAAACACTTTGGTAAGTCAAACTGCTCAAGCAGTGTCTCCACTTTTGTTTCTCTGTACAATATCCAGCCATTCCAGACGGATAATGCCCATTTGAT
This sequence comes from Anodontia alba, assembly GCA_964016985.1. NCBI lineage: Eukaryota > Metazoa > Mollusca > Bivalvia > Lucinida > Lucinidae > Anodontia > Anodontia alba. The sequence continues at coordinate 34,063,565 of OZ024832.1, read as the reverse complement.
GTTTTCCTAGTCTTCTTAGGAATGCTTTCACGAAACTTTTCTTTCAGCTTATCATCAGAAATTGGATCTCCAAAACGTTGCAATCTTGACTTGTCACTTACACTACTTCCTGTCATACTGTCAAATAATAATGTCTGAGTTGGAATAGAGAATAACTGAGAAGCTGAAGGTATGACAAAGTCAGGCTCACATTCAAAGTCACCCAATCTTCTATAACATCTGACTTTTTTTTTATTTTTAATAAAAAAAAAAAAAAAAAATGAAACAGCACTATAATATTCCTATAATTTTAACTTTTCAATTATAGCTGCAGCTTGAATGAAAACATGTTCTTGAATGAATAAAAAAAATGTTCTAGGCTGGACGATGGTGTTTTGTGGAAAAAAGCTCATAGTTTTGATGTTGTCTCTGGAGGCCATTAATGGACATGTAAGATAGCATTTACAGCAGTCTAAGCCGGTTAGAAGGTACTTAAGAGATTTCTTCACACTTAGAATCTGCTACGCTTCACACTTAGAATCTTCTACGCTTCGCTTCGCAGAAAATCTCTTAATAACCTTCTAACCTATACTAAGAGCATTTTTTTTTATAAAGACATCCATCTTTTAGAGTAAATTACAACCTGATCTGGCCTTAAATCAGATAGTAGACTGAAAGAGCAATTTGATACATACCATTAGCTTATCAGTATCACAATCTGTGTTTACTTCTGCAAATTCCTGATTACACAGAGGCATGCTACTAAGGGTCATATATCGTTATATATAAGGTCAGCAGACGTCACTAACCAAAATTTTCCAAACTGAAGCCTGAATTTAACAGACTCTATCTTTTCCACTAAGGGACATAACTTATTTAATCATTATTAGTTGTACTAGATTGTATACCTTTGAAAAGAAAAGAGAAAATGACAGAAAAGATATAGTCTGGAGACAGACTACCCCCTCCCCACCCTTATCTTTTTCTCCATTGTTATACATAAATAATATAATGTCAAAGATGCAACAGTACAAGCCTGGGTCTTCAAACTCCGTTAACACCTGAAAGTAACCATATACGGTATATTGTAGGAAAGGAAACCTTGCTGCTGGGATATATTTCTTTGTGTTCTTCTATTTTTTTTTAGTTTTTTATTTGTTTTTTTGATTATTTTTTTTTTTATTCATTCAACTCTCTCTCTCCATTGTAATACATAGGAAATTTTATATCAATATTTTCCAAGGAACTACTGCACCTAGGATCTCTAGGCAGGTGCAGAAAATACTGGTACCTTAGTTTATTCTTTTAATTCAAATCTGTGTGCTGAAGAATTCTTTTCTCCAGTATTTAGTAATTTATGAAAGAACATATGACCAAAACGAATGTAGACAGTTTATTAAAAATATTTTAAATATTTTATGACATGGTTATTTCAAAAACACTTGTAAAACATTATGTAAATAATTTATTTTCACAATATATATATATATATATATATATATATATATATATATATATATATATATATATAGGGAGAAATATGAAATACCACTGGGTTGAGTGAGGTTTCGAACCCACGCCGGCTACGACGGCAGCGCCTAGCCCTTCAGAGTCAGGAGTCATAACCACTGCACCACTACGCTTGTTAAAAACAAGTTTCATGGAACAGTATTATGCTTGATTTCTCTGAATGACCCGTCGGATAGGGTATATTTTTGGTGCGCTAGCGCACTCATTATATACAAGGAACTCTCTGGATCCATAGGATACTGAAGCTTGAAAATATTATTATAATTTAAGAGTTAAACAAACTTCAACAAAGAATTCCAGCCCAGGATCAATACTGATGCAAGTACTTCAGAAAAAAGTGTATAGGGAGAAATATGAAATACCACTGGGTTGAGTGAGGTTTCGAACCCACGCCGGCTACGACGGCAGCGCCTAGCCCTTCAGAGTCAGGAGTCATAACCACTGCACCACTACGCTTGTTAAAAACAAGTTTCATGGAACAGTATTATGCTTGATTTCTCTGAATGACCCGTCGGATAGGGTATATTTTTGGTGCGCTAGCGCACTCATTATATACAAGGAACTCTCTGGATCCATAGGATACTGAAGCTTGAAAATATTATTATAATTTAAGATTTAAACAAACTTCAACAAAGAATTCCAGCCCAGGATCAATACTGATGCAAGTACTTCAGAAAAAAGTGTATAGGGAGAAATATGAAATACCACTGGGTTGAGTGAGGTTTCGAACCCACGCCGGCTACGACGGCAGCGCCTAGCCCTTCAGAGTCAGGAGTCATAACCACTGCACCACTACGCTTGTTAAAAACAAGTTTCATGGAACAGTATTATGCTTGATTTCTCTGAATGACCCGTCGGATAGGGTATATTTTTGGTGCGCTAGCGCACTCATTATATACAAGGAACTCTCTGGATCCATAGGATACTGAAGCTTGAAAATATTATTATAATTTAAGATTTAAACAAACTTCAACAAAGAATTCCAGCCCAGGATCAATACTGATGCAAGTACTTCAGAAAAAAGTGTATAGGGAGAAATATGAAATACCACTGGGTTGAGTGAGGTTTCGAACCCACGCCGGCTACGACGGCAGCGCCTAGCCCTTCAGAGTCAGGAGTCATAACCCTATCCGGGTTATATATATATCCTATATATCCTAATATACCCTATCCGACGGGTCATTCAGAGAAATCAAGCATAATACTGTTCCATGAAACTTGTTTTTAACAAGCGTAGTGGTGCAGTGGTTATGACTCCTTGACTCTGAAGGGCTAGGCGCTGCCGTCGTAGCCGGCGTGGGTTCGAAACCTCACTCAACCCAGTGGTATTTCATATTTCTCCCTATACACTTTTTTCTGAAGTACTTGCATCAGTATTGATCCTGGGCTGGAATTCTTTGTTGAAGTTTGTTTAAATCTTAAATTATAATAATATTTTCAAGCTTCAGTATCCTATGGATCCAGAGAGTTCCTTGTATATAATGAGTGCGCTAGCGCACCAAAAATATACCCTATCCGACGGGTCATTCAGAGAAATCAAGCATAATACTGTTCCATGAAACTTGTTTTTAACAAGCGTAGTGGTGCAGTGGTTATGACTCCTGACTCTGAAGGGCTAGGCGCTGCCGTCGTAGCCGGCGTGGGTTCGAAACCTCACTCAACCCAGTGGTATTTCATATTTCTCCCTATACACTTTTTTCTGAAGTACTTGCATCAGTATTGATCCTGGGCTGGAATTCTTTGTTGAAGTTTGTTTAAATCTTAAATTATAATAATATTTTCAAGCTTCAGTATCCTATGGATCCAGAGAGTTCCTTGTATATAATGAGTGCGCTAGCGCACCAAAAATATACCCTATCCGACGGGTCATTCAGAGAAATCAAGCATAATACTGTTCCATGAAACTTGTTTTTAACAAGCGTAGTGGTGCAGTGGTTATGACTCCTGACTCTGAAGGGCTAGGCGCTGCCGTCGTAGCCGGCGTGGGTTCGAAACCTCACTCAACCCAGTGGTATTTCATATTTCTCCCTATACACTTTTTTCTGAAGTACTTGCATCAGTATTGATCCTGGGCTGGAATTCTTTGTTGAAGTTTGTTTAAATCTTAAATTATAATAATATTTTCAAGCTTCAGTATCCTATGGATCCAGAGAGTTCCTTGTATATAATGAGTGCGCTAGCGCACCAAAAATATACCCTATCCGACGGGTCATTCAGAGAAATCAAGCATAATACTGTTCCATGAAACTTGTTTTTAACAAGCGTAGTGGTGCAGTGGTTATGACTCCTGACTCTGAAGGGCTAGGCGCTGCCGTCGTAGCCGGCGTGGGTTCGAAACCTCACTCAACCCAGTGGTATTTCATATTTCTCCCTATACACTTTTTTCTGAAGTACTTGCATCAGTATTGATCCTGGGCTGGAATTCTTTGTTGAAGTTTGTTTAAATCTTAAATTATAATAATATTTTCAAGCTTCAGTATCCTATGGATCCAGAGAGTTCCTTGTATATAATGAGTGCGCTAGCGCACCAAAAATATACCCTATCCGACGGGTCATTCAGAGAAATCAAGCATAATACTGTTCCATGAAACTTGTTTTTAACAAGCGTAGTGGTGCAGTGGTTATGACTCCTGACTCTGAAGGGCTAGGCGCTGCCGTCGTAGCCGGCGTGGGTTCGAAACCTCACTCAACCCAGTGGTATTTCATATTTCTCCCTATACACTTTTTTCTGAAGTACTTGCATCAGTATTGATCCTGGGCTGGAATTCTTTGTTGAAGTTTGTTTAAATCTTAAATTATATATATATATATATATATATATATATATATATATATATATATATATATATATATATATATATATATATATATATATTATTTTCACAATATACATACATTGTAAATTATTATATTGTAAACATTTAGATTATTTGTGTGTTTTATTAATCATACAAAAATATATTAGTTTAAATATGATAGCCTTGATAAGGAGTGATAAGGAGAATGCCCTGAAACAAGCTTTTAGTCATTTCAAGATGAAGATGTTCATATTTATAAAGGTGGGCAGATCAGCCACATGCTTCTCAGTGAAGTATTTATCACCCTCACAAGTAATTAATGCCAATCACTGAAAAGTTCTCCAGGACTACCAAGAGAAATTATTACATGTAGTCCGAAAGGAAATAAGGACATTTTGTTATTAAAAAACTGGCGTCGTCCTATTTCGCTGTTAAACACGTCATATAAATAAGCCTCGTCTTGCATTGCAAAAAGACTTAAAGTTGTGCTGCCATCTATTATAAATGATGACCAAACTGGTTTTATTTCGGTCGATTTATTGCTGAAAATGTAAGAATGTTGTATGACATAATGCACCACCCTGAAAAAACAAAATACCGGGAATGTTGCTTCTAACAGACTTCGAAAAAGCATTCGATTCAGTAGACTGGGAATTTTTATATAAGGCGTTAAAGTTTTCTAATTTTGGGATTCATTTAAACAGTGAGTAAAACTTTTAGCACTAATTGTCAGTCATGTGTTATTGTAAACGGACATCTTTCGGAATCGTTTTATTTACAGAGAGGCTGTCGGCAAGGGGACCCTTTATCTTTTTGTGGTTTGTGCTGAAATTTTAGCCAGACTCGTACGGCAACATGATGGTATAAAAGGATTTACTATTGGCAATGTTGAGTTTCTTGTTTCACAATATGCTGATGACACTTCCTTTATTTTACATGGCTCCCAAGAATCCCTTGAAAACTGTATGGAAATTTAAAAACTATATGCAAAAGCCTCCGACCTTTGTGTGAATATTGAAAAAAACTAAGGTTGTTTGGGTTGGCTAAAGAAAAATAGTCATATAAGATTATGTGAAAATTATAAATTACAATGAGAAAATAATGAATTTATAGTTCTTGGTGTGAAATTTACAAACAATTTAAAGGATACTGTAGATTTGAATTATCGACAAAAGTTAACTGACATTCGAAAACTATTCCTAAACTGGTCGAAAAGAATTTTAACTCCACTTGGAAAAATTACTATTATTCAAAATTTGGCTTTATCTAAAATAAATCACTTAATGTTAGCTTTGCCCAACCCATCCAAACAAATAATAAACGAATTACAAAGAATGTTTTACGAAAATTTATGGAATAAAGGTCCTGATAAAATTAAACGGACAGTGGTAGTGCAAAATTATAAGGATGGAGGTCTTAGAATGATAAATGTTGATATATTTATAAAAATCATTAAAACTGACCTGGCTTAGAAGGATATTGTTGAAGAATAGTAGGTACAGTGATTTTATTCAAAAGAGCTTTCCGTTTATTACAGATTGTCTACTATACGGTAGTTTATTTATTGAAAATGAGAATATAATTATAGATAATATGTTTTGAAAGGGCATCTTTCTGAGCTTAACATTGCTTTTAGAAAAAGTAGAACCTTAGTTTTGGAATGACTTAGTATCCCGTTGTGGCATAATCCATTCATAAAGGTCGGAAGGAATGCTGTATTTTATAGAAGCTGGAAAAATAAAGGTATTTTGTTAATAAATGATTTTCTTGATTCAAGCGGTGAATCATTAGCTTATCCTGAATTTCAAAGAAAATTTTATCTGCCTTCTAATTTCTCAGTGTTTGAAGGTATTGCCAGAAGTATCAAAAACTACATATTTAGTTTTAGGTGGACTCCATTCCTATATAGACAAGTAAATCCGATTCTAACTTATTCTCTTTTACATATTTTTAAGCACAAGAAAGGGTGTAGGCACATATATGATAAACTTAATGCCCCTAATGTTAAGCCGAGATCAGTAGTGACAAACTGAATTAAATTTACCGGAACAGTTTGATTAGAAAAAAGTTTTCTATTTACCCTTTAAGGTAACAAAGGAAACTAGTCTCAGAAGACTGCAGCTTAGATATTCTCTTGCACAGAGATTTACTAACTCAATTCTTTCATAGACAAACCTCTGTTTTATCTTCCACCATTTTATTGCTAATTGCTTACCCAGCAGCTATTTATAATCAGGGGAGTCCCCTTCAGCAGAACAGCCAATCAGAGCACCTGTTACAACCAAACCACTTAGCTACCATGTGATACAAACACACATCAACTGCTGTCAGTTTATTTCTGTTACGAAGAGCAACAGATCAGGTGGGTATTTGGTGATAATTTAGAGATAATTTTCGTAAGTTCTCTATAAAAACATATGGTGTAGGTATTCATTAGAAACGAGGCAATTCTAACAAATGGCGAGTGATAGTCTTAAGGCGAAACAGTAATTATCCCTAAATTATCACAAAAAAATACCGTGTTGATATAATGTTCTTACATTAACCCTAGTCCTGCTGAACCCGGGTATGTCCTGACTTTGCGAACAGGGTAGCTCCAGATCAGTTGGCTTCTTCAGAATCTGAATAGGCTAGTTATTGTTTTATTTCGCAGAACAAGCTGCAGACAGATTGTAAATATCAAATTTCAACACACACACACACACACACACACACACACACACACACACACACACACAACGGTTAAATTAACAACAGCGTTTATTCGGGAGAAAATCAGCCATTACCTGGTCGTGTTACGGAACGGTCGGCTGAGATCGATACATAGTGACTTTAGGTAAAATATTGAAATATAAAAGTCACTACAGAGTTCAAATACCGTTATTAGTGGGGTGTAAATTCAGCGCGCAATTGAAACGGAGTGTACAGCTTAGAATAAATCATCGAATTCTACGAACAAATTATTATATGTAGTTGCGGTCATGGTACCAAAGCCGTAATCCAAACTCATAAATCCATAAACGAATGACGAATCAGAATGTTCAGACCAACAGGCATGGACCCAGAACAAAGGGTGTAATCAGGTCAGGCGTCCGCGGATAGTAAGCATTACTTGGTAAGCAAGCTTCGCCCACCATGCCCATAGGCCTGAACGAAGGAAATATCGGTAGAAGCGTATGTCCGGGATTTGGGAAGCCTACTTATGGCGCGTCACTGGCAAAAACATGAGAAACAATTCTGGAAACTGCCACATTGTAGGGATTGACCAGATCACGATGTCTCCCATAGAACTTCTTAAGTGTTGCTACCAGTTTTTTTTTTTTTATACCCCTGGCTCAACAACTTTGTAGTGAGCACTCTCCCACGCTCCATGAAGTCCTGATAATTTGAACAGGTTCTGGTATAACGGATTAACTGTGAAACGTAAACGCCGTATGCTGGTGCAGAAGGGATATTACTGCTCGGGAATGGAAAGTTAACAATGGGAAAATTGAAGTCATCCCGTTTGTCGTAAAGCCTAGTAGTAAGGTTTCCATTGTCAATGTAGAGATAACAATCCAACTATGAGGAGGAGGCTGCTGTCTCCGTTGTTTCCTTTATTTCAAGTTCACGTGGATAGATGAATTCTAAATACTCTGCAAATTTTGTGTTTTTCAGAGACAATACATACATCATCTATATACCTGTAGGTGAAATTGAATTGTTGTGCGAGGTGTTTCTTGTCTGCTTGGAGGAGACTTTGTACAAACTCCGCCTCATACGAGTATAAAACAAGTCGGCAAGTAACGGTGCACAGTAAGTACCAATCGGTATATCTAAGATGAATTTACAGAAAATGAAAAGTGTACTTTCTGCCAAGAATACCCTGAAACAATTAAACATTCTTTTTGGGACTGTGAACATGAAAGGTACTTTTGGGATTATTTTATAATGCTGTTACATGACAATTGCGAATTGAATAATACAGTATTTGATGCAGAAAGTATTATTTTTGGTAGTCCAATTTTTGATAATTTATTAAATGAACTAATACTTCTTGGAAGACGTATGATTTTTCGAAAGAAAAAAGAAACTGAACTCCCTGGATTTATTGAATTCATACGTTTAGTGAAACTAAATTATAGAATAGATATTTATAATGCTGTGAAAAATCAAACTCAGTTTGCCTGTGAGAAAAAGTGGGACAAATACAGAGAACTGCTTTATGATAAGTAATACGTTAGTATAAAGGCACAGCATACGCTCGTATATATTAGTGCTTGCCTTGCCAGTAGATGGCATCGTATGTTGTGTCTTGCCTGTCCTACCGATTGGTAGACCGTCTTCGTTACTCTCTTTATGTACTTTCGGTTTTTTTTTTTTTTTCTTGTTTATTTGTTCTACCTATTTTTAAAGCACAAACAAACAAAAATACTTTGCCTAAATATCATAACATCAAAAAAAGGTAAGAGGAAAGTGCCACGATCACAAACCGCAGCCCATTCCAGACACAAAGAAGGAAACATACAAAACCAAACAAGCGCTAATCGAACAAACGTACGAAAAGCACTAAGATTAGCTCTCTCTTCCCCAAGCGAGGTAATCGCAATGCTAAAAATACTGAACAACACAAAAAACAAAATAACACAGGGTAAGACATAAAACAAATCGCCTCGTAGAAGAAACCACAAAGCAACAAAGAGTAAGACTAACACCGGGACCACCGCCTTAGAACGGTCAGTGGAATAAACCACCGGGGGTTTAAAGCACTTTTACAGCTAGCCAACTTTACCCTGGGTCCCGATGCTACTCTTAATACAGAAATACATAAAAATTCGGTTCGCATAGAGGCTCCCAACTCAGTCAATGCATCAAAGCGAAAACATAAAAATCAAATCAATCACAATGATAAACAAAGACGAGTACTCATGGCTAATTCTACTGTATGCCGGAGTAAATGAAAACCAAAAGTTGAACCACGGCGGGCAAGCCAAAAACATATAATCAAGCCCCAACCTAGCGGGCGGATGGTATTTGTGTGGCGTTGTATGGACGTCGATGCAACGTTATTACATCGACGTTCAAGTGACGTTGTTTTGGCGTCGTTTGCACGCTGGGTGGATTCCATGTTGTGTGAACTTTCAAATGAGGGAGTTGTGTTTCAATATATATATATGTTTTACTTAATGCCATTAATTCTGAGGTTTGGATTAATACTATACTAATTAAAACATCGTTACTCCAACGTCTATTAATTTTTGGTAGCCTTATATAATGTAAGACAAATATACCTATGAATGTTCTACATTACCATCTTTAAATAAATCTCTGGTTTTCTACTTATTATGTATTAGTTTTTAATTTGACGCAGCGAATAGTGCTTTTCGTAACAGTGCAAAACTGATATCAGAAAGTGGTATCATTTTTGCACTAGTGCAATATCAACATGATATGTGTTTTGCACTGTTGCTGTTTTGCAGCTAATCTAGATATAAAATTAAATTATTTGAGCAAAAATCAGTTGCATTGCTTCTCTAGCGTTTACAAACCCCTTTTCCACTTGGTGATAATATTTACCATGAAGGAAATATTTCTAAAATGCCGGATTTCGATGCTTTTTCCATTTTACATATTAAAAAACGTAATAAACGATCCCATGGTAAGCGCAAAAATGGCAATTTTAAACGAAAACATAAAACTGTTTTATCTCTTTTTGATTTAAATATTCTCTTAAATTCTGGACGTCATCAAATGCTTTCTAAACTAGCTTCGCTGTCTGTTTCTTCATTACGTAAGTTAGATGATGAGGCGAATAAATTTTTATGATAGAAACATGATTTGTATGAAGCAGCTGTCCTTACTAGATGCTATACTCAACATGCTCTTCGTCCTTACATTGATTCTGAAATTAACCACATTAGACACTTCATGAAAATTCCATTCATTAATAAAGATATTGAATTCCTAGATTTACCTAGCATATTTCGAGATAATAATGTTATATCAGCTATACCTTCATATTTCGAAAACACGAAATCTCCTATTATTTGTTATACATGTAAATATAACAAACCTATCCGTAATACTATACTTAATTTCAATAAATTAGTTTCTGATCTTGATATTGAAACTAGTTCCCCTGATTCTTGAGATTGTAAAGATTCTAAATTTTGTAATCAACCAGCGGGTCATATTGTCACTGGTAACTTGAAGATTATAACTGATTCACAAATCCGTTCTGTTTTTTAAAAGGACCTAAATATAGGTTCCCAGCCCACATTGATTTCAATAAATGTCGAGAAACAATTGCCAGTGCTTTAAATGATTATTGTACGCGTTGGTGTAAACGAGAGCATGTTGAGTCTAATGCTTTAAATAATTGGAAATTAAAGATTTTTAAGATCATTGATGACCGTGTGTTATTTTACTCTAATAAACCTTGATCTTCTCTCTCCTAAGCCTAAATTATCTTTTCGGTATTTGAAACAAGGTATCCAAGAATTTCATAGGAAGTATGTTCTGGCTCCAGCTGATAAAGCTGCTAATAATGTTGTTGTTGTGTGACGACTTTATTATATCAATACTCTAATACAAGAACTTTTGGTAGTACCAAAACATATGAACGAATTTCTACTGACGAGAGATCTATTGTCAATACCCATTCTATCGATATTACTGCTAAGTTTGCAGTGAGTATTAAAGACAAGCAAGACAGACTTCCTACGTTATATTGGTTACCGAAACTTCATAAACGACCTTATAAAGCACGTTTCATTGCTAATTCTAGTTCATGTACGACCACTGTTTTGTCCAAACTGCTGACTTCATGCCTTACTGCTGTTAAAAAACATTGGATTAGATACTATGATACTGTTTAGGAAAGGGACGGAATTAACTATTTTTGGTCAATTAAAAATTCTAATGATGTTCTCAATAAATTTAAATCTAAAAACTTTCAGGCTTCTAAATTGTCTACATATGATTTTTCTACACTGTACACTACGTTACCTCATCATCTTATAAAAGATAAACTTAGTGATGTAATTAACCGAACGTTTATTCGGGAGAATACCCAATATTTGGCTTGCAACGAAGAATGTGCTTTTTTCACTTCTGATGTATATAATAATCACAATTTATGGTCGTGTCAAAAAGTCTGTGATGCCCTTGTTTATCTTTTGGATAATATTTTTATTAGATTTGGAACTAAACTTTATAGGCAAACTATTGGTATTCCGATAGGAACTAATTGTGCTCCTCTTGTTGCAGATTTGTTTCTGTTTTGTTATGAGAGAGATTTCACGAAGTCTCTCTCACGTGAAAATCAGGCTGACATTATTGAGGCTTTCATCTCGACTTTAAGATACCTTGACAATTTATTAAATATTGACAATATTTACTTTGACCAAATGGTGGACCGGATATACCCTACAGAACTCCAATTAAATAGAGCAAATTCTTCCGATACCGAGGCACCTTTTTTGGATTTGAATCTATGTATATCTAATGGTAGAGTTTCCACCAAAATTTATGATAAACGGGACGATTTTGATTTTGATATAGTCAACTTCCTTTTTCTGGATGGCGATGTCCCCCGGCGTACCTCATATGGGGTATACATATCTCAACTTATTAGATTCGCCAGAGCTTCTTCAAATCTTAATGACTTTAACTACCGTAATAAAGCCCTTACTGCCAAACGTCTTAGGCAGAGCTATCGTTATTTTAAACTTCGTAAGGCGTTTTCGAAATTTTATCGCAGACACAGTGCCTTGTTAGAAAAATAGAGCGTCAGTCTGAAAACACTTCTGCAACAAAGTATATCGGAACCAGAATAGCGCTATATACCGGAATAAAGTTTACTAACCAGTCATATTTTTGCCATATTTCTTTCTGTCTCCACAGGCATAAACGTAGAAACTGAGCATATGTGGCCTTCTCAGAAGTGGAAGAAGCTAACAAGGAACTTGTTATGTCTTCCTTTGAAAGGGTAACCTTCTTTTTACACTGACAACTAAAAGTCCTATCGCACACTGTTGTCATGCCATTTTTCTGTCAATGCTACATCTGTTGGTAGCCCCTGTATCGTCAGAGGTAACGTGCATTGTTGTTTGGATGGATTTTTACTTTGATTCGGATCCCTGGTAGACGTGAATCGCACTAAGTTGTCTAGTAAAAGAAAGACATGCCATTTCCGTAGACTCAACCTTTGAATTCTATCTCGGCGTCGGTTTGGTATGTCGTCGGCTGCGGCTTCAAATATATATTGTAGTAGAATATATCCTCTTCAGCGAGTTTCTTCCAATCTACTCCAGCTCTGACATGGGAAAATGTTTTCAGAGAATGAATTTTCTTCCAAATCAGGGCCCAGTTGTTCAAAGCTAACGACATCGTTAGTTAACGATTCGTTAAAATTTGCATCGAGTGATACGAAAATATGCTGAAATTTTTTGCTGAAAAAATGTGAGTAGTTTTTGCAGTGCAAAAGCTACTCACATTTTTTCAGCAAAAAATTTCTAAAAGATTTAATATTGAATCTGCTAAAACAGTTAACGAAATGACCCTTAACGAGCTCGTTAAGCTAACGACGCTTTGAACAACTGGGCTCAGGATTTTTCCAATAAAACATTCAGCTGTTTATCTTTTCAAGCACAATGTCATCACGAAGGCAAAATCTGGAAACACTGTCTCCCTTTAAGTATTTCTCTAGTGTTTCTTTGCTAAAAACATAAGGTTTTTTTTTATACAACTGATGTCTTTTATGAAGATAATACTTAATGACAAGGTAGCTGTATGCCTCCTCATTCACATCGCTTTTGACTTCAACGACAACACTAAAACCATCTTCTGTTTTATCATAATTACTTTCAAAAGCTACAGCAACTCCAAATGTCTCCGGATAGTAGTCTTGAATCAAATCGGTCTGAGAATCAATAACATGGTAAAGGTGCACTTGTCCAACAACAATCTGCTCTGACTCTTCTCGCTTTGCTTCTTTTCGACGTAGGAATCTCTGCTTCAAATGTCTCTTCGTGAAGTCTTCTAATTTAGTGTAGCACTTCTTAAAAGAAAGGGCACTGCTATATTTATTCCGCTTTAATTTAAGGAGTTCTTCGTAAGACGTCTCTTTGTCTGAAACCTCATTCATAAAATGACACTCAGACCAGTTTATCTTTTTCCATTCACTGTCTGTGAATAATGATCTTTTACCAACGTTGATATGTCAGAATCTACAAGTTCTAAAATTGTAGAATCTCTTCAAATAAAAGCCAAAACGGACTTTTTGCGATCAACTTGTACAGTTCTAAGGATGGTCGAATATGCTCTGTTCCTGTTGGTGATTTGTTAAATAATATAGCATTTTCAACCACGCACTATTTCTTTACATGCAGCATAGTCTTCAAAGTGACTGAAGCAATACCTCAGTACCTCTCTCACAGAAACTGCATCTTTACCGCTAATAGTTTTAACTGATTTAAAAGAACGCAGTACATGTTTGTCTTTTGCAGTGTTCATCGAAATACTTTTAGAAATCATCTATGAAAGTCGAATGATTGCTGCTCATGTCTGGGTTTTGCAATATGTAGAGGTATTTCTGGAGTGCCATTTTGTCTGTAATGAATAAGAAAATTGCTTAGCAAGTAATTCATACTTTACTTACCGATGCTTTCAAAGTTGCGGAAAAAATGCGTAGTAATAAAAGCATTCTGCTATAAGACCTTTTCACAATCCATATCAATATGTTTGATGGAAAATGAACACCACAGTGTATAAGTCCCTCTTCTAAGTCTTCGGAATGTTCAAGTCTTGTCTTGCAAGGATTCTTGGCTCACCTTTCTTAAATCCTTACTTTATCATCCGTGTTCGTTAACACTACCAGAATAGTCAGATCTGACTATTTTCACAAATATTGCCCTAACTAAGCTGGTGTAGCTGATTTTCAGTTCCCAGTCTTATTGTCTGTCAGCCAATGGCCATCAGTATGCCAGGCGTTGTGTCCTGCAAAAACGTGTCTTCGAGGCCATCCTGAACAGCAAAGGCCCAGACCAGCCTGAATATCAGCAAAGCATCACCAGGGGCTTTGCTTTACAAAAATATATTTTACAGACTGGGGATAGTGAAGAACTGGTCAGACTGTGTACAGGCGCAGTCTGAAATCCGGGCCCTTGTTGATATATAGCAAGGCGACAGGAAAAGGTATGTTTGGAATGTATGCAAAAAGCAACGGCCAAGATCAGCCTGTGCATCATCAGTCTGAACAATCAGGGCCTTGGCATTCTGCTTACATTATTGGGTACTGTAGAATATAATGACATGTAGGGCAGTATTTAGCTTTGCTGGCTGATCTGGAACTGTACTGGGCACATATGCCTTTCCCATGTTACAGCTCATATAAATAGTTTCTTGTGTGTGTGTGTGTGTGTGTGTGTGTGTGTGTGTGTGTGTGTGTGTGTTAACAAGTGCTAAAAGAACTTTTTGCAGGCTGATATGGATCCTCGCTTTACACACACACACACACACACACACACACACACACACACACACACACACACACACATCTTCTAAGCATACGCAGAAAACAGTGAAGGCCAATATTAGCCTGTGAATCTGCGTAGTCTGATCAGGGCATTTAACTTTCTGTTTTAACATAAGCAGATAGTGAAGGCCAATATTAGCCTGTGAATCTGCGGAGTCTGATCAGGGCATTTAACTTTCTGTTTTAACATAAGCAGATAGTGAAGGCCAATATTAGCCTGTGAATCTGCGTAGTCTGATAAGGGCATTTAACTTTCTGTTTTAACATAAGCAGATAGTGAAGTGTGAATCTGCGAAGTCTGAGCAGTGTTTAACTTTCTGTTTTAAAACAATTAAAAGCTAATATTGGCCTTCACTGTCTGCGTATGCTTAGAAGACACATTTTAAAATGAAGTGAATCGTATGATACATGCACACCAGAAAACAATGTTTGGTGAGAAATATGGAAATAGATTTCAAAACCACATCATTCTGGGTTATAAATGTGGTTCTGATTCGATTTTTATTATCAGCCTTCTAAATGCTACAGAATTAGGTGAGGATCTTCAGTTTACGCCCTTCAGTTTTTGAGTCCCCTATTAATGCTTTTATCCCTTAAAGTGCTAATCACAGCTGCAGCAGACGATGTTTTTAAGAGAAAATAAGGCTTGATATTTTATTTGAATTGTCTGACTACCAGATGATTCACATGCTAGTCTATTTTCTCTGAAGAATAATGAAAAAAATCAAAATGATGTCTGCCAAATTTCGCTTAGCATGGTAAGTTTTAACATACAGATGTGTACATTGGAACAATAGAGTCCCTGATCATACAATCTTATTTGTGTCGGTACTATCTGTAAAGGTATGTTTATGGTACAGAGCTATAAATATGTTGAAAGTATCCTATAACTGAAATCTACTCTTGTATTGATGTATAATGATTCATTAGCCCATTTACGCAGAGTAGACTTTACTACCACAACACTTTGCACTGGTCAGTTTTCATAAGAAGAGGTGTCTGGTTAGTTTTCATTATATCCATCTTTTATAACAAGTCCGGTATGTTATGAAAACAGGATGGACCCAGATCAGACGCCACATTCTGTGACGTCTGATCTGGGTCTACACTGTTTTAAACAAGAAGAGATTTGCATTATTATAACTTCCTATATATGGCATAGTATGGATATGGAAGTGCGTGCTGAATGGCCCCCCTTTTCAGCGCTGCCAAGTAAATGATTAGCCCCATTTTTCTGGATTAGTATATGAATGGCCCCACTTTTCTGATGTATCCCGGTACATGCATATGTTTTTATGCCCCCGCAATTTTCAATGGGGGGGGGGGGGGGTGGGGTGGGGGAATATAGTATCACCGCTGTCCGTACGTATGACCTTCCCGTCCGTCCGTCCCGTACATAGCGCAAATGGTATCCGTTCGATATCGTTTGAAAAGATTGGTGTATTGGATTGAAGTTTTATACACAGGTATATAATCATAAAATGTAGCTCAAGTTCGATTTAGGGTAAAATCCACTAATTATTTGGAGAGTTATGGCCCTTTTTCAACTTTGAAAAATGGTTCCCGTTCGATATCTTTTGAAAAGATTAGTGTATTGGATTCATATTTTATACACGGGTATATAATTTTATAAAATAGGTCGTTCGATTTAGGGTAAAATCCACCAATTATTTTTGGAGTTACGGCCCTTTTTCAACATTGAAAAATAGTGTCCGTTTGATATCTTCTGAAAACATTAGTGTATTGGACTCATATTTAATACACATGTAAATAATCATAAAATAGAGGTCAAGATCGATTTAGGGTAAAATCCACCCATTATTATGGGAGGTATGGCCCCTTTTCACCTTCCAAAAATGTTTTCCTTTCGATATTTTTTAAAAAAAGATTGGTGTATTGGATTCATATTTTATACACAGGTATACAATCATAAAATATAGGTCAAGCTCGATTTAGGGTAAAATCCACCAATTATTATGAGGGTTATAATCATAAAATGTAGCTCAAGTTCGATTTAGGGTAAAATCCACTAATTATTTGGAGAGTTATGGCCCTTTTTCAACTTTGAAAAATGGTTTCCGTTCGATATCTTTTGAAAAGATTAGTGTATTGGATTCATATTTTATACACGGGTATATAATTTTATAATATAGGTCGTTCGATTTAGGGTAAAATCCACCAATTATTTTTGGAGTTACGGCCCTTTTTCAACATTGAAAAATAGTGTCCGTTTGATATCTTCTGAAAACATTAGTGTATTGGATTCATATTTAATACACATGTAAATAATCATAAAATAGAGGTCAAGATCGATTTAGGGTAAAATCCACCCATTATTATGGGAGGTATGGCCCCTTTTCACCTTCCGAAAATGTTTTCCTTTCGATATTTTTTAAAAAAGATTGGTGTATTGGATTCATATTTTATACACAGGTATATAATCATAAAATATAGGTCAAGCTCGATTTAGGGTAAAATCCACCAATTATTATGAGGGTTATGGCCCTTTTTTCAACTTCATTTTTTTTGCAAAATGCCTGCGTGCGGGTGAGGATGGCCCCTGGGCGGGGGCATCTGTGTCATATTGACATATTTCTAGTTCGTACAGAGATTTTTCGAGGCTGCTTGTTTTCTTCGTATTCAATGAACTGACTGCTATATTTGTCTAACTACCAGCAATAAATGGTACAAAAATCAAAGGAGAGTATATGAATGGGTCAACATTTCAGACGATCCAGTATATGAATGAGTCCGTTTTTTTTTTTTTTTTTTTTTTTTTTTTTTCAAGGCCAGGTATATGAGTGGGGTAGGTTTCGAAAATTGGCTCGAACACCCGTACCACAATTACCCCCATTACCCCCTCCCTCTCACCAAACTCCCCCCCCCCCCCCTCCACGACTGTTTACCATAGTGTTAACCTAATGGTTCACATATTCGAGATTGAATATTTTCTGTATAGAGCAGCATTTTAATAAGTGACTTTTTATTACTTTGTCACTGGCCATTAGTATGTCTTTATCGATTGCAATACAAATTTTTAGGTTTATAATAATCACGCACCCCTTTATCACAACGTCACTGTCCATAAAGTTTCCAAGAACATCTTGTTGACAACATTATTAGTCCGATAAAGCTAACGATGGGATATGTCTGTGTCAGTTATTCTCTACCGCGGTCTCGTTGCTCCACTCAAAGGTTGTTAGTAAGTATTCTCACAACAACAGCAATGCACCAGCCAAGTTAAAGAAGCCTTTAAGATATTGAAGACGAGCTTATATCAGATCACTCTATCTGCATCTACGCTGTTCGCTGAAATGAATTGCAAACCTGGAAAACGTTTTCAGTTGAATGAATACACTTTTTAGATTTTCCACATTTTTACTGGGGAAACAAGTTTTGTGACAGCTTGTTTCTTGCACATTAATTCCCGCCTGTCAACTGTAAAAAGAAAGAATTTGCTCCCATTCAAAGCACACCTTTTCCTTTTGCAGCAGAACCCTTTTTAGAAGAGAGAAAACGTTTTAAAGAATTACCGCCTCAGTAAACAAATACGTTTCTGGTGCAAATAATTGCAAAGAAATCTGATTGTCGATACTATGAGGGCATATATTCAAAATAGTGCCAGTACTGGAATAAAAGAGAATGCTACTAACAGTAATTTGTGATGAATACAAACAGGACAAATTATGGGATAAGCAGAGCATAAATACTTGTTCTTTCGCCTCCGCTTCAGGACATCCTATCTCAAATGCTGTCTTGATCTGGAATAGTTTATACGGAAGCAGTTAAGGCTTCAAGTTAAGGCTTCACTCTTTAATTGCACGACGGCGGTTCGGGCCTCAGACTCAATGACGGCCTCTTCGTAAAACTTTAACCAGTGGGTTGGGGCTTGACGATATGTCTTTGGCTTGGCCCGCCGTGGTTCAACTATTGGTTTTCATTTACTCTGGCATACAGTAGAATTAGCCATGAGTACTCGTCTTTGTTTATTATAGTGATTAATTTGATTTTTATGTTTTCGCTTTGATGCATTGACTGAGTTGGGAGCCTTTATGCGAACCGAATTTTTATGTATTTATGTATAAAGAGTAGCATCGGGACCCAGGGTGAAGTTAGCTAGCTGTAAAAGTGCTTTAAACCCCCCGGTGGTTTGCTCTACCGACGGTTCTAAGGCGGTGGTCCCGGTGTTAGTCTTACGCCTTGTTGCTTTGTGGTTTATTCTACGAGGCGATTTGTTGTATGTCTTTCCGTGTGTCATTTTGTTCTTGTGTTTTTCAGTCCTTTTAGTATTGCGATTACCTCGCTTGGGGAAGAGAGAGCTAATCTTAGTGCTTTTCGTACGTTTGTTCGGTTTGTGCGTGTTTAGATTTGTCGGTTTCCTCTTCTTCTTGGGGTCTGGGAAGGGCTGCGGTTTGTGATTGTGGCACTCCCTGGACTTTTCTCTTACTTTTTTTCAGACATGTCATTGTTGGACAGCAGTTTCTCACAAATTTATTAGTACCATATTTTGTTATGCCTTCAGTGTTGCCAGAGTAGCCAGACAAATTTTTCGTGCAATGAGAGCAGGGTTTCGTTTTCGGCCTATTTTCATGTACTTTTCAGGCCTTGTAGAATATAAACTGCTCAATAATGGATACTGAACAGAGTGAGAGGGAGCAGAACTGATCTGGATCTTCGAGGATGTTTGACATCAGGTCGCATCTGGTGAAAGCAAACGACAACGTGCATTAAGGATGCCTATAATTTACTGAATATTCAAAGTGTTAATCGCTTTTCTTTCCTTTAGTGGAATGGTTATAGTTTACGGTTTGAGTACTCTTTTTTCTGGTTGTTCCTTTTCCTTGATGAAAATAGACATTTAATTTTGGGAAACAGCCACAGAAATGCCATTTTCAAGATATTCAACAACTTACAACTCTTGGCTAGTATAGCACACCTGAACAGATATTGAAGTATGTTGTAGCCTGTGTCAACATCTGCGTCTTATATCAATATCATTTTTTTTTTGTTTGTATTTAGGTGTGCTCTATACCAGTCAAGTGTTGAAAGTCGCCAGAAATGTCAAATGTGGCATCTTAATTTTTTTTTTTTGCTCATTTCAAATATGAAAAATCTTTATGTAAACATAATTACTCCAAATGAAAACCCAATCCTAAAACTCAGGTCTTTCCTCAACATAAAACTGTAAACATTTTGATTCTGTCACAATTTTTATTTTCGACAATTTTCCATGCATTAGAACTGCAAAATCAATGATATTGAATTGTATTGAATACATATCTGAGACTGAACTTTAACCTCATTTATTTGTCCTCCAGGGGCCCTAACATATATTTCCGTTAATAAAATTTTGCATTGGCTGTTAGGCTTGGATAAAAGTACAAAATATGTAGAGATGTATTTGTTCAAAAACTGGGCCCTTATTGCACGTACTCCTTTACCGATATTCATAGATTCTCTTGTTCGTCTGTCATTACTGACAATGACCAATCATAATCAATTGTGTGATGTGTTATTATTTGTGTGTTCTAAGATGGCTGATGAGACAAATCTTAGCTCTAAACTGCCTGTTGCAGATAGAACAAGAGAGGTCTGAGGAAGAAAGCTGTTGGTGATGCCGTAGCTCTGGCTTTCCGCTGTGCACGTTTCTGCTCGGCTTCGCTGATTCTTTTTGCTTCGTATTCACCAGCTCCCCTTTTTATGAGGCCTCGCCACTTTGTACGATCTTGTGCAATCTGTTCCCATGACTCTGTTGGTATGTTGAAGTCTTTAAGAGAGGCTTTGAGGGTGTCCTTGTATCGCTTCTTCTGACCACCATGCGAGCGTTTTCCTACTTGAAGTTCTCCATAGAGGATTTTCTTTTGCAAACGTTCATCAGGCATTCTGGTAACATGACCTGTCCATCTTAACTGTGCCAATTTCAGAAGTATACTCTGCATCCCTGCCCTTTACAGGACTTCTGTGTCAGGAATCCTGTCTTGTCACTTGATCTTTAGAAGTTTTCTAAGACAGCTTGTATTGAAGTGGTTCAGTCTTTTGGCATGCCGTTGGTAAACTGTCCTAGTTTCGCATGCGTATAATAGTGTTGGCAGCACTACCGATCTATATACTTTCAGCTTTGTGTCAAGTCTGATTCCACTTCGGTCCCAAATACATCCACGTAGCCGGCCAAATGCTGCACTAGCAATTCTAGCATTGACTTCATCATCAATGTGCACAACTCTAGACAATGTACTTCCAAGGTAGGTGAACCTGTCTACCACTTGCAGAAAGAATGTGCACAATACTGGTTAACCGCTTAGAGGACTAAGCCTGCCCAGTAAACGTGTGATTAGGTAAACTGACCGCGCTCGACATGATCCCATTGGGTTGACTGGGCCGTAAAACCTCAACACAAACAAACCACTTGCAGTCGTTGACCTTTCACTTTGATGGTAGGCTCCTTGTAAGGCTTTCCAGGTGCTGGCTGATATACTACCTCAGTCTTTTTGATGCTGATTGTGAGATCATAGCTGTCACATGAATCAAATACTTGATCGACACCTTCTTGCATTTTCTCTTCTGCTGGAGCACCCTTTGCCATGTCATCAGCAAAAAGGAACTCGTCTAGCACCTCTGTCTGCACCTTAGATTTAGCTTGCAACCTTCTTAGGTTGAAAAGTTTCCCATCAAAGCGATACCTAATAGGGATACCATTGTCACTATCCTGGAAAGCATCTGTAAGCATGGAAGAAAACATCATGCTGATGAGTGTTGAAGCTAGTACACAGCCTTGCTTAACTCCATTTGTCACAGGAAATGAATCAGAAAACTCCCCATCATTTTGGGCCCTTGCAAGCATACCATCATGGAACTGCCGCACCATTGCTATGAATTTGGCAGGACAACCAAACTTTGCCATAATTTTGCAAAGTCCCTCACGACTGACTGTGTCAAATGCTTTGGTAAGGTCGAAAAGGTCATGTAGAGGTCCACATTCTGTTCCTGGCATTTTTCTTGAAGCTGCCGTGCTGTGAAGATCATGTCTATTGTTCCTCTGTTTTTCCTGAACCCACACTGGCTTTCTGGTAGAAGCCCTGACCGTTCCAGGCGTTCATTCAATCGGTTCAGTAGGACCCATGCAAGAATCTTCCCAGCAATTGACAATAAAGAGATGCCTCGATGATTGTCACAGACTTGAGGATTCCCTTTCCTTTTGAATAGGTGGATAATTGTTGCATCCTTGAATTCTTGAGGGATGGCTTCTTTTCTCCACATAATGTGAAATAACTCTGTCAGTTTCTCTGCAACTGGAGGACCTCCTGCTTTGTAGATCTCTGCAGGTATTGCATCTGATCCTGGAGTCTTGCCAGATGACAGGAGTTTTATTGCTTTCACTGTTTCAGAGACGGTTGGGAGCTCATCAAGCAGCGGATTACATTCCACCTGTGGTAGTCTATTGATAGCTTCATCATTGATAGATGATGGTCGATTAAGGACACCATCAAAGCGTTCAGCCCGTCTTTTCAAGACAGCTTCTTTATCAGTCAGAAGACTAGTTCCATCTGCACTAAGGAGTGGGGTGGTTCCTGAGCTCTGGGAACCATATACTGTCTTGCGTGCATCGAAGAACTTTTTAATGTCCTTTCTGTCTGCAAAGGACTGGATTTCATCAGCATTTTTTCTCAGCCAGGAGTCTTGCATGTCTCTGAGCCTCGTCTGAACTGTCTTGCATATGTTTGAATAGGCAGTCTTGCTAGATACTGAGCTGGTATTTCTGAGGTAAGCCTTGTGTTTTTGGTGTTTCTCTTCAAGGAGTCCCTGAATTTCTTTGTCATTCTCATCAAACCAATCTTGGTGTTTGCGAGATACTGGTCCTAGGGAATCCATTGATTAAGAGTGAACGGTGTCTCTGAAGACTGTCCAGCTCTCATCTACATCTTCTGAACTGTGTTCCAGTGAATCTAAACGGCTGCAAAGATCGTTGACGAATGTTTGCCTCTTGCTGTCTTGTTTCAGCTTGGAGACATCTAATTCCTTTGGCACCTTCTTGCCTTGTGGTCGTCGTACAGGCTGAATGTGCAGGTTGAGTTTACTGACAACAAGCCTGTGATCTGTCCAACAGTCTGCACCACACATAGTTTTAGTCACTCTGGCATCCTGTCTGTCCTTCCTTCGTACTATGACATAGACAATGAGATGCCAGTTTTGGAGCGAGGGTGCATCCATGTTGTCTTTCTGCTAGTTGGTAGACGGAAGACTGTGTTGGTGATCAGTAATTTATGCTCTGCACACTTCCTTAAAAGGAGGAGTCCATTGCTGTTGCACTTCCCTACACCTTCAAATCCAATCACTCCTTCCCACGTCTGGTGGTCTGTGCCCATTCTGGCATTGAAGTCTCCGAGGAGAATGAGTTTGTCTGCAGAAATCACAGAATCCAGATCATCATAGAACTTGTCTTTAACCTCATCTGGGTTGGTCATTGTGGGTGCATAGGCACTTACAACTGTTGCATGCCTCCTGCCAGATAAAAGAAGTCTCAGCGTCATCAGGCGGTCATTTATGCCTTTGGGAAGTTCTGAAAGCTTGCAGACGAAGTGTGACTTGATGGCGAATCCTACTCCTGCTTCACGCCACTCTTCTTTCTTGCGTCCACTCCTGAAGAAAGTGTAGCCAGCACTTCTTTTAAAAGCCCTTCTTCTGCAAGGCGCGTCTCACTCAGAGTTGCAATCTCGACTTTGTATCTGTCAAGTTCTCTACCAACTAGAGCTGTTCTTCACTCAGGTCCGTCAGAACTAGAACTGTCCATTAGGGTGCGCACATTCCAAGCGCCGATGGTACGAGGTATCACCTTCATCTTCTTTTTTCTTGTTTGGCCGCTAAGTGGGATTCCCGCTGATCGCGGTTAACCAGCCAGGAGTTTTGAAGCAGGCAATTGTTTAGGGCACCTTTTCTAGCCCCTTCCCCATGCTACGGGGGTGAGCAGTGCGATCCTAGAAAGGTCTGCTCAGTCGCTCAGTTCGGCTGCCGAATTCCCTATACTGCTTTGTTCTTAAGAAAAGCGACCATATAGAACTAAGCCGCCTGTGTGCAGGTCCGCAACTACAGCTTCCAGAGTTTCCTCACCTGCTGCTTCGCCGCTCGCCCATCGCCACAAGGCTTTTGTATGATTTGCATATATGTGTTTGCTGTGAATGTGTGCTGCTGATTAAGATGGCATGCGCTGTGAATTGGATTATAGTGAGGAAGAGTCGCGCAGAGTCAACCTCACTCTCTCATCCTGACCTAGCTGGATCCAGAGGCAAGACAGTGTTAGGACATCTGGAGCTAAGCCCGGATGCAGTGGATGACCATGACTTCTTTTGTGCCTTGTCATGCTCTCTATGCTCTACAACATGCTGCGGCATCGCCATTTGGGCCGTTGAATCATAGTAATGATTTCGTCCGCCCCAGCTGCCGAAGCAGACTTTACATAACTGGAACAGGCAAATCCAGGTATGTAGGTTTTTGTTTGGAGTTGCCAACTCCTAGACGGATTGCCGACCAGGGCTTGTGAGCTCCATCTACCCTAGATATTGCTACACAGATTCTGTTAACAGCTATATATAGAAGCAGTAACTTAAATGTCTTATGTAGCTACAAGAGATATACGGACCATGTCAAACAAAAATGTGCCTTTGAACATGTGCAAAATGCGCAGACTCAGATCACCCTGCACATTTACATTGTATCAACCCGGAATTTGCTCTCCATTCATTCAATGATTCCGTTAGCGGGCAATGAATGCCCTGATCAGACTGCGCGGATACTCAGGTTGATCTGGGCCTTCTCTGTCGGCATATGCCCGAATGCATATTTTCGCATGACACGTACGAGCGGCATTTGAGAAATAGTGACAAGACGAGGGGCAGTCGGAAAATATCTGGACTTTTTGCTGTTTCTCAGAAATGTTTAAATATTTTTCAAATATTTTCCTACCTACGTCTCTACACTTTTGCCATCTTCTCGGGAGCTTTTGTTTTCCCTTTGCAAGCCATGAACTAGACCTGCTGCTGGGGTAGCAATTTACAGCTGAAATCAAAGCCGACCTGGTCTCATACTTCTTTTCAGCGATCCGCGTTTGCAGTTCTGGAAACAAATAAAAGGTCGCAGGTGGGAGAGGATTGCCACTTAAAGGAGCTGATAAGTTCTATTGTAGATGGGGCAGTACGAGATGGAGCATTGTCATGCAAAAGAAGGACATTTTTTCTGGGCTAGCCTGGGACGCAACTTTTTCAGTTTTTCTTTGAGTTTTTTTTTTTTTTTTTTTTTTTTTTTCAAAATTACTTGTGAATAAAAGCCAAGCATCATAGTTTTTGGCATGAAATGAGCCAGTATTATTCCACATAAATTCCAAAAAACAAGTACCATAACCTTGCCAGCAAATGGAGACAGCTTAAACTGCTTGGGAGATTGCCGCCTAGTCAGTCTTGACTGAGCGTTTGTTTAAGATTCATCAAAACGAACCCGCATTTCATTCCCAGAGACAAAACACCCCACAAATGTTCTTTTGTTATGGTCACCCAGGATGCCTTTAGGTGTTTTGTCAGGTGTTTCGGCACCCACCTAGCTTGCTAGTTTTGTGTAAAACCCAATGTGCCGACGCTTTAATGTTGCTAAATGGATCAGCTACCTCCTGCAATGTCACTCTGCGATCTGTGTTGACAAGAACCTCTACATATGCCGCCGTTGTAGCGGGCACTGCCTATCGGACACGCTTGCCCGGCCCTCCCTAAACTGCAAAACTCAGCTAAAATGTTGAACGGGATATGCTAGTTTTAGGAAAAAAATCTAAAAAAAAATCTAAAAGCAGGAATTTTCTTACAGTCTCTGTTCCTCCAGCATAGTTCATGGTAGCCCTAACATCTACATTGCTAAAATGATCAAAGCTTCATGTATACGCTCTTCTCACTAAAGTAAACTGACCGATTTACAAACGATAAAATGCATAATATGTGTATGTAGCTGCACATGGAAAGACATGTGCATAAAAAGTCCGGATATTTTCCGACCGCCCCTCGTAGTCCACTTTCCGGTACTGGAAAAAAAAAGAGCATTGGACTCTATGGAGTTGGTGACCTCAGCATGTTTTATGCTTGGCATCGCAAGCACGTTTAATTATATATAAGACTGCATGTCATTACATGTGCTATTCTATTTATAGTTTGTTTTGGTCATGTGATTGAGGTCATAGGTGAAATTTCAAACCAACTGTCATTTATCAGTAGAAAGTAAGAAAAAAAGTGAAAATAAAATGATTTAATTCAGAGTTCTTGCAGTATAACTTTAACATTTCTATTTTTGTGCATAGCTGTATTTTTTCCTGGCAAAAAGTTGATGCTTAAATGCAGCATTATTGAATTTGTATCTGGAAGAGGGGAATGTTTGACTTCATCAATTTTTGGGCGGAGCTTCTGCTTTTATATCAGGGCTGGGGTTTAAACAGATACAAGGTGGATGATTCGGCTCGATAGAGCGTCCGCTATGTGACTGGGAGGCTGCAGGTCCGATCCTCGGCTGAGTCATAGCAAAGACACTAGCTGCTATTTCGCTTGACGCTCAGCATTAGAAAAGTATAAGAAGGAATCAAAACTAGTAAACTTAGTGTCAGTATATTGTGACTTGGTGGAATATCATGTCAAGTGTCTTGCGCATGATATTTTAGTGAGGCATCACATCCAGATACCGTTGCAATATGACTAAAAGATTGTTCAAAGCACGTAAAGCCCAAATAAAACAAACAAAAACAACAAACAGGGTGGTGATGCCCTCGGAGGAATAAATGACAACTGAAATCAGAATAAGGCAGTCTGAAGGACAGCTATATCCCCCGCCGCAGAACGACAATGGAGCGGCCTCAAAATTAAAGGCTAAAACTTGTGGCCTTCAATTATGACCTTGACCTTGAGTCTACATTATTGAGTTATAAGTTGTCTACATCATCTCACTAAGGCGAACATTTGACCCAAATTTAATAAATATCTTTCAGAGGGTTCAGGAGATATGGAGTGAACATGAACTTCAAGGCTCAAACTCGTGACCTTTAACTGTGACCTTGACCTTGAGTCGGCATGCTTGAGTTATGGGTTCTGCACATCGCCTCACTAAGGCAAACATTTGACCAAAATTTCATGAAAATGTTTCAAAGGGTTCAGGAGATATGGCGCAAACAAGAATAACGGATGACCTTCAATTGTGACCTTGACCTTGAGTCTGCATCGTTGAGTTATAGGTTCTACACATCATCTCACTAAGGCAAACATTGGACCCAAATTTAACAAGGCAGTCTGAATGGCAATGGAGGGCCTCAAAATTCAAGGCTCAAACTTGTGACCTTCAATTGTGACCTTGAGTCAGCATAGCTGATTTATGGGTTCTGTACATCATCTCACTGAGGCAAACATTTGACCAACGTTTAAAGAAAATCCTTCCAGGAGTAAAGGAGATATGGAGCCGACACCAAATTCAAGGCTCAGATTCGTGACCTTCAACTGTGACTTGACCTTAAGTCCGCTTAAGTTCTGCATATTGTCCCACTGAGGTGAATGTTTGACCAAAGTTTAGAGAAAATCCTCCCAGGGTTAAACGAGATGTGGAGCCGACACCAAATTCAAGGCTCAAACTCGTGACCTTCAACTGTGACCTTGACCTTAAGTCCGCAGGGCTGAGGTATGAGTTCTGCACATTGTCCCACTGAGGTGAACATTTGACCAAAGTTTAGAGAAAATCCTCCCAGGGGTAAAGAACATACAGAGCGGACACAAAATTCAAGGCTCAAACCATGACCTTGAATTGTGACCTTGTGAGTCTGTATGGTTGAGCTATGGGTTCTGTACATCATTTCATTGAGGCAAACCTTTGACCAAAATTAAAAGAAAATCCTTCCATGGGTAAAGAAAATATCGAGTGGACACGAAATTCAGGGCTCAAACTCGCGACCTTGAACTGTGACCTTGTCCTTGAGTCCCCATGGCTGAGTTATGGGTTCTCCACATCGTCCCACAGGTGAACATTTGACCAAAGTTTAGAGAAAATCCACCCCAGGGGTAAAGGAGATACAGAGCGGACACGAAATTCAAGGCTCAAAACCATGACTTTGAACTGTGACCTTGACCTTGTTGGCATGGTTGACTTATTGATTCTGCACATCGTCTCACTATCAAAGTTTAAAGAAAATCCTTCCACTGGTATAAGAGATACAGAGCCGACACGAAATTCAAGGCTCATACCTGTGACCTTGACCTTGAGTCGGCATGGTTGACATTAATTCTGCACATCGTCTCACTAAGGTGAACATTTGACCAAAGTTTAAAGAAAATCCTTCCACTGGTATAGGAGATACAGAGCCGACACGAAATTCAAACCTCAAATCTGTGACCTTGACCTTGTGTCGGCATGGTTGAATAATGAGTTCCGCATATCGTCTCACTGAGGCAAACATATAACCAAAGTTTAAAGAAAACGCTTCCAGGGGTATAGGAGATATGGAGCGGACACAAAATTCAAGGCTCAAAATCATGACCTTGACCTTGAGTTGGCATGGTTGACTTATGGGTTCTGCATATCGACTCACTGAGGCGAACATTTGACCAAAGTTTAATGAAAATCTTTCAAAGGGATCAGAAGATATGGAACGGACAAGAAAATGTTAGGGAAGAACAGAAAGACGGACAGACGGACTGACGGACAGATGGACAGACGGACAGATGAAGTCCATTTCTATAATCCCCCATCCTCTTCGCAGCGGGGGATTAAAAAGTTTGTACCACATAGGGTTTTCGGTGTATTCTGCATAGAAATATAATTTGTTTTTTAGCCATTCCTACAATATTGCATGTGCGTCCGGTAAAGATTGATCAGCCTGCGCATTTGCTGTCCACCTGAAGGCGCTTTGGATCTTTGGCTGTCTACATGGTGCCCTGCAAAGACGATGATCAGACTGCATGGATGAGCAGGCTGATCTTAATCTTCGCTGATCTATCACCAATTTATTACCATTATATTTGTTTATATGTGTGCTGTCATCCCAGAATACTATTTTTTTTCTCTGACTCTGGTATTTGCAAATAAATAACATCGCAAAATCGCTTCTGAGCTTCAGTTAGATTCCAGGTTGTTATTTTTTTTTCTTTTCGGTAGTGCTGAATGCTCTTCATTTAAAAATTGAAAACAAACCCACACACACGCGCGCGAATACAAGCCCGCACGCGCGCATGCAGACACGCAAACAAGTACACACGAGGTTACGCACACGTGGTTGTTGCTAAGGTCCATGTGCTACCAAGCCAAGTACTAACTAAATGTTATTGTAATTCCTTGATTTAGTTAATGTTTGTTAAGGACCCATCAATAACACGATTGATGTTAAACGTAGCTTTCTCTGTACTATCAGGCTATTTTTAAAATAAAATATATCAAAACGTCTTATTACAACTTTCCAATAACATATTACTTTTCCATGATTTGAAAGCTTTGAAAGGCATATGAAACTTTGTTTGGTTAAGCGTCAACTCTTGCTGGCAAATATATCTTCGTAATTTGACAGCGACTTGTGAACCATGAATATGATATATGAAACCAGACCAAATTAAAATTTAAACTTTCACCAAACAGACAGATTTGAATATTCATGATGTTTGGTGACAACAGTATCTGTAAAGATCAAATCTGGAATCTTGACAATGGCTTTAGTGTTATTTGATTAGTATATAGAATGCAGTGTGAAGGTATACCTGACAGTCTCTCAATGAGGTACGCTACTTATGCAAAATCAAATTGCATTTCCTTTCTTCCAAGTCTGTGTGTGTGTTTGTTTGTTTGTGTGTGTGTGTGTGTGTGTGTGTGTGTGTGTGTGTTTATAAATTAATATAATAATCTCCATGTTCCCCGTACTATAAATTGAATATGGTGCTAGGCAGGGATGTACATTATTAGGTCCTATCATTTTTTAATAATGAAACATATCTTACAATGGTTTATGGCCGAATCATTCTGGTTTCCCCTGAATTGTATGGTAAAAAAACTTAGCGTACATAATTCTAGATATTTGTTTTCTTTCTTGTGCGCAAAAACATATGTTGTAGGTTCATATTAAAAGTGCAAACTGCATGTAAGGCTTCTCTTTTTGACTGTACGACCATTAATCTGTTCTCAGACATAATGACGGCTCCTTCCTAATGGCTTTCACAGGTAGGAGCTTGACAATCGATATCTGTGCATGTAGCTGTGAGCATCGCGGTCCTTGTTTTTATTTATTTTTTTCTGGCTTTAGATCATCAAGTTGACGTATAGATTGGTAGATTTGGGCAATTGTTGCACAGCCTAAACGAAGGCACTCCAACCGTTATGATCCGCGAAACACAGCAGCCGAAGACAACAGATAAGAGATGGTTGCACAAGAAATGAGGAAGAAAGAATCCCCAACCGAGCCACTTCAAATGTTCTGATCCGCGAATCATGCCGGTCAAAGACATCAGGAAGGAAATGTGTTTACTGTAGTGAACATCTATGAGTGAAGCCAAATGTACCAAACTACAGAAATTGAAACTTCTTTGAAACTTCTTCTGCTCCCGTAAGAAGATCATCTTAGGTTTGTAAAATTAAACTTTTAGAACAGCCGGAGTACAACATTTCCTACAAGACATGCGTGTGTGCCATGCAAATACTTAGATCAGCCTGCGCATTGGGTGTGGTCTAATCAGAGTCTTTGCGGGGCACTTATTGTCTAGTCAATGGTCCAAATCGACCAGGCGGGCAACAAAGACTCTGATCAGAGTGCGCTGAGGCGAAGACTGATCTGAGTCTTCGCCAGACTCACATGCAATTGTCTAGGAAATGCAGTGCGCCGGCTCAAATTTTAGAGCGAAAATAATAGTATAACAGATTATAAAACAATTATATTCTAAAATTATTGTTAATGATATACTATTAATATTATGCAGCTATCATATATAGTCCCGGTTCCCTACGGGGCCGTGGAATAGCGGGGACTTTACGTTTTCAGTTTTCAAAGCCCTGGTAAGGCCCTGTCCTGCAATATTGAACAAAGACAAATAGAGAGGAAGCCTTCGGCATTAAATAATCTATATTCTTTCACATCAGAACACAACAGCTGAAGACAATGCTCCGTAGTTTTTAGGGGTGGTTGGCTTTACTTGTTTATTCCAGGTGATTGTTTTTTTGTGAAAGTATAAAGTTTTTGGCAAGTGATGGACCTCCTCTAGCCCGGCTATTTCTCTCGGCTATTTTAGCGGGTAATTAAACCCCGGGAAATCTACGGCACTGCCGGGATTCACGGCACTTAATCCTCGTTATGGTCCCGCTACCCCCGGCCCCTAGGAGCTGTTGTTTCAAATGACTGGTGCATTTTAAAGTCAATTTGATATTAGTACTGCAGTACTTCGTGTACCAAATTATCATCTCTGGTATTAAAATCATCATAATAACTGCAGATTTCAATTTCTACTTCCTGAAACCAAACACACGCAAAAAAAAAAAAAAAAAAAAAAAAAAAAAAAAAAAAAAGAAAATCGATGACGTCTGCAACCCGTACAGCATGATCGAACTTATTGAGGAACCAACACACTTCACAGAAGCCTCTTCCTCCCTTATCGATATTTTAATTTCAAATAATCCATGCAATATTGTAATATTGTTTTTAGTTGTGTTGGTGAACCAATTTTATCGCAGAACATTCGATATCATTGTCCAATTTACTGTTTTTACAATTTGCAAAAGGAGCACTTAATAAACATCAAAACATCAAAAGGCAAATTTGGTTATATGTTATATGATGACACACTCCGAAATGAGATAACTGCAACAAATTGGAATGAGTTAAAAGACGTTATATTGATGTATACATACTGTTCAATGTTCAAATCGTATTGCATCTCTTGCTGATATATATATATATATATATATATATATATATATATATATATATATATATATATAATATATATATTAATATATATATATATACAGAAAAAAAGTCAAATAAGAGATAATGAACTGAAGTAGTCTAACTTTTGTTGTTTAATTTTTTTCAGAGCTAATGCTGATCTTCAGACAAATTACAAGCACTTACAAAAAAAAAAAACAAAAAAAAAAACTACTTCAGTTCATTGTCTCTTATTTGACTCTTTACTATATTGTACGTCATACGCAGAGTTTCAACTATTTTTTAAACGAATGAAAACGTAACAATTAAAACTTCAGATTCTCCTTGGTTAAATGATTATATACGTACGATGATCAGGAAAAGACGACGGCTATACAAAAACACACACAAAAAAAAAAAAAACAAAAAAAAAAAAAAAAAAACAAAAAAAAAAACAAAAAAAAACACTAACGAACTGAATATGTCGTTGACATGATTATCTTATTTCACGTACTCCTTTACCGATATTCATAGATACATGGACCGTGTCTAACAAACATGTGCCTTTGAACATGTGCAAAATGCGTAGACTCATATCACCCTGCGCATTATAGGAGCTATAGGAATGAAGTTACAAAACAAAGTCGACTCGCTTAAACAACTCACTGTCTATCAAATAAGCTAAAAACCAATAAATTAAAAAGTAAAGATTGGTGGAAAACTCTTAAATACTTTATTAAACCGACGACTCGAAACGAATGGCGAATAAGCAGTTCACCTCATATGCAAGCATAATACTGTTCATAATAATAGCCGTTATTGGTTATGGATTTTTCCTTTATCCTGTGGCGGTGTACATTCCAACCCAGGTCCAGTTTTAGTGCATTCTAGTAGCGTTTCTTCAGATACATCATTGAATATGTCTTTTTCAATCCTTAACTCAACTCTTATTTCAAACCACTTCTCCTTTGTACACTATGATATACAAAGTTTAGCGTCGAAGCTAGACATTTTATACAGTGAATTATGTGTTTTCGATGTATTAGCATTTTCTGAGACTTGGCTGTTCCCAGCAACTGAAACTCTACAGCTGTCTTCTTTTGCCATTCCTGAGCGAAAGGACAGGGTTGGGGATAATCATGGCGGAGTAATTCTCTATGTGAAAGAAAAATTATATTATCATCGCAGATTAGATCTCGAAACAGGTGGGGTAGAATGTATTTGGATCGAATTAATACTTAAACAAAAGCAAGCACTCTTTGGGCTTTCTTATCGATTGCCAAATTCTGATTCATTGTAATATAATTCTGTTGAAGACTCCTTACACTTAGCAGTAGATACAGGAATAAACGATATTATCATCACAGGTGATTTCAACTTTAATATGTTAAACCCGGTCACCGCTAGGAAAATTCGCGATTACTGTGATGAATTTTCTTTATGTCAGTCAATTCAGGAGCCAACGCACTTAACGGAAAGTTCCTCATCTTTAATTGATGTTTTCTTAGAAAAGCAAATGTGAAGCATCTTATAAAAAGCGGCGTAGGGAAACCATTTTTGCAAAATATTCGTTTTCATTGTCCAATTAACGGAATTTTTAACTTTTCAAAACCAAAAATGAAATCTTACATGTGTCATATTTGGCTGTATGACAGAGCAGATTTTGACCTGCTACGTCAAAAGGCGGCCGATTATGATTGGGCGTCTTTACGAAGCGATGACATTAACATATATGCCAACAATATTACAGAAAAAAAATTCTCTTTCAAAAGACTGTATTCCAAACAAACAGGTACGAATAAGACCGCCAGAGCCTGTTTGGATGACTTCCGTGATACGTAATTTAATTCGTAAGCGTAACCGAGCTTTTCGGAAGGCAAAACTAACAGATACTCCGGCGAACTGGGAAACAAATCAGAAAATTGCGTAATAAAGTTATGTCATTAATTCGGGAGTCTAAAAGAATCGTAATGAACAATTAACTAATACACTAAGAAGCCAACGCCTAACGTCCAAAGATTGGTGGACAACATTGAAAACTTTTATCTCTCCTTTATACAGAAACTCAAATGCTTCACTGGAAAAGGGTGGCATTATGTATTCATAAAGTATAGATAAAGCGAATCATTTAAATGACTTTTTTCGTGATCAGACTCTTTTGGATGAGCAAATACAACTCTTCCGAATATGCCTGTATATAATGGGACCGTTTTGAGTATTTTTGTTATTACAGAGGCTGAAGTGAAGGCAGCGCTCTTGTCTATACTACTTGACAAAGCATCAGGCCCGTACGAAATTAATAATCGCGTACTACAAGCATTAGCTACAGAACGTTCTCCTGAATTCACGACTCTTTTTGACCAGTCTCTACAGCAATCAGATGTTCCCAACATTTGGAAAAGGTCACATGTGTGTCCAGTTTCCAAAGGCGGAGACGTTTTATCTCTTTCTAATAACAGACCGATTTCTCTCCTTAGTAACATTGATAAGACCTTTGAAAGAATTGTATTCAAATTGCATAATCACTTTCATGATATTGATATCCTTACACCATTACAATCTGGCTTTAATCCTATGGCGACGCCATTGTAAACTAATTAGCATTTCTTTACGATACATTTTACAAAGCTTTTGATTCTGGTAAGGAAGTAAGAGGGGTCTTCTGCGACATAAGCAAAGCTTTTGACCACGTTTGGCACGCCAGTCTCATACATAAATTACGTGCGTCTGGTGTTTCCGGTCATGTCTTGAGATGGTTCGAAAATTACTTACAGAATAGATGTCAACGGATAGTTATTTCGGAGCAAAATCAGATTGGAACTATATTCGCGCCGGTGTTTCCCAAAGATCTATCATTGGACCATTCTTATTCTTACTTTATATTAATGATATTGTAAAAACATAGGTTCAAATATCCGTCTTTTCGCTGATGATACGAGTTTATACATTATTGTTGAAAATCCGAAAGTTGCAGCAGATATTTTAAATACAGATCTAGCGAAAGTGGCAGCTTGGGCTAAAACAGGGTTAGTTACTTTAAACGCTTTAAAAACTGAATCTCCTCTCATTTCTCCAAAACATAATCAAGCCTTGCATCCACCGGTCTACATTCAGGATCAAACAAAGGCT
Organism: Anodontia alba; assembly: GCA_964016985.1. Classification (NCBI taxonomy): domain Eukaryota; kingdom Metazoa; phylum Mollusca; class Bivalvia; order Lucinida; family Lucinidae; genus Anodontia; species Anodontia alba. The sequence continues at coordinate 34,028,713 of OZ024832.1, read as the reverse complement.
TTCGAGGCTGTGCAAGCATATATCAAAGATTAATTTCCACCCTCCCCGTTTGTATGGATCATGTCAAATATTTTTTTTCTTTTACATTAATAACTCTTGTTTTTCCTTCTTGTCCTGCTTTACTAGACTGCATTTTGTTGATAGCATTATATGCTAATCTATTGTAACTATTCATAATTTCCGTCTCTTGTATAGCCATCTGCTTACTCTATAAATATGCTTTGGCCATAAGTGTTCACAATAGATATTGTATGTATTAGGAGATGAACTAAATAAGCAGTATGCTTTCGTTCAAATCCTAATGAGTATTGTATGTATGTATGACTGTGTTGTGACTTCGATGAAATAAAATACGTTTAAACCAAACCGATTGCTAATACTCTAATTCCTCCTCTCTTCTAAAATGGCGTTATATTAGCTGATAATAAAACCAAAGCAGATATACTGAATGGATATTTTACAAATCAAACTACACTACGGATAATCCAATGTCGTATTACCTACCACTACTCTTGACAACAAGAGGACAGTTCTCCTGAACATCGAAATCATCCCAAGTTAAAGATGTCTTACAAAGTCTTAAAGTAGAAGAACCTCGGGTTCTGATAGCATAAAAATAGAGTGCTCAAATAAATTTTATCCGAGCTTTATAATCCTCTTTGTGAACAATTTATTTTATCCTTGCCTCATAGCATTGTTCCCAAATCCTTTGAGGAGGCTAACTTTGTACCTATTTATAAAAAAAGATGGCTATCTGAACCATCGAACTATAGGCCCATATCCCTTTTAAGTACTATTGGAAAGGTTAAAGAAAAACAATAAAAACATCTTTAAGTTCTTTTTTAGAAACTAAACGATCACTTGCTTATAATCCGGGTTCGTACAAGGTGACTCAACTATTAACCGATTTGTTAGTATCTATGGTACTTTCTGCAAAGATTTTAATGAAGGTAAAGAAGTGAGATCTGTGTTTCAAGAGATAAGTAAGGCATTTTACAGAGTTTGGCATCGAGAACTAAAACTGAAAGAAGTGGGTATTGAAAGTCCCTCTTAGAATGGCTCTCCCATTATCTTAAAGATAGAAAACAATGTGTTGTTTTGCCTGGTGCTACCTCAGAGTGGTCTTTTCTGAAAGCTGGCGTACCGCAAGGCTCTATTCTTGATTTCCTGCCATTTCTTGTCTTCATAAATGACATTATCGTAGACCTCAATACAAATATTAGACTTTTCGTGGACGGCACAAGCTTATACATAATAGTAGCTACCCCTCAAAATGAAGAAGTATAGCTTAATACTGATGTTGTGAAAGTTTACATATGTACATCTAGCTGGCTTGCCCCATTCAATCGAATCTGCGCTTATATCCAGAAGACACGCTGATATATATCACATAGATTTAGTTATGAACAATCGACCAATCCAAGAAATTGACTCTCACAAGCACCTCAGCCTAGTGTTTTCAATTGCTTGAACATGGCATGAATATATCAACATTATTACATCTAATGCGTGGACTAGAATTAATGCAGTTAGAAAACTTAAATAGAAACTTGACAGGAAGGCACTACAGATAATACATTTTTTATTCATTAGGCCAGTACTTAAATATGCTGGTATAATATAGGACAATTGTACCCAGTATGAACAATACGAAATTGAAAGGTCGAGGCCGGTAGGATTGTTTGTGGCACTAAAAAGTTAGTTTTAATAGCTTTATTACACGAAGAACTTTGATAAGAAGAACTCAGGTCAAACAAAAATTAAGAGTTATTTTATAAAATGCAGAATGGGTTATGTCTAGAGTATCTTTCTCAGGTTGTCCCGAGCCCTGTTAGCTATGGATCTTCATTTAATCTTAGCAATGCTTAGCATTTACAAAGCATGGCCGCAGGAACACATCTCTAGTATAATTCATTACTCCTTTCAGTTTTTAGACAATGGAACAATTTACCAGCTTCTACAAGCAACTCACTTTCGGTTGAAGCACTTAAACAATCCTAAAACACGTATGACTACGACAAACCCACTTTCTACTACACTGGTGACCGAATTGTTACCATACACAACTGCGCACAAATTGCAGTCCTTGAATTATTACTTGTGCCACAAGAATATTATTGAAAAGCCCGTTGTGTTACTGTGAACAGATTGACACAATTTGCATTTCCTTTTAGAATGTAATGAACTGACACAAGTAATATGAGGTGTCACGCTATTGTCTACCTTCCATGAGACACTTATATATGGGAGTGACCAGGACAATGACCACATATTCAAAGCTGTTCAGAAATACAACGTAAGAACCAAAGACCTTCTAACCAGTGATGTAAAAGTGCATAGTACATACATCTGCAGTTAGATTACATTACTAGTGCCTTAAATAAATATTTTGACTTATAATAATAGTTTTGGGTTCCCAATGCAATTCATCCTACTTTCTTTCTTTGTCCTAGCTTGGTCTCCTCAACCTGTCTCTTCTTCTCTTTTTTCTCTTATACCCTATACTGTTTCACCTTTTCTTAATATGCACGATTTAGTCTTCATGGAACAGAGAACGCATATTCTACCTTTGTGTCTGTGATTGTGATCACAGTATGATCTATTATAATTATGATTTGATGGGAGACGAATTCATATAAGTCGCAGGGCTTTTTTCAACTCCCATTTGTATATTGGTGTTTACTATTATTTGTCACTATTCATGTGTGTAAATGATGATACACAAATAAAATATGTTTAAACTAAAGTATCATCACCAGCTTCGAAGCACTGACTACTGAGCAAATGAGACCCTCATCTGGGTTTGCACTGTTTGCCACTCATCCAGCATATTTAGACAGAATAGCAGATACTCACATGGATATTTTTTTTATTTTCGAATTGATGACAAGTATGGCAATGTAATACGGATCGCGTTTCTATTAGATTTCATGGGGTAGGCCTATTTGAGAGCACCTCACGACTTCCAGTAACAAGATTCATCCTTTAGTTCTAGGTTGCTCGGCATGGGAGGGATTGTATAAAACTTCGTTTGTCGGTATTTAAGGCCAATCAGTGAAATAATTCTCCAAAATCACAGTCAAATTTCAGCACTCTCTGTTGTTTTTTTCTTCGTTTCTTTTCAGTCTCACTGCTACCCACAACCACGCGGACTCTACGTACATAACTTCCGATAATAAATGTACACAAATGGCAGACGTATCCTGACAAGTCCTGTACTAGATCACGACTCTAGCGCTAATAGTTAAGTAGTCCATTGATACATCACATGTAGGTGAAAAACTAGGGAAGCAACATGTGCGCAGGTAAAGTTACCTCTGCCGAAGATCCTGATCAGAAATTTATATAACAGGATAAGAGTTAAGGTGTCCAAATACAAAAAGAGATAAGGTACACCAGCACCACTGAAACTTTTAGAAACACGTGGTTATTGTGAATCTATTTAGCAACGAAATTGTAGGGTTTGAAAAAAAAAAAAAAAAAAAAAAATGTTCCATTCACAAATGAAGCGCTAATAAAGGGGAAACAGTCGAATTTACCGTGTTTGACACTATCCACATTGTATTGTCTCCCATATAGATTGAATCCATGCGGAAAACCGTTTCTTCTCGATGTTCAAGTTGAAAATATAGTAAAAATTAAATGACTCATACACCCATGACTCGTTTAATATTTGATGAATGTTTGCTGTCGTATCAGTGTACTTTTAATATTGGCCTAATCTAGGGTCAAGGTCTAGCAGGTAGTTACGTGAATAGATTTTGCCAGTCGGTACTTTCTTTTTGGTTGACCAACTCCGTTTGATTGAGAAAGTTCTACACTGATAGCCGCTTTCCTCATAGTATTAGATCAGAGCTCAAATGGTAAGTACGTTGTCCATAAAGTTAAAAACTAAAACGACGGTCGAAGGTTCGAGCCCTGTCATCATTAGTCTTTTGGTTTACTTATAATACTATTTAATTCATTTTTATGCGTGATTTTTATTTTTTCTTTTCTTTTTTTTTTCATCTAAATCACCGCGATGTGAAAACTCTTATGTGTACCACGCTGTGGGCAGATTCAGCAGTCTAAAACTGATGTGATTTTCCTAGATTTTCCCAGAGAATAGAATTCAATCAAGGAGACAGTTTGCATGAAATGTCTAATTCTATGTTTTTGGGAAAATGAGGAAATATTTCAAAATGTTGTCTGCTGAAATTTTTAGCCAGCATGCTAAACGTTAATATAAATTAAAGCATCGCAAGCACAATACCCCGTCAAATTGGTGAAAATCAATCAACATTTACTCAAGTTATTGTTCAGAAAAGTAAATACGGACATGTCTCGGGCAGATAATTCCTTCAAAAAATAGCGAAATTTGCCCATTAGCAGTCCCAAACCAGATCTCCACAATATCAATGCACATACTAAGTTTGGCTAAAATACATTGATATTTACTCAAGTTATCGTCTGGGAACGAAAATACGGGCATGTCATGAGAAATTAATTCCGTCAAAAATTGACGAATTTCGCCCATTAGCTACCCCAAACCAGAACACAAAAATATCAATGCACATGCCAAGTTTGGCGAAAATCCATTGCTATTTACTAAAGTTATCGTCAAGAAACGAAACTACGGACGGACATTCGACAGACGGACGGACGCACGGATGGATGGATGGACAGACAGACGGACGGACACACGGACGACCAACGTGAAACCATAATACCCAGCCACTATCGTGTGGCGCGGTATAAAAAAAAAAGTTAAACGCGTGTAAAGATGAGCTCTTAAAATAAAAGTAAAAAAAGATTGCCTTTGGAAACAAAAAAAAAAAAAAAAAAAAAGAAAAAATCAACCTGTGCCTCCGCACAGCCTCATCTAGATCTTCTCCGGATTGTTCCTGTCCACTTTCATATTCTATAGTATCCATTAATTTTGTAAGCGGGCAAAGGTCCTGATCAGACTGAATGATGATGAAGATTTGAGATTAAGACATAATATCTTGTTGCTAATTGCCACATAATGAAGAATAGAGAAAAACATACCATGTTTACCCTAAATATTCCTGATACCTTACCATATTTTACTACCTACTGATGTATCTAAAATTGCTTAAAGAGTGACATTCAAAAGAGACACTCATCAGATTCCTCGTTCTGCTCCAGAGCAACACTGTTTGCTCAGACTCCGAGTGAATACAATAAGTATAAGTGCCAATGAGGGGCCTTTAAAATAGTGTATGAAAAGTAAATGCAATGACGCCCATTTAGCCGTTTTTTTTTTTTTTTTGTTTTTTTTTTTTTTTTGTTTTTTGTTGTAATTGGATTATGAAAAAAATAGCCACAATTTATATAAAAAATCAAAAGTAAAGTAAAAAAGAAAACAAGAGATAGAGAGAGAGAGAGAGAGAGAGAGAGAGCAACGGAGAGAGAGAGAGCAACCGAGAGAGATTGCGCAGTTCCAATACGCCATTTACCGTATTCGACCTAATTACTGCACTGTGCGCTTAGTTTTTTTTCTTCAAATTACTGGGAAATATGTATGTACCTAATAAGGGTACACTTTAAAAAAATAAGTAAAAGACTTATTTATTTATGTTCATGATATTTTTTCTGATTTTTTTTTATAAAAAGCATATGTTGTGGGTACTCATTTGAATTGCATCGACAAGTCGATGCAATTCAAATGGGTACCCATAACATATGTCTTTATAAAGAAGTAGACAAAAAAGTACACTGTCTGTAATGTGAAGTCTACGGAATTGCTTGACTGTGCGCTTATAGGGGTATGTGCGGTAATTGGATCGAATACGGTATTCTAGCTGAACGCGAGAGAGTCAATGTATCAACTACACCACTCCGTCCGCTGTTACAGTGTATTGCGCATATATTTGCTATACTCGTGGCGCTATCGCCGAACGCTTCACGGATGTCCGAAAACGCCAAAGATGCTATTTTCAGTCATGCTTACCTAAAAACGGACTTTGGATGAACTCGTCCATCCTTTGACTCGACAGTAAACATTCGTCGAATTATACCGTAGCTGAGAAATGTTTTCGAAAACTCAAAAAAACGAATATTGTAAGACATGTTGGGAAAATCGCTGAAAATGTATGTCGTTTGGACTCATTTGAATCACTTCATCAAGGCACATTTGTTACCCCTACAAAAAGTATAATACAATAGAAAACAATTAAACCCAACTATATTACTAAACAGTCCACTAGCTACAAAATGTGATGTTTTAAAATTCTGTTTGGTCTTACATGGTGTTACACATGTCACATTTTCTACGGTACCCTTTAGAAATGAGTATTTTAATTCATATAGTTCGTTTTTGTAGATTGTACATTGCCCCTTTGATCTTAATTTTGTAATTTATGATAAGGTATTTAAATTTCCTTTCCAAAGCTGCAAACATTATTTCTCTAGCTTGTTTACTTTGTCAGTTATTCGGTGTTAAGCAAAGTCACCCCAATGTGAAGTGTAACATTAAAAAAAACATCAAGATTAGCTTTCTCTTCCCCAAGCAAGGTAATCGCAATGCTAAAAGGACTGAAAAACACAAGAACAAAATAACACAAGGTAAGACATAAAACAAATCGCCTCGTAGAATAAACCACAAAGCAACAAAGAGTAAGACTAACACCGGGACCACCGCCTTAGAACGGTCAGTAGAATAAACCACCGGGGGGTTAAATCATCTAAAAGAAATGTTGTTTGACAGGTTTAATGTATCCTTCACCCTAAATAGCAGCTTATCTCCCTGCATATAAGAACAACATGAAATGATTTTTTTTTTAAATTAACAAGGGAGGCAGAATAAAAACCACAAAGCAACAAAGAGTAAGACTAACACCGGGACCACCGCCTTAGAACGGTCAGTAGAATAAACCACCTAGGGGGATGGGGGCGGGGTGGGGTTTAAAGCACTTTTACAGCTAGCCAACATCACCCTGGGTCCCGATGCTTCTCTTAATACAGGAATACATAAAAAAAATCATGATAAACCACATCGGTCTTTTTGATGCTGATTGTGAGGTCATGGCTGTCACATGAGTCAGATACTTGATCTACACCTTTTTGTATCTTCTCTTCTGTTGGAGCACCTCGTCTAGCCCCTCTTTCTGCACCTTGGATTTGGCTTGAAACCGTCTTAGGTTGAAAAGCTTCCCATCAAAGTGATACCTAATAGGTATACCATTGTCACTATCCTGGAAAGCATCTGTGAGCATGGCAGAGAACACCATGCTGAACAGGGTTGGTGCTAGCACACAGCCTTGTTTGACACCATTTGTCACAGGGAATGGATCAGAATACTCACTATCATTTTGGACCCTTGCAAGCATACCATCGTGGCACTGCCTCACCATTGCTATGAACTTGGTCGGACAGCCAAACTTTGCCATAATTTTTCACACACACACACACACACACGCACGCACCCTTAACATAAAATAATCCCAAACTTAAACACTTTTCAATGCCAAACAAGCGTTGTTCAAAGTCATAACGGACCCCCTTTTATACCCAGAGATAATTTAGTACCCGAGGACCCGAAACTTCCCGACCGGATGGATACTATTTCCGACATGGTTGTAAATAAATCAAAAGGGTTGATAGCCCGAACATAATCTAAGTATTTTTCGGACTACTTAACGGACTTTCCTATCCAAGTTACCTGGCAAATCCTCGAAAATGTGGACTTGCCCGTTAACCAATCAAACGGGCTACGAATAAATGACATGAAAGAGCCGAGTAATAAATGACTTCGGGAATACTCTCTCGTTCCGAAACCCGAATTGGGCATGTGCCAACACGATGGGCAATCTCATTAAGCGAAAAATAAATTCTTTACACTATTCCCTCCCTAGACTGACAACTCCTGTTGGCGTTTACTAGATCTGATTTCGATTAACAATCAGATTAATTACCACATATTTATAAAACATATTGCAATGATAAGATTCTCATTAAACGTTATTATTTAGCTGTAAGACGAAACAAAGCAAATGAATCAGATAATACCATCCTCGGACTCAGTTTTAAAACAGACTAGACACAAGCTCATGCAAAAATAAAATACCATCTTATGTTTAGCTTAATTTAGTTTAAATAACCAGATTGATGTGTTTTAAAAACGTAAGTGTGTTATCAGCTGGTACATCTTCAAATAAGTATCTTCGGTCTTTTGTTTTTTGAAAAAACTGACATCGCACTTGACAAAATTCAAAGCAGTCAATAAGAAAGTGTTTCACCGTAAAAGGTTCATTGCAGCTTATACAAAGTGGTTGATCTTCTCGTTCAAGTAGATAAGAATGTGTGAGTCTAGTATGACCTATATGTAGACGTGTAAGAACCACTTCTTCTCGTCTTAATGATCGATACATGATATTTTTACCAAGAACCGGTTTTATTTCATGTAGTTTGTTGAATGTCGCTCTGTCCCATGGCATCTGCCATTTGGATAAGATGTACCTGTTGATAAAAGGTTTAAAATCTGTATATGGAAGTTTGAAATTTGAAATACCTCAATCAAGTGAGGCCTTTGCTTTTGAATCAGCAGCCTAGTTATCTCTTATGCCAACATGGCTGGGGAACCAACAGAACAAAATTTCCTTAGTTCTCGATATCTCATGATGTTTTTCGATCAGATTCTGAGTTTGTTTGTTTTTTTTTGAAGATGTATGGTTTAGAGATTTTAAAACAGAAAGGGAGTCCGAAAAAATAACGAATTTCTTGTTTAAAGTATTATTCCTCACGTAATCCAAAGCCATATCAATAGCTTTGGATTCAGCAGTGAAAATAGATGAGCCATCAGGAAGACGGATCTTTTCATGGTGGCTGCCCGATACATACGCACAGCCAACCTTATCTTCAATTTTGGAGCCATCAGTGTGGATGTGTTGATAGTCTGAGAGTTGCGATTGTAATTCTTGGAAGTTTTGTTTTCTGAGATGTAAATCAGAAAGTGACTTTTTGCTGTTGTGTAAATCGAAAACAATAGTTGGTTTTGTAATGCACCAGGATGGAATATTAGGAAAAGAATGTTTTTGGAATGTTTTTAGTGGTAATGTTGGAAGATTCTAAAAGTGGTGCTATACGAAGGCCAAACTATTAAATTGCGTTAGGTTTTCTTTCATAAAATTCCTGAATTTTTTGTGGAAATGTGACTTTAAAAGCAGGGTAAGATGGATTAGCAGCAAGTCTGATGGCATACTGAAGAGACAATTTTTTTTTCTGTGTAGCCATAATGATGGCTCATCTGCCTTTACATAAAGGCTCTATACTGGAGATGTACGAAAAGCTCCCAATGCCAGACGAAGTCCTTGATGATGTATAGAATCTAACATATGTAAATAATATTTTTCTAGCAGATCCATACATGATGGATCCATAATCAAGTTTTGATCGAATTAAAGAGCGATAGAGGTGAAGAAGAGTTGTTCTATCCGCACCCCAACTTGTATGAGATAAAACTTGGAAAAGATTTAATGCTTTTAAACATTTAGCTTTAACGTACTTTATATGGGGTATGAAGGATAGTTTTCGATCAAATATAACCCCAAGAAATTTTGATTCATCAACAACTGGTATTTGAGATCCATATATGTAGAGAGCTGGATCATCGTGTATTTTCTATCTAGGCATTGCTGTAGTTGTCTTTCTATTGTGCGCATATTTTTTGAGCGAAAAGATATACAGAAATCATCAACATACAAAGAACCATCTGTCTTGTAATCAAGACAATTTATAATATAATTTAATTTCACGTTGAATAAAGGGGTCGAAAGTATGGCTCCTTGAGGAACACCCTGTTCTTGATCATAGAGGTCAGACAGGGTCGTTCCTACGCGCACTTGTATAGTACGGTCTTCAAGAAAACTTTTAATAAAGTTTGGTAGTCTTCCTTTAAGACCACAATTGTGTAGGTCTTTCAAAATTCCATATCGCCATGTAGTATCATAGGCGTTTTCCAAATCGAAAAACACAGCTACTACATGTTCTCGTTTGATAAAAGCATCATGCATAAAAGTTTCTAGTCTAACTAAAGTATCATTGGTACTTCAGCTCGGAATCCCGATTGAAACTTTATTATCAGATTGTTAGATTCTAAGTACCAAACAAGTCGTTTGTTTATCATTCTCTCTAATGTTTTGCAAAGGCAAATTGTTAGCGCTATTGGTCTATAATTTTTTGGTTCTGCATGGTCTTTCCCTGGTTTGGAAATAGGTATTATTGTGGCCAAACGCCAGCTTTCTGGAAAAAGTCCGGTTGTCCATATACCATTGAAAATGTGTAAACGTGTGTCAATGGCGGATTCGGGAAGGTGTTTAAGCTTCTGAAAATGGATGTCATTAGGGCCTGTAGCTGTATCTTTTGATATTGCGATGGCATCTTTAAGTTCCGTTATGTTAAACAGACTGTTATATTCTTCATTATTTGAAGAGGTGAAATTTACTTTGATATTTTCTTGTTGTTTTTTGATGTTTTGAAACTTCTCTGAATAATTACGAGAGGAGGACTTATCCAAAAAAGTTTCGCCAAGGGTATTCGCTATCTCTTCCTTTGATGTAGCCTTTTCGCCACGCTTTGTATTTAGGTGGGTGAAGCTGGGTGATTTTGATTTACCAGATATTTTTCGTATCATGTCCCAAACCTTTTTAATCGGAGTTTTATGATTTAAATTTGAAACGTAAGATTTCCATGATTTGCGTTTGGAGGCTTTTACTGTTCGACGAGCCTTTGCTCTGAAATTTTTAACCTTATTCAAGTTCTCCTTTGTTGGATATCTGGAGAACTTTGATAATGCTTGTTTGTGCTTTTTTAATGCATCTTTGCATTCATTATTGTACCATGGCTTGCTTTTTATTGGATTTGTCGAGGTTTTCGGTATACTCTTATTAGAGAGCACAAGTAAAATCATCTAGAGGATCTAAGGAATTGTCAAATTTATCTCTTTTGAGACTTTCTGTGCATAATGAGTGATACAGTTCCCAGTTTGCTTTATTGAGTTTCCACTTTGCGTTATGTTCGTTCGTGGAAGTATTTACGCTTTCAATAATAACAGCCATTATTGATGATTAGTGATCACTTCCATGTTGATCTTCACTAACCGTCCAGTCGAAGTCTAGCAGGAGAGATGGGTGGCATAAGGAAAGATATAAAGAAGAAAATTTTCCAGTTGCAGGATGGAGATAGGTATAAGTTTTGTCGTTCATAAAGCAAAGATAATTTTTGGTTATAAAGTCTTCAATAATACTACCTTTCTGATTGTTATCTTTACATCTCCAAAGGATATTGTGACCATTAAAGTCACCGACTAATATATAGGGTGAAGGAAGTTGTTTCAGTAAAGTGTCTAAATGTTCTGTCTCTAAATGAAAATTCGGAGGTATATACACAGAACAAATCGTAATCTCTTTATCCAAAATGACCGAAACTGCAACGGCTTGAAGTCTGGTTTCAAGTTTAATTTCTCATTGAGGGCATGTAGAGTGAACTAAGATTGGGCTTTCACCAGACGGCCTCTGTCCTTCTGAATATATATTGTTATATGTATTGAAGTCTTTAAAATTTAATTGATCATCGGTTTTAAAAAAAGTTTCTTGCAAGCAAAAAACTGAGGGGCTTAATAAAGATAAAAGTAATAGGATCTCGTTATAGTTTGACTTTAGACCTCGACAGTTCCATTGTATTATTTTATGATTGGAATTCATTTTACAGTGGAATGTTTTTAGTTAGACTAGAAACTAAGGATATAGTATTGGTGATTTTGATCTATCATTACTATTGTTGGTGTGTGGATGTTCTGATGATCTCGATCTATTGCAGTTAGCTCGCGGGCGATCTGGAGTCTGTCCTAACTCCATATCATCGCTACTGTCACTCAAAGATCCGAATCTGTTATGTTGTTGAATCGCATCATTTGAACCTTTTCGTTCTCTGTTTGTTGTGATTGGTCTTTGTGTTCCCTGACTAGATTTTAATTTTGTTTGGTCTTTTGAAGGTGGTGATGATTGACTTCTTGCTTGTCTTTCTTTCTGTTGTTGTTTTTTCCAATCTTTTCTTATCATCTCCATGGTGGCATTTTTCAGGCCAGCCTCTGTTTTTTTTCTTCTCAATAGATGTTTTTGTTTGACTTTTCTTGATGGTATTACTTTGTAGTTTTTGTTTTAGTAGTTCTTCCGTTTTGTTGTTTGTACTTGTTGCTTTTGATTGTACTGCAGTGTCAACAATATTAATCGGATCAGTTTGAGTGGCAGTATCAACCACAGACTTTTTCATAGAAGACTGGGTAATGTTGGCGTAACTGATTCCAGGAATTGGAGTTGGGGCCTCAACAAGTTTTCGCGCTCCAATGAAAGAATATTTCTGGTGAACTTCATACGTAAACTTTCTTTTTCTTTGTGCCAAATTGGCATTCTTTAGAGTCAGCACTGTGTTTTTAACCACAATTAACACAATGTAGTTCGTTTCTACATTGACTTTCGAGGTGTTCTGCTATCTGACCGCATTTCGAACAGATAGGGTCTTTAGAGCACCTATCCTTATGGTGTCCATATTTCTGGCAGTGATGACAACGCAAAGGATTTGGTATGTAGACTTCTACGCTGACTCTAAAGTATGCTACTTTTATTGTCTTCGGTAAAACTGATGTATTGAATGTAAACTCTCCGTTACGTTTAACTGTTCTACTGCTGTTACTCCTTGAGATCTTGTGCCCTCGAGAATCTCCTCCTCGCTGCAATTCACCAATTCGGGGCAACGAATTACCCCCCTTGAGGAGTTCAGCGAGGTATGAGGGTACACCCGGACTTTCAAGTCGTGAAAAGTCTGTGCACGTAGAAGATTCTTGGCATGGGCTTTCCTGGATACCTCAATGAGCAGCTGATTTGACCTGTGTAGTTTCTTTATGTTTTCCGGCTCACCAGCTATACTTTGAATTACTTTTTGTGTCACAAACGGAAACAAAGATGTTATTGGTTTGTTTTCTTCCTTGCTTTCAACTAAAATGAAACGCGGAAAATGTTGAGCTGATGTATCTTTGGTAGAGGTTGTTGGAGGTTGAGTGCTTTCGTCAATATTCGAAATATCAGATTCTGAACATTGTTTAGTTCTTTTTCTTCTATTAGAACCATAATAAAGATGTATTAAAATTCGTCCTCTGTGCTCTCCGCCCACCACGGAGCCCAACAAGGGAACACATTAATGGAGTGGCTTTCCTACTCACTTGTGCTAGAGATACACAGAAGATATACTCGCACGAGCAAAAGCTGCACGATTGACCCGTTGAGCCGCCGCCTTCTTAGGATTGGAAAGGTTGATAAATAAGACTTACGAGCAAACGGTGAGTATTAGTACGATACAAAAGACAAGGAAGAGAAAGAAAAGATTTTTCCTAGGGCTTGGCGCGAATAGCCGATTGACCGTGCCGGGTCACACGGACACTCTTCTATACCGAAATCCAGTCCAAAGAGGCGTGTTGAGCCACTAGGAGAGACCAAACTCCCAATAGCTCTCAACCTCCAGGGTCCCTTCTTCCGGCTTTACGGGTCGCCACCCACGGCAAACGGGTGATATGTCCTCTTCGCTCTTCCAAAAGGGGACAATTACTGCTCACAAAGCTAGCAACGTTCCCAGTGGGAATTGAGCTCCCAGGGCCTCGGCAAGGCTGAAAGTTTAATACCCAGGGGAGCTAACAATAGTGTCTCAAAGCTTTAACGTATGTGAAATTTTGGGCATAGTATTTAAATGATGCATAAGGATTCACAGAAACTGTTACCATGTACATACAATAACTCTTATACGATACAGTTCATTTAAATCATGTAAGCTAAACATAATCATTGATTATTATTATCATTATAATTTTATTTTCTTACTATCCTACTGCGAGTAACACCTCTACAGGAGTTGAGAACTAAAGCGAAAAAGTTTCAAAAGTATAAAAAATCTGCAAATAAAGATCGCATATAAATTAAAACCAAATTCTTAGTACGCACTTATTAGATTGATAGCACGACCCCGATGTATCCATTATTACTATGTTCCCTATATTTTGCTTACATACATAGGAATATAGGGATATATGAATATAATAACATTAATGATATGCATAACACATATAAATGAATTTTATCCATCCTTCATAATCAATACTCTGCAACTTAGCAGCTAAAGGTGCAACGTCGAGCTATTTGTCTAACCGAGATAAAGCTCACGATTTTGGTTTTCAATAATATCCTAAGATATTTAATAAAGATGTTGAATTTTTAACCGTTTTATGACAAAAACAAAGTTTATATTGAATCTGAAATCAGCATAGTATAGTCCAATGATAAATTTATAATTTGTTTGTTTCCGAACTGTATCTTCAAAACATAATTATATTATCTGATGTTGTTCTGTTTATTATAATTGTTGTTGCCAAACTGATTACTCCCCGTAATTTCGATTTCATAACCAAAGTTCAAATCTTACTATAAGCTAATACAAAATGATGTCACTGCTCATCGACACTAGGTTCTCTAAAGACATAAGTACACATTTCAAACCCAAACCGTGACGTCTCTTAATACTACCTCGACGGGCAACCTTTTGTACGTCAGCTTCTTTCTTTATTTTCGAACAAAACATGTATAAAGCATGTTAAAACATCATGTTTTTAATCTGCAAAAATGTTTTGTTGTGATAATGTAAAACAGGCCTCTAGTTCTAACACCAAAAGAAAAAAAAAAAAAAAAAAAAAAAAAAAAGTCGCGAAGCTGATTACACTGTCCAGGTGAATTGCGTTACAGATTAAACATTTATTTTCTTGTACTAACTGTCAAAAGCATACAAGCATTCCAGTCTTGTCCGAAAAACAAACCCAATAGCCTTTTCGACAGCCCTTTCCCCGATAAATCTGGCCCGCTCAAATGAAAATACCTCTGTAATCATTTTTAATGCCTCATTAAATCCACGGGACAATGCATCAGCTAGGTGCAGACATAAGGCTTGGTTGTATAAAAAATACTCCGTTTACACGAGAATTTTATCCTACTCCATGACCGGTGCATATCGTTTCGAATCAGGTGTTTGCACAATGAGATCCACATCGCAACAAAAATTTTATTTCAACCCGCATGAACATGGGTCTCAGTTCGAAACAAGCCCTATCCCGAACATAAACATAACATGCTCTTTATGAAGAAACATCGCCATTAATTGACAAAATGAATTAAAAAAAAAACGTAGATCGTTACTAACGTAAACGGTGTATTTAATTTATACCACCCTAACAATGTACGTTCTACCGAAAGAAATACGAACGGACCCGGTGCGAAATTGTGTAAACAGCTTAATGGTTATAGACCCTAAAATATTATTGAAGCTACCACGAACTTCAAAAGTGAAGCTCATAAAATGGCGGAATAAAATCAAAATCTTAAAATGGCTTCATAAATTAAAAAAAAATCAATAGCAAAAAAAAGCAAACAAACATCATTAGAATTTAAGCAAAATACTGGAATCAGCGTAATATACTACAAATTAGCTTAGTTAAAATTTTCACAAATCATTTTTTACTCTCCCCCAAGAATCACAAAAAAAAAAAAAAATCATCACTATTATAAGTAAATTTAGCCGTTAAATAACTTGCTTATTACTCTCTATAAGCATAAATTTAAGACATTTTTTTTTCTTTCTTTCTTTTCTTAAATGCGCCTCACGCTCCATCCGACATGATTCTCGTAGGGAATAAACAAATTGGCCATGACACGGAAAGAAACAACCTTCGAACAGTACTCTAGTGATGATAATAAAAATCACATTTACCGGGTTTTGACTTTAATATTTAACTGACTGCTAAATAATTATCTTACTTCATTTTTTTTCTAAAATACCAACCAAATGACAACAAATAAATATCAAAACAGAGGGTCGAATAAAGCAAAATGCATACCAGTCCAGGCCTCACGTCCGAAGTTTATCCTAGCTTGTATTAATTGGGTTATAGGTTCATAACAAGTGTTTATCGTCATTTGAATACGATCTAAAATGCAACTAATTTGGACTAAAAGAATATTTTACCAAACATTAAATATCATTCGTGTAGAAATATAACGTTCAAGCAAACTTGAGGCTTCAAATTAATACGTTAATGCGTGAAAAATTGATTTTCGTGATGGGCCAAATTTGTGACGACGCTTTCATCTCGCATTTTATTACGTCCACATCGCACCTCCATAAAGTCCCAAAATCTCAACATAACGACACATGTACTTAAAAATAACATACGTATACAGGCTTACTGAAACTTAGACAAATACTATTCAGTAGCTGAAAAATCAAAGAGGAGAACCGTTTAAGTATATGATAAACGACGCACTACATCTGATAGTTATCATTAGGTTATCAGCAGCTGCTGATTAGTGCTTACTTAACAAATTTCTCCCATGGACGAATACACGTTTAGACATAAACATAAAGTACTTCGTTTCTGTCTCATTTTTTATGAGTTTTCAGAATCACATTTTGCTGATCGGAGGCACATTTCGGATTAGACTTCATAATGGAAATGAAGATAGAAGGTCAACTTTACTGGCTAGCATGGACAAGACCTGTAACGTGTAATAAAGCCGACAGGTATTAATGTGCCTCAAGCATACATGCATAAAAAAAATAATAATAAGAAACGATCAGGAACTGGCATACCTAGAACAAAAGTCCTGTAGTCGCAACCAAAATACAAGCCTACAATCACTCAAAACGGCATGGCGTCTACTCAAAAGGGGTGGGGGGTGGAGGGCGCGGGGCGTATACAAGGCGACAAGCATATTACGCCAAATAGCTGTACTTCGACTTCCGTTGGCCAGTAATTTTAAATAACATTTTTTTACTGATAATAAACGGACCCTTCCAAGGCTGACTCCTTAACTTTGGACTGCGTCCAATTTTCCGGCTACTAT
Source organism: Anodontia alba (assembly GCA_964016985.1). Lineage (NCBI taxonomy): Eukaryota > Metazoa > Mollusca > Bivalvia > Lucinida > Lucinidae > Anodontia > Anodontia alba. Next base: position 34,011,779 of record OZ024832.1, on the reverse strand, counting down.
CCAGACAATAAACCAAATCACCCACACTAAATGTATTAGACGATATCCGGGTATCATAATCACGTTTTTGTCTCTCAGCTGCTATCCCAAGATGCTTTCGAACGTACACCTGAATCTCACTTATTTTATTCCATAAGTCAGGAACATACTCCACAGGAGAGACTTGGTCATTAGTCGAGGCAGGAAAGCCGAATGCTAACGATATCAGCTGATGAACCTCCCGTCCAAGCATATTCCGATTTCGGCTTAATCTGGAGCTGTCACGGGCGCATGATCTATATGCGGACGTCAACAATCCCAATCCTTTTGATTATCGTTCACGTATGCCGAAATCATAATTAACAGTATCTTATTAAAAACTTCAACCATCCCGATCCAAGAAGGATGATAAGTGCTGATTCTGGTTTTATGAATGTCCAGAGCTTTGCAAACCTCCTTGAAAAGCTCCGAACCGTAGTTATTCCCCTGATCCGACCAATAGTTGAACCACGGCGGGCCAAGCCAAAGACATATCGTCAAGCCCCAACCTACTGGTTAAAGTTAAAGAGGCCGTCATTGAATCAACGCAATGTCTTATTGTTCCGACCGTTTTCATTACATACACCATGGGAGAGGCCCACGGTGAAGTTGACTCTAGAATTACCCCTGCTTTCAGCTGTTCCTGAATGATTTCATCTTCTTTCCCAGCTAACATTATTGGTGGTCTGCGCGCTGTTTTATTGGTTTGGTAGTGCCAGTGTCTATCGTATGTTCGACTACGGTTGTTTTCCCTAAATGAGAAGGAGAGTCAGCAAATAGATCAGAATTTTCAGTCAACAACTCATAAAGACTACACGCTTGTTCGACAGTCAACTTTTCGGAAGATTTATTAAAGAGTTTATCAATTGTTCTGGTAATTGTTCCTTTACCATGACATTGTTTACCCTTAAATAGTTTTGTGAACATTTTTTTATATCATCTACTTTTTCATTAGCGAAAGGGGGGATCTTTATGACTTTTTCTACTTTTCTCAAAACCGTTCCCTTTTTAATTATAATATCTTCTTCGAAGTATTCATTATTCTAACGGGTAATGTTTCATTTTTAAGATAAACTAATGTATTCGCTACCAAAACACTTTGGGTTCCATTTTCAAGTTTAAAAACTATTCCAAAGTCAGATGTAGAAGGTAACGGTAACGTTTCCACTTATAACTATTTCATTGCTTGCTGGAACATTTATTGTATCTGAACAAACAACTTTCGAAATATATGAAGTCTTTTTCAAAACACAAGGATATCTTTTCTATTCAAACGGAGACCTGTTTTAGCTTCGAGTGTGTAATAATGTTCAATGAGAAAATCCAAACCGATTATTCCGTCCTCTCGAATATCTGCCACATACATATCCCAACTAAATTTTGAATTTTGAAGTCTAAAGTTTACACTTGCATGGCCCTCAAGATTGATCGGTTTTGTATCAACACCTACAATTCTGAAACTGGGATTGGTCGGACGTAAATTCAAATCAACGTAAGATAAAATCTCATCAAAAACTGACAATAAAATAATCGTTACAGCACTTCCGGCATCAATTACAAATTTATGTTCCTTTGACTCTATTTTAACAGAAAGAAACATTGTATATCCAGTTTTCAGGTTTTCACAAGCAAAACTGACCGCATCCAGGCCCTCAGATCCGGTCTTTCTTAGTTTTCCTTTATCTCTACCTGTGGTGCCGCTGCACCTTTGTTCAGATCCAATCATTCATTTGCATAATGTCCAAATTTATGAAACTTGAAACATTCTATGTTGTTCTTGTTATTAACGTTTTGTTTCTTTTAAAAAGAAGCATCCTGCACTTGACCTTTTGCTTCAGAAGAGGTCTCCAATTTTTTCTGGCCTTGCATTAGTTTCATTTCTGTCATCTGCTCAACTTCCTTGGCTGTGACACATCCTTTTTCCTTTGTATCTTCCGCCGTTGATCTTTTAGATTTAGCATCTTTCTTGTCTGAATTGTCCTCGAACCTTACTGAGCGAACCTTTTGATTTCGTCCCACATCATCTCGGAGGCTATTGTAAGTCTCCAACATTACGCGAGCGTCATCAGTTGTTTTTGGGTCCTTCATTCCTACACCCACAGCAAGGTTTTGATCACTTAATCCTCGCAAGAAATATCTGACATTTATTGTTTCTCTTGTCATTTCATCTGCAGTTGGGTAACCCTTATGAACAAATCTTTTAACATCTGCAGCGTATTCCAACAATTTTCCTAGGGCGAGAATTTCCTACTCTCCAAATCATTCAGGTATGACGCACTTGTGCATTTTTCTCGAAACCTAGATTCAAGAGCCATCTGTAAACCAGTGAACCACTCTGTTGTTATCTCTGGGGACAACTGGTTGAAAACATACTCAGCCATCTCTCCTCGAAGGCTACTTATTAGCCGAAAGTGCACAGCCGTTGCATTCCATCCTTAAGCTGCAGCTGTCGACATAAACGGTTTAATAAAGCTATCCCACGACATCTTACCATCATATACTAACTGTCTCGGCAAAGGCACGTCATACTTCGGTACTGAAGCATCCGTCTCCATTCCATCGCAAGGATCTTCATTGACCAATCTAGCGCTTGCCCTTTTCATTGGCTCACAAGCCCTCTTAGGAGTAGAGATCGGCTCACAATTAGCATTACTAGGGACTATCGAAGAAGGCAGTCCATCAGCCTTCACCTGTCGAAAACAACCATCGCAACACGTGCTACCTAAATTCAAAGACGCAGATGGGGACAAAATAACTGTTTTTTGCAAAATTGATATATTTTATAATACCAAGTGTACTTTCCTAGTCAACTCCTGCTGTACATCCTCGTGCATCTGTCTATACACCCGCAGTCTTTCTTGCATATCACTTATTGCCTCATCTTTTTCGCGGGGCACCTCTTGCAACTTCTCTTCGCATGTTAGTGTCAGATGTTCCCGTTCTTGCCTATTTATCTCTTCCTGCCTTTTCAGTAGGTCTGTCAATTGATTTGCTTCTGATAAAGACTGCAATCTTGTTTCAGCAGTTCGTCTATCGGCATCAAAAAGTCTATCGCGTAGCTCCCGAAGCTTATCTTCTAGATGTTCCATTCGGCTGGGTTCAATTTCCTTAGTGTCTGACTGATCTCTCTCTTTCTCCTTTCTACAGTCGCTTTCTTTGGGCCCATAATATAAGAATAGAATAAACACACAGAGAGCTACTAACTAAGCTAATATACTATTTCAGTTTAAATACAGCCGGTTCTTCTTCACCTTCAGATTTTGTCAGTGCAAAATTTAGTTTTGCTACCTCTAATTGCAATTTTTTTTTTTTCAATTTTAGCACTATACACTGATTGTAAATCCTTAACAACTGAATTAAAATGTTCGTCCTGATTTTTAAGGTGTTCAATCAAACTAGATCAAACTGTGATTGACTTGGCTTTACCATTTCTTGCTTTGAGATAGTTATTTCACTCACCAACTGTTCTATCACTTTATCTTATTCACATTTAATATCATTTACTAATTTTCTGTAATTTTCAATTAATTTAATGTCACTGGCCTCCTGCTCTTCTAATTGTCTAAGGGCTATATCCGTTGCATTCTCCGTTTTAGAGAGTCTTGAGTCTATCTCGCTGAGTTTACCTTGCATATCTTTAATTCCTTTACATTTTGTGTAAACTCAAAAGAAACGTCAGTATTTATTGAAGCATCTCTTCTAATAGGTATTTGTCTACTACTCAAATTGCCCATGAGTGAATCTCAAGAAGCATGTTAAAGTCAGCATCCCACCGCTGTTCACCAGTTGTAAAGTTTAAGGTTTTGTGTCTGCCTATATAATCCTGGATTTAATGTTCGCTGCCACCATTACTTGGGAGAGTGAAGAACTACTAAGAAGAAGTGGATAAATATAGGTTCCTGTAATGATTAAACAGTAACTAGTTTATATAGTCAAATACACACACACACACACACACACACACACACACACACACACACACACACACACACAATATAGTTAATTTATTAGCAGATAATGACAATTTCCTCGTTAGTTTAGTTAATAAGTCCAAAACAAATAATTCCCTTAACATAAAACAATCCCAAACTTAAACACTTTTCAATGCCAAACAAGCGTTGTTCAAAGTCATAACGGACCACCATTTATACCCAGAGATAATTAAGTACCCGAGGATTCAAAACCTCCCGACCGGATGGATACTATTTCCGGCATGGATGTAAATAAATCAAAAGGGTTGATAGCCCGAACATAATCAAAGTATTTTCGGGACTACTTAACGGACTTTCCTATTCCAGTATCCTGGCAAATCCCAAAAGTTCGGACTTGCCCGTTAACCAAGCAGTTAGCCAATCAAACGGGATACGAATAGATGATATGAAAGAGTAATAAATGACTTCGGGAATACTCTCTCGTTTCGAAACCCGAATTGGGCATGTGCCAAAACGATTGGCAATCTCATTAAGCGAAAAATAAATTCTTTACAATATATAGTAGGGCTATACTCTTGCCATGCATCAGTTGCATGATATGTGCGGGATTTTGGAAACATTCTGCGATTTTCTCGCTTTCTACATTTCGCAACCAGCTTAGCTTTATTAAAGTTGCTCAACTTTTATATCACGCTACTATTAATAACTATTAATAACAAATGGCACGACTGTAGAAAATGGACCCCACCTCTAAAAGATATTAAACTTAGTCAGCTTGCACTGCAGTCTGCTCTGGGTCGTAACAGAACAAAGGGAACGTTTACTAAGGTGGCACATTCCTGTCTGCAAAAAATATCTCCCTTCACAAAAGGGTCGTTAAGTCTTTTAGGCGCATCAAATTACCTTAATAATATCTGCATCGTTTCAGCGCATGCGCTGTTTGAATACACGAACAGATTGTGTCGTCGAATAACAATGTCAACGTCCGCTATCCTGGTGTAAATAATGTCAGTGATATTTTTTATGACCAAGAAACCGTGGAAGTCACTAGAATTCCGAGAATCGGATGTGTCGCCTGCTTAAAGCGCCAACCATTTGATATGGAAAAGGGGGAACAAAAACACTGGTTCTTATAATCGCTTCTATATCAGCATCCCACCGCTGTTCCCCCTGGGTATTAAACTTTCCGCCTTGTCGAGGCCCTGGGGGCTCAATTCCCACTGGGAACGTTGCTAGCTTGGTGAGCAGTAATTGTCCCCTTTGGGAAGAGCGAAGAGGAAATACCACCCGTTTGCCGTGGGTGGCAACCCGTAAGCCGGAAGAAGGGATCCTGGAGGTTGAGAGTTATTGGGAGTTTGGTCTCTCCTGATGGCTCAACACGCCTCTTTGGCCTGGATTTCGGTGTAGAAGGGTGTCCGTGAGACCCGGCACGGTCAATCGGCTGGTCGCGCCAAGCCCTAGGAAATATCTTTTCTTTCTCTTCCTTGTCTTTTGTATCATACTGATACTCACCGTTTGCCCATAATTCTTTTTTCTTAACCTTTCCAATCCTAAGAAGGCGGCGGCTTAACGGGTCAATCGTGCAGCATTTTGCTCGTGCGAGTATATCTTCTGTGTATCTCTAGCACAAGTGAGTAGGAAAACCACTCCATTGATGTGTTCCCTTGTTGGGCTCCGTGGTGGGCGGAGAGCATGGAGGACGAATTTTAATACATCTTTATCATGGGTTCTAATCTAAGAAAAAGAACTAAACAATGTTCAGAATCTGATATTTCAGATGTTAACGAAAGCACTCAACCTCCAACAACCTCTACCAAAGATACATCATCTCAACATTTTACGCGTTTCATTTTAGTTGAAAGCAAGGAAGAAAACAAACCAGTAACATCTTTATCTCCGTTTGTAATACAAAAAGTCATTCAAAGTATAGCTGGTGAGCCGGAAAACATAAAGAAACTACACAGGTCGAATCAGCTACTCATTGAGGTATCCAGGAAAGCCCATGCCGAGAATCTTCTACGTGCACAGACTTTTCACGACTTGAAAGTCCGGGTGTACCCTCATACTTCGCTGAACTCCTCAAAGGGGGTAATTCGTTGCCCCGAATAGGGGAATTGCAGCGAGGAGGAGATTCTCGAAGGCACAAGATCTCAAGGAGTAACTGCAATCAAACGATTCAAAGTTAAACGAAACGGAGAGTTAAAAAACACAAACACCTTTGTCTTTACATTCAATACATCAGTTCTACCAAAAACAATAAAAGTAGCATACTTTAGAGTCAACGTAGAAGTCTACATACCAAATCCTTTGCGTTGTCATCATTGCCAGAAATATGGACACCATGAGGATAGGTGTTCTAAGGACCCTATCTGTTCGAAATGCGGTCAGGTAGCAGAACACCCAGAAAGTCAATGTAGAAACGAACTGCACTGTGTCAATTGTGGTGAAAAACACAGTGCTGACTCTAAAGAATGCCAAGTTTGGCACAAAGAAAAAGAAATCTTACGTCTTAAGTTTACCAGAAATATTTCTTTTATCGAAGCGCGGAAACTTGTTGAGGCCCCCACTCCAATTCCTGGAATCAATTATGCCAACATCACCCAGTCTTCTATGAAAAAGGTTTCTGTGGTTGATACTGCCACTCAAACCGATCCGATCAATATTCTCGACTCTGCAGTTCAATCAAGTTCAACAAACACAAACAGCCAAACAGAAGATCTGCAGAAACAAAAAGGTCAAACAAACACTACAAACAAAAATCAAACAAAGACACCTTCTGAAGAGAAAAAAGGAGATGGTGGCCTGAAAAAAAGCCACCATTGAGATGATAAGAAAAGATTGGAAGAAACAACAACAGAAAGAAAGACAAGCAAGAAGTCAATCATCTCCACCTACGAAAGAAACAAAATCAAAATCTAGTCAAGGAACACAAAGACCAAGCACATCAAACAGAGAACGAAAAGGTTCAAATAATGTTATTCAACAACATAACAGGTTCGGATCTTTGAGTGACAGTAGCGATGATATGGAGTTAGGAGAAGCTCCAGATCGCCCACGAACTGACAGAAATAGATCGAGATCATCAGAACATTCACACGTCAACAATAGTAATAATAGATCAAAATCACCAATAACATATCCTTAGTTGGTAGTCTAACTAAAATCTAACAACTCTAAAATGAATTCAAATCACAAAATAATACAATGGAACTGTCGAGGTCTAAAGTCAAACTATAACGAGATCTTATTACTTTTATCCTTATTGAATCCATCAGTTTTTTGCTTGCAAGAAACATTTTTAAAAACTGATGATCAATTAAATATCAGAGATTTCAATACATACAATTATATATATTCAGAAGGCCACAGGCCGTCTGGTGGAAGCTCAATCTTAGTTCACTCTTCATGTCCGCAGCGAGAAATTAAACTTGTAACCAATCTTCAAGCCGTTGCGGTTTCTGTTACTTTAGATAAAGAAATTACATTTTGTTCTGTGTATATACCTCCGAATTTTCATTTAGAGACCGAACATTTAGACATTTTACTGAAACAACTCCCTTCACCCTGTATACTAGTTGGTGACTTCAATGGTCACAATATCCTTTGGGGATGTAAAGATAACAACCCTAAAGGTAATATTATTGAAGACTTTATAACCAAAAACGATCTTTGTCTTATGAATGACAAATCTCACACTTATCTCCATCCTGCAACAGGAAAATTTTCTTCTTTAGATCTTTCCCTATGTCACCCATCTCTCCTGCTGGACTTCGACTGGACGGTCAGTGAAGACAAACATGGAAGTGATCACTTCCCTGTTATTATTGAAAGCGTAAATAATTCCACGAATGATCACAACGCAAAGTGGAAACTAAATAAAGCAAATTGGGAATTATACCACTTATTATGCGAAGAAAGTCTCAAAATAGATAAGTTTAAGAATTTCTTGGATCCTCTAGATGATTTTACTTCTTCTCTTCTTGATATCTCTAACAAAAGTATACCGAAAACCTCGACAAATCCAAAGAAAAGCAAGCCATGGTACAATGATGACTGCAAAGATGCTATAAAACAGCGCAAGCAAGCATTATCAAAGTTCTGCAGATATCCAACAAAGGAGAACCTGAATAAAATAAAGAATTTCAGAGCAAAGGCTCGTCGAACAATAAAGGCCTCCAAACGCAAATCATGGAAATCTTACGTTTCGAATTTAAATTATAAAACTCCAATTAAAAAGGTTTGGGACATGATACGAAAAATATCTGGTAAATCAAAATCACCCAGTTTCACCCACTTAAATACAAAACGTGGAACAAAGGCCACATCAAAGGAAGAGATAGCAAACACACTTGGCGAAACTTTTTTGGATAATTCTTCATCTCGGAATTATTCAGAGAAGTTTCAAAACATCAAAAAAACAAGAAGAAAAAAACAAACTTAATTTCACCTCTTCAAATACTGAAGAATATAACAGCCTGTTTAACATTACAGAACTTAAAGATGCTATCGCAGTATCAAAAGATACAGCTACAGGCCCTGATGACATCCATTACCAGATGCTTAAACACCTTCCGGAAACCGCCCTTGACACACTTTTACATATTTTCAACGGTATATGGACAACAGGAGTTTTTCCAGAAAGCTGGCGTTTGGCCACAATTATACCTATTCCCAAACCAGGGAAAGATCATGCAGAACCAACAAACTACAGACCAATAGCGCTAACAAGTTGCCTTTGCAAAACACTAGAGAGAATGATTAACAAACGACTTGTTTGGTACTTAGAATCTAACAATCTTATAACAAAACTTCAGTCGGGATTCCGAGCTGAACGTAGTACCAATGGTAATTTAGTTAGACTAGAAACTTTTATCCGTGATGCTTTTATCAAACGAGAACATGTAGTCGCTGTATTTTTCGATTTGGAAAAAGCCTATGATACCACTTGGCGATATGGAATTTTAAAAGACCTACATAACTTTGGTATGAAAGGAAGACTACCAAACTTTATTAAAAGTTTTCTTGAAGATCGTACAATACAAGTGCGTGTAGGATCGACCCTGTCTGATCTCTATGATCAAGAACAGGGCGTTCCTCAAGGAGCAATACTTTCAACCACGTTATTTAACGTGAAATTAAACGATATTATAAACTGCCTGGATTACAAAACAGATGCTTCTTTGTACGTTGATGATTTCTGTATTTGTTTTCGCTCGAAAAATATGCGCACAATAGAAAGACATCTACAGCAATGTCTAAATAGAATTGAAGACTGGGCAACTAGAAATGGCTTTAAATTTTCCAAATCGAAAACTCAGTGCGTTCATTTCTGTCAGCAACGGAAAATACACAACGATCCATCGCTCTACATATATGGATCTCAAATACCAGTTGTTGCTGAATCAAAATTTCTTGGGGTTATATTTGATAAAAAACTCTCCTTCATACCCCATATAAAATACTTGAAAGCGAAATGTTTAAAAGCATTAAACCTTTTAAAAGTTTTATCTCACACAAGTTGGGGAGCGGACAGAACAACTCTTCTTCACCTGTATCGTTCTTTAATGCGATCAAAACTTGATTATGGGTCCATCGTATATGGATCTGCTAGAAAATCTTATCTACAGATGTTAGACACTGTACATATTCAAGGACTTCGTTTGGCATTGGGAGCTTTTCGTACATCTCCAGTATCGAGTCTTAACGTGGAAGCAGATGAGCCATCGTTATGGCTACGCAGAGAAAAATTGTCTCTTCAGTATGCCATCAGACTTGCTGCTAACCCTTCTAACCCTGCTTTTGAAGTCACATTTCCACCACAATTTCAGGAATATTATGAAAGAAAACCTAACGCTATTAAATCCTTCGGCCTTCGTATAGCACCACTTTTAGAATCTACTAATATTAACATTAAAAACATTCAAAAACACTCGTTTTCTGATATTCCATCCTGGTGCATTACTAAACCAAATATTCTTTTCGATTTACACAACAGCAAAAAGTCACTTTCTGATTCACATCTCATGAAACAAAACTTCCAAGAATTACAGTCGCGACTTTCAGATTATCAACACATCTACACTGATGGCTCAAAAGTTGAAGATAAGGTTGGCTGTGCGTATATATCGGGCAGTCACCATGAAAAGATCCGTCTTCCTGATGGCTCATCTATTTTCACTGCTGAATCCAAGGCTATTGATATGGCTTTGGATTACGTACTGAATAACTCTTTAGAGAACAAATTCGTTATTTTCTCGGACTCCCTTTCTGTTTTGAAATCTCTAAATCACACAGCTTCAAAAAATCCCAAAATCCAGAACGTGATAGAAAAACATCACGAGTTATCAAAAACTAAGGAAATTTTATTCTGTTGGCTCCCCAGCCATGTTGGCATAAAAGGTAACGAGGCTGCCGACGTAAAAGCAAAGGCCTCACTCGATCTAGAAATTTCGAATTTTAAACTTCCATGTACAGATTTTAAACCTTTTATCAACAGGTACATCTTATCCAAATGGCAGCTATCATGGGACAGAGCGACATTCAATAAACTACATGAAATAAAACCGGTTCTTGGTAAAAATAACATTTATCGGTCATTAAGGCGAGAAGAAGTGGTTCTTACTCGTCTACGTATAGGTCATACTAGACTCACACATTCTTATCTACTCAAACGAGAAGATCAGCCATTTTGTATCAGCTGTAATGAACCTTTTACAGTAAAACACTTTCTGATCGATTGCATTGAATTCTCTCATACACGACGTCAATTCTTCCAAACAAATGACCTGAGATACTTATTTGAAAATGTACCAACTGATAACATACTTATGTTTTTAAAACACATCAATCTTTTTAACAAAGTATAACTGATTTAGTTTTTAAATTCGTTCTAGTTTTACATTTGATGCATTTAAGACTTATCATTATAATCGTTTCATTACAGAACCATGTTAGTTCACCATTTTGACGCAAATGACCCTCATGGGTTGATGCGTCGTTAAACCTGAACTCATCATCATCAACCCACCGCTGTTCACCAGTTGTAAAGTTTAAGGTTTTGTGTCTGCCTATATAATCCTGGATTTAATGTTCGCTGCCACCATTACTAGGGAGAGTGAAGAACTACTAAGAAGAAGTGGATAAATATAGGTTCCTGTAATGATTAAACAGTAACTAGTTTATATAGTCAAATACACACACACACACACACACACACACACACACACACACACACACACACACACACACACAATATAGTTAATTTATTAGCAGATAATGACAATTTCCTCGTTAGTTTAGTTAATAAGTCCAAAACAAATAATTCCCTTAACATAAAACAATCCCAAACTTAAACACTTTTCAATGCCAAACAAGCGTTGTTCAAAGTCATAACGGACCACCATTTATACCCAGAGATAATTAAGTACCCGAGGATTCAAAACCTCCCGACCGGATGGATACTATTTCCGGCATGGATGTAAATAAATCAAAAGGGTTGATAGCCCGAACATAATCAAAGTATTTTCGGGACTACTTAACGGACTTTCCTATTCCAGTATCCTGGCAAATCCCAAAAGTTCGGACTTGCCCGTTAACCAAGCAGTTAGCCAATCAAACGGGCTACGAATAGATGATATGAAAGAGTAATAAATGACTTCGGGAATACTCTCTCGTTTCGAAACCCGAATTGGGCATGTGCCAAAACGATTGGCAATCTCATTAAGCGAAAAATAAATTCTTTACAATATATAGTAGGGCTATACTCTTGCCATGCATCAGTTGCATGATATGTGCGGGATTTTGGAAACATTCTGCGATTTTCTCGCTTTCTACATTTCGCAACCAGCTTAGCTTTATTAAAGCTGCTCAACTTTTATATCACGCTACTATTAATAACTATTAATAACAAATGGCACGACTGTAGAAAATGGACCCCACCTCTAAAAGATATTAAACTTAGTCAGCTTGCACTGCAGTCTGCTCTGGGTCGTAACAGAACAAAGGGAACGTTTACTAAGGTGGCACATTCCTGTCTGCAAAAAATATCTCCCTTCACAAAAGGGTCGTTAAGTCTTTTAGGCGCATCAAATTACCTTAATAATATCTGCATCGTTTCAGCGCATGCGCTGTTTGAATACACGAACAGATTGTGTCGTCGAATAACAATGTCAACGTCCGCTATCCTGGTGTAAATAATGTCAGTGATATTTTTTTATGACCAAGAAACCGTGGAAGTCACTAGAATTCCGAGAATCGGATGTGTCGCCTGCTTAAAGCGCCAACCATTTGATATGGAAAAGGGGGAACAAAAACACTGGTTCTTATAATCGCTTCTATCCCTAAAAGCCACCCCTCACTGCAAACATTGAATGAAATCAATGCATCCCTTCAAAAGTTATTATGGGGAAACAATATCTTTACCTTGTATTTTACCGCAACAACAAAAACTAAGTCGAAAAAGGGCCATAACTTGGGCAAAATTTTGCGGATAATTACTAATATCGTACTTGACATGTATTTTACCATGCTATATCCTGCAAACTGTCAATAAAATCAATGCATAAAAAAAAAAAAAAAAAAAAAAAAAAAAAAAAAAAAAAAAAAAAAAAATCCTGCAAAAGTTATTGAGAGGGAACCAATATCAACTCATGAACAAAAAGTAAGTCGGAAAAGAGCCATAACTCAGCCAAAAGTTTGCGGATGATTACTAATATCGGCCTTGATCTGTATTTTACAATGATATATCCTTCTGCAAACTTTCAATAAAATCAATGCATCCCTGCAAAAGGTATTGAGCGGAAACAAATATCAACACATCAACAAAAACTGAGTCGAAAAAGGGCCATAACTCAGCCAAAATTTTGCGGATAATTACTAATATTGATCTTAACCTGTATTTTACAATGATATATCCTTCTGCAAACTTTCGATAAAATCAATGCATCCCTGCAAAAGTTATTGATCGGAAACCAATATGAATACACCAAACTAAGTCGAAAAAGGGCCATCAGCCGATAGTTTGCGGATGATTTCCAATATCGAACTTGACCTGTATTTTACGTTGATATAAAGTTCTGCAAAGTTTGAATGAAATCAATGCATCCCTTCAAAAGTTATTGAGCGGAAACGAACAACAAAAATTAAGTCGAAAAGGGGCCATAACTCTGCCAAAATTTGTCGGATGATTACCATTTTCGAACTTGACCTGTATTTTATAGTGATATAAAGTTCTGCAAAGTTCTGAATAAAATCATACATCCCTTCAAAAGTAATTGAACGGAAACGAAAAGAATGACGACGATACCGACGACGATGCCGCCGCCGACGACGCGGACGGAAAACATGATCACTATATGTCTGCCAAGCTACGCAGGCGACATAAAAATGTAAATGACCTTTTTAATACGATATAAAGTGTTTTTCTGGAAGAAGACTCGATCTCTGTGTGAGAATATTCATATCTGTAGGTCTATGAGCCCCTTTGCGTACCTTGCCACTCCTTCCCCATCGACCACTCTCACCCTATTGTTCAGGCAAATAAATATCCAATTCATATTTGTTAAACATAGCTGAGCATGAAAATTTCTCTGCTCATAAATATTTGGCATTTTCATATTTATTAGCAGAGAAAAATTCATGCTCAGTTGAGTTAAGCATGAAAAAAATAAAAATGTTTTATAACGTCAGGGCTAGAAAAAAAAAAAGATACTTAGGATTAGTATAGCCGGCCATATTGACCTGTCGCTTTGATCTGTTTGATTGTAAAATGCATCAATATACGTTTACTTCATAAAAAGGTATTATCTGTAAAAGGTGAGCAAAAGTTCCTTCAGGTGGAATGTGGAAATTTCGAACTGCCATGCCTAAATTGCTTAGTATACGCATCAGTCCTAATAGTAAATACAAAGGTCAAAGCAACAGATCAGTTTGGTCGGTCTATACATGTAGATAAACTCTATGTTATTGAAGCGTGTTTACAAAGAAACATGCAATTTTCCCATTTGTATTAAAAACAAGCACTAATGAGGGAGAATCTCCTGCAAATAACTTGCAGGAGCTTCTCCCACGCCAATGGCTGTTAATTTTGTTACATAAAGAATGGAAAACTTGCATGCATTCTACTGTTTATGACATGTATAATGGATAACCCAATCGTTCTGTATTAGCCCCAAAGTCAGACACGTACCTTCGGACAGCGAAGATTCAGATCAACCTGCGTATTTGCCAGTCTGATCAGAATCTTTACTGGGCGCAGTTTAGATAGCCAGTTTCTTCATGCGGTGAAATAGTCTGATTTGACTGCACGAATGCAATAGCAGATTTTAGTCTTCTAGGCGCCATGTCATAAGGTGCGTTTGTGTTCACACGTTAGCGTATCGTATCTTGTTGCGCCATACGATCGAAATGTCTTTATTGCATGCATATATTTGAGTTTGTTTACAGTTAAACAGTAGAAACCATGATATGTGGCACATCCATGCTACAACAACTGAGTCAAAATTCAAACGCACTTTATAGTAAAGTACGGAAGCCTATATTGTGTTTTGTGTAAGGATAATTTGTGTTTTGTGTTTGTAACTCGTGACTTCCGTGTTTTGACTTTTAAAAGCAATAGCCAATGCACTTGCAACTCGTGGCCAGTGACTTAAACGTAAAAACTACAGATATTTCTTATAGTGCTGCATACAAATTGTTAAATAATAGCAACTCGGTTTCCTGTTTCACCTCAATTTCGTTTTCGTCCTTTATCACATCCTTTAAAAGGCAAACCGCACATGTCAAAATACGTACCACAGAACACGAAAGCGACTGTCACAACGGAATCAAAAATTGCAAACACAGAGCTCATAACATTCTTTCAGAAATACAAAAAAATCTTGTTTGGAGCAAAGAAGAAAGCGCTGCGAAAAAAAAAAAGTTATGTATGGTACTGTATATTAGCCATGTGCTACGTGAAAATAATCGTTTTGAACAGATGAAATTTTGGTGAAAGACAAAAGTTCAAAAGTATGACTGTTAAATTAATTTACCGTTTGACCAAGATGAACTAATTGGCATACAAGAGATAGTTGATTGAAAGCCTGTAGCATAGCCACAGCGGATTGGTGTTAATAAAAAAAATGTTACTATGAAGTTAAGGATTTTCAAAATTAATTGTTGAGGTAAGTTGGCTGTTTTATTTTGGCAAATTTTGCTTATGGCGATTTATAGTTATAAAACATAAAACACATTCTTTTTCGAAAATAAAACTAGCAATTTTCCTCCCAAAAGGTAAAATCACAGGGTTTTTTGTCTGGCAAACATAATGTAAACAGTCTTCTTTCCGAAAATTGCAGGGGCTATATGAAGGGTTGGGTGAAATATAGAAAAGGCTAAATGAAACCTAAGTAAGAGACACATTTTTATTTCGCGCCTTTTTTCCTTGGAATTAGTGGAATGATTTTTGCGCATACTTTGTAACACATGTAATATCAATAATCGAGCAGGATTGTCGGAAATCAGTTAATTGAAAAATAAAACTTTTTTTTTTTATTTATCGTTTAACTTTTGTTGTTGACTGCTTCACTGGGTAGTCTTTATAATTTAGAAGCTATATGATGATCTTCTTTTGTTGTTGTTCTGCGTAAGTAGTTCCCAAACACGCTTAATTAAACTATAGCTTTTTCAGCATTGATGATGAATATATTTGTGGGGCATATATGTGGTGCGAAGAGTCCCCGCTTATAACGTTGTAGATGGTGATTTGTTTGAGTTGTTAGAAAACGATGCGGATTATTTTTGTAATATGGTTGCAGTTTTCATAATAGTTGAACAGTCGGGTTGGTGTAAACATGATTTCATATTACAGGATCAATTGACTGAATTTTTAGATGATGATGAGTATATTCCGGACACTCCTTTGCTTAGGGTATCTAGTGATACAAAATGCAATCCCCATGGTATAAAAACTGCCGGACGTATGTAAGTATACATGTCTACGCATTATTAACAGTAGACTTGGCCGTGATCACAATAATACACTTTTGTATACAATCAAGGCGCATCAGTGATCGATTATTTATTAACGAGGGAATGTAATTTTCCGCGCATTACGGAGCCCCTAAATGAATGGAGTGACCATTCGCCACTTTCTTTTTCGTTGTCTTGTAATAATCATTGCATTCGTGCGCCAGATGAACAGGAAGAAATTAAGATTAGATGAGATAGTAAGCATAAAATAATTTTAAAGCTGGTCTTATTGGAAAGCTACCTGCTTTCAGTTTGTTAACAAATGATATAAACATATCAAGTAAAGAATCTATCAATAAAGTTATGACTGATTTTACTAATATTGTTCGAAGTCTGAATGATCCACTTTTTTCTAAACATGTAGATCAGAAGGAGAACACTTATTTAAACCACTCGTCGTACGCAAGTTCAGCTGAGTGGTTTGATTTGGAATGTTCGCAAGCGAAAGAACGGTATTTAGAAGCCTTACGCGTTTTTCAAAATTTAAACACTAATTTAAATAAAGAGCATCTATGTGAGTGTAAATTAACATATATGAAATTAATTTATAAAAAGAAAAAAAAAAAGCTTTGAATCAAAGAAGTTGACAGAGATAGAGAATTTAAGACATTGCAAACCGAAGCAGTTTTGGGCCTATTTCAAATGCCAACATGATCAAAAATATGATATTTCAGCAGACAAATTCTTTAGTTATTTTTTTGACTCCAGAAAAGGATATTTTTACTCGTGAAAACGAAGAGGCTGACGAATTTTGTAGCCAGCATGATTTTAGTACTAATGAGTAATTCAATGAAGCACTTGATAAAGAAATTATTATATCAGTAATTTTGTCCTCGGAGTAAAGCTTACAATCTGGTAAAGCCCTTGGGTCTGACTGTTTATTAGATGAATATTTCCTCGGGGGTGTAGACATTTTAGTTCCGCATCTATGTGACTTATTCAATGCTATATTAAATTCGGGTTATTTTCCTGAACAGTGGACTGAGGGAATCATTATACCCTTATATTAAAAGGGAGATAAGAAATGTGTGAATAATTATCATGGCATAAGTTAATGTGTTTATCGAAGAAATTCTCTTCAGTATTAAATAATCGATTAGATACTTTTTGTAAAGCCAATGATACGATTTCTGATGCCCAGTAGGGGTTTCATAAAGGAAGATCAAAAGTAGACTATGCTTGCTTTATTATCCGCCATACAAAAATTTCTCAGTAATAATAAACATTTATATGTTGCTTTTGTTGATTTGAAGAAATGATTCTATAGTATTTACCGAAATGCATTGTGGCTCAGGTTTTAGAGTTGGTATACAGAGTAAAATGTTCAGAATTATTAAATGTATGTATGAAAAGGTTAAGTCGTGTTAAAAGTTGTAATGATTTTTCCGATTGTTTTTAGTATTTTGTCGGCTTCAGGCAAGGGGAAGTAATTTCGTCTATTTTGGTATCTTTGTTTTTGGAAGATAAAAAACTCTATTTGCAAAAAAAAAAGCAGAATCAGGCTTGTTAATAGATGATGTTGTATTAATTCCTTTGCTTTGTGCAGACGATATGGTTATTCTTGGTAAATCATCCGAAGAGTTACAATATCATCTTGCCTTACTACATACTTATTGTAGCAATTGGAGTTCAGAGGTAAAGGCAGACAAAACAACTAGAAATGTGTCAATATGACACAGATTCCCCCGCCCAGGGGTGGGGGGGGGGGGGGCATCCTTACCCGCACGCAGGCATTTTGCAAGAAATGAAGTTGATAAAAGGGCCTCTCATAATAATTGGCCGATTTTACGCTAAATTGAACTTGACCTGTATTTTATGATTATATACCTGTGTATAAAATATGAATCTAATACACCAATCTTTAAAAAACAAAAAACTATCGAAAGGAAAATATTTTTTGAAGGTGAAACAGGGCCATAACTCCCATAATTACTGTTGGATTTTACCTTAAATCGAACTTGACCTCTATTTTATGATTATATACCTGTGTGTAAAATATGAATCAAATACACTAATGTTTTCAAAAGATATCAAATAAAAACTATTTTCAACCTTGAAAAAGGGCCGTAACTCCAAAAATAATTGGTGGATTTTACCCTAAATCGAACTTGACCAATATTTTATAATTATTTGCTCGTGTATAAAATATGAATCCAATACACTAATCTTTTTAAAAGTTATGGAACGGAAACCATTTTTCAAAATTGAAAAAGGGCCATAACTCCCGAAATAATTTGCGGATTTTACCCTAAATCAAACTTGACCTATATTTTATGATAATATACCTGGTTATAAAATTAATACACTAATTTTTTCAAAAGATATCGAACGGAAACCATTTTTCAACTTTTTTTTCAACATTGAAAAAGGGCCGTAACTCCAAAATAATGGGTGGATTTTACCCTTAATCGAACTTGACCTATATTTTATAATTATATGCTCGTGTATAATACATAACTCCAATGCACTAATCCTTTCAAAAGTTTTGGAACGGAAACCATATTTCAAAGTTGCAAAAGGGCCATAACTCTCAAAATAATTGGTGGATTTAAATCAAAATCAAACTTAACCTACATTTTATGATTATATACCTGTGTATAAAATTTAAACCCAATACACCGATCTTTTCAAGAGATATCGAACGAAAACCATTTTTCAAAGTTTAAAAAAGGCCATAACTCCCAAAATAGTTGACGGGTTTTACCCTGAATCGAACTTGACTACATTTTATGATTATATACCTGTTTATAAAATCTCAATCCAATACACCAATCTTTTCAAAAGATATCGCACGGAACCCTTTTGTGTTACGTATGGGACGGACGGGATGGACGGACGGACGGGACGGACATACGTACGGACAGCGGTGATACTATATGCATCCCCCCTCCCCACATTGAAAATAGCGGGGGCATAAAAATTATGTCTTTAGGAAAAGGGGGCGTTTATTTCGGGGAGAACATGCACATATAATAATCAAGAGATTGAGGTGGTACACAAGTCTAACTATTTGGGTACTATTTTTAAATATACTAGTAACTTTTCATCGAACACTGAATATATTGTCGGCAAAGCTTTAAAAGCTTTAAATGTATTATTAATAAATTGTAAGAAACTACCATTAAAGCACAATTTTTTTTTGTTTACCATGGAGGAATCGAACCTGTTCTTGAGTCACTTGAGAATGTTTCCTATGACTCCGGATAATGAGGGATGATTTTCGAAGGTTTTCTTCTTTTATCTTGAAAATGTATGTAGATGGTACTCATTACGATCACCTCGATGAGGTGAGTCTTATGAGGGCACTCTACATATTTTATTTTATTTTATTTTATAGAACATCAAAAAGATACGCTCGTATACCTACATTATTTCCGGTGTCCCTCCTTGCCTGGAGTTACGTATGAGTAACCTTAGGTGGTTCGAACTGCCCCTGTCTCGTACAAATTTTAATGGTCCCAAAGGCGTTCGAGTCTTTGAAGTTCATCTGTATTTTGATTTCGAGTTAGCTAGCATACATTTATCTTTTGAAAGTCAAGAAGTTTATGTCACACTTATCTGTGATAAGTACACTTATCTGTCACTAAGTGTCATAGTTTACGAGCTCGTCTCATTACATGTCCTAACTGTTCTGCTAGTCTAATCATGGAGTAGTAGCAGCCTCACTAGATCCTCAGCTTGTTCTTTGTTGTGTTTTTGGGTCCCTGTTTATTTATATCCAGTTTAAAATCAGAAACGTCTCTCTTAAAATGATTCATGTGATGGCGAAAAAGTAGAATGTTTACGACTTCGGGTAGGAAAAAAAGCGTTAAAATGCCCGTGTACACCACCACGCCTTTTTCCTCATTCATTGGGCGAGAATGGAAAAAATGACTGCAAGTCTGTCTTTTTGCTTGCAGACTCAGCGTTTTACTTATGTATTTTTTCAGAGTAATATATATATTTCTGTTTTCTGCTATGGACGCGGATTGAGTGTGCTTAGTAGAACCATATCGAGGTGGTTCTAACGAGTAACTGTAGTCTTTGTTTCCAAGCCGATCTCTGTAAACTCCTTATATGAAGAGGTCATTGCATATACTACTTAATGTTTTGCCTGTGATTTAATTAAGAACAGGTAAAACATACTGCTATTTACTGCTATTTTTGTTTGTATGTGTGTGTGTGTGGGGGGGGGGGGTGGGGGAGGGGGGGGGGGCAATCTCTGCGTTGACGGGATGTGCAAAGTAATGGGACATTTTATCATAGATAAAACAGATGATAATTGATATTCGCTCTATTTCTGCTCGGATCATTGATGGTGAGAGCTCGCTAGGCACGTCTCAGCGAGGCGATTCTGGCGGGCTGTCACATCTTTGACAGTCATGGTTTGGGCGGATGCAGGAATAATACGAACCATTATAAAGCCGACCCTTAAACGGGGTGCCGACTCATCAAGTTAGTAGTGTCTGCACGTTTTAGAATTTTTAGAGGAACATGCACGTTTACGGTTTGTAAGTATCTTACAAACATGGAACCATTATATTTACTTATTCGCGTAAATATTATGTTTTTTGACACACGTTTGTATTTACCGTGGCATTTAATTTGTAATAACCTCTGGTCTGCTTTTATGCCACTTGCAGATGTACAATTATTTAAAAAGGCACCCGGTCCTGATAATATAAATAACAGAATTCTTAAAGAATTTGCCGAACCTCTGTCGAAGCCGTTAAGCAACCTTTGAATTATTCTTTATCAAAATGTGACTTTCCCAATAAATGGAAAGAGGCTAATGTTTCTCCTTTGTTTAAAAAGGACTACCTATCGCTTATTAGTAATTATAGACCAATATCTCTTCTTAGTACTATTGGAAAAGTGATGAAAAAATTGTCCATAAACACTTATTTAACATTTTTAAAGAACACAACATAATCACATGTTTACAATCGGGTTACTCTCCCGGTGATTCAATGGTCAATCAACTTGTTGACATTCATAATACTTTTTGTAAAGCCTTGGATGATCGCAAAGAGGTGCGGGCGATATTTTGTGATATAAGCAAGGCTTTTGACAGAGTGTGGCATAAAGGTTTGTTGCATAAATAAGAAGTAGGTATAAAATCAATAAAAACAATGGAAAACTTACTACTAGGCTTTACGACAAACGGGATGACTTCAATTTTCCCATCGTTAACTTTCCTTTCCTGAGCAGTAATATCCCTTCTGCACCAGCATACGGCGTTTACGTTTCACAGTTAATCCGTTATGCCAGAACTTGTTCAAATTATCAGGACTTCATGGAGCGTTGGAAAGTGCTCACTCAAAAGTTGTTGAGCCAGGGGTATCAAAAAACCAAACTGGTAGCAACACTTAAGAAGTTCTATGGGATACATCATGATCTAGTCAATCCCTACAATGTGGCAGTTTCCAGAATTGTTTCTGATGTTTTTGCCAGTGACGCGCCATAAGTAGACTTCCCAAATCCCGGACATACGCTTCTACCGATATTTCCTTCGTTCAGGCCCATGGGCATGGTGGGCGAAGCTTGCTTACCAAGTAATGCTTACTATCCGCGGACGCCTGATTATACCCTTTGTTCTGGGGTCCATGTCTGTTGGTCTGAACATTCTGATTCGTCATTCGTTTATGGATTTATGATTTTGGATTACGGCTTTGGTACCATGACCGCAACTACTTCTTCTTCATTGGTTAGCTAGTTATCTTTCAAATAGAAAGCAGAGAGTAGTTATACCAGCAAGGATTGCCTGATTGGCGTTTTACTAAAGCAGGTGTGCCACAGGGCTCTATATTAGACCCGCTTTTTGTTTATTTACTGAAACGATATCGTTATCAACATAGATTCTAGTGTACGGCCTTATGCAGATGATACAACATTATACTTGATCGTCGATGACTCTCATGAAGTTGCTAGACAATTAAATTTCAATTTTGAAAAAAATACATGTTCGGGCAGAACGCTGGCTTGTGAAATTTAACCCCACCAAGTCTGAAGCCGTACCCCTTTCTAGAAAAACAAATAAATCTCTCCATCCTCCACTCTTGACCAATAACGAACCAGTTCATGAGATAAATTCTCATAAACATCTCGGCATCTATCTTTCTAATGACGGAACTTGGCATGATCATATTAATTACATAACTTCAAAAGCTTGGAGTAGAATTAAACGTTATGCGCAAGTTAAAATTTATTCTTGAAAGACAAACCTCAGAAAAAACAAATATATGTTTCATATATAAGGCAACTTTTAGAGTACGCGGGCGTCGTATGGGATAATTGCACCAAGTACGAAGTAAATGCCCTAAATAAAATACAAGTTGAAGCAGCACGAATTGTTACAGGTGCAATTAAATTGGTATCTTTGGTTATGCTTTATAGAGAAACAGGCTGGGAAACCTTAGAATCTAGAAGTAGAAATCATAAACTTTATTCTTTTTACTAGATGATTAATAAGATTACCTCAACTTATCTTTTTTTACCTCCTCTTGTAGAAAATACCACAGTTAATGGACTTCGAAATGCAACGTTAAGCATAAATGGATAAATGATGTTAGTAAAGTATATATTGTTCAGACAAAAATAAGGCGTGGTTTACTAAATTATAAATCATTTGCTGCTTTGTCAATTTTCTATTATTTGCATACCTTATATGTATGGTACCTACAATACAAATATGGGGTAGAGTTTATAGCAAATCATTGTAAATTTGGTGTCTTTGACATGTTTTGAACTTAGTCATTGTATACATGTATAACAGACACTTAAATTTTGATATTGAAACTGTTGGGATAGCAGATGCTATCTAATTAGTCAATCCACAGCACGATAGACTGGATGTTATCTGTAAACGCTCCAATCTTTGTTATCATGCTCATTTTTGTTTTCTTTATCTCTGGTATGTTTTTACGAATTCCTACTATGCACGTGGGTATTTGGGGATAGCGCGCCTGGGCTATTCCCGTTAAGATCATTTTATCTCCTATATGCGAGTGGGCACACCAGTTGCTGATTTGTTTCTATTTCTGCAATCAACAATTACATAGTTTATTACGTGAAACAAGTATCAGTAGCTGATATGCTAACATATTGTTGCATGTACAAATTCTCAATTCTACTTCATTTTCTTATGCTTTGTAGTATCACGATGCAGACGATTTCGTCGTACTCATTCATTCTTCAACTGAAACAAAACGAATGTGTAGCTAACAAATATTATCAGTCAGTACTGAGTTGAGAATGTAAAAGATCTCGCAGCAGAAAATTAGATTTCAGTCTAAATATTTACTTACCTGGGAGAAATTTTTGCAGCATGATGCATGATGTCTTGAATTAGTATTGAGTTTGGACTGTGTATAATATTGTCAACAGGCAATTAGATTTCAGTCTAAAAAATTATTTACCAGAATGAAGTGTTTGCAGATTTCGTCGTACTCATTCATTCTTCAACTGAAATAAAACGAATGTGTAGCCAACAAACATTATCAGTACTGAGTTGAGAATGTAAAAGTTCTCGCAGCAGAAAATTAGATTTCAGTCTAAATATTTACTTACCTGGAAGAAATTTTTGCACAATGATGCATGATGTCTTCGATCAGTACTGAGTTGGGATATGTATATTACTGTCAACAGGCAATAAAATTTCAGTCTAAATAATGAATTGTTTGCAGAATGATGCATGATGTATTGAGTCAGTGCTAGGTTGGGTATATGTATGGTTCTGTCAGCAGGCATTAAGATTTCAATCTAAATATATACTAAGTAGCATGAAGTGTTTGCAGAGTGAAGCATAGAGTTTTGAGTCAATACTGGGTTGAGAGTTCTGTCAGCAGGCTATAAGATTTCAGTCTAAATATTTCTTATCAGAATTAAATGTTTTCAGAATGGTGCATAATGTCTTGGGTGAGTACTGAGTTGCGAATTATGTATAATACTGTCAACAGGCAATAAGATTTCAGTCTAAATGGTAACTAACCAGAATGAAGTGTTTGTAGAATGATGCATGGTATTTTGAGTCAGTGCGGGTTGGAATTAAGTTTAAGACTAGCGATAATTGTTATGATTAATCAAACTTTTATTATATAATCATAGCAAAAAATTGATCGAGATTTAGTCTAAATGTGTACTTACTGGAAGGAAGTATTTGTAGAGTGGAGCACAGTGTCTTGAATCAGTACTGGGTTGAGAATGAGTATAGTTTTGTCAGCAGGCAATTTGATTTTAGTCTAAATATTTACGTACCAGAATGTAGTGTTTGCAGAATGATGCCTGATGTCCTGATGTCCTGAGTCGTTGGGAATATGTATCATACTGTCAGCAGGCAACGGGCAATAAGATTTTAGTCTAAATATATACTTACCAGAATGAAGTGTTTGCTGAATGATGCATGATGTCTTGAGTCAGTTCTGGGTTGGGGATATTTATAAAACTGTCAACAGGCAAGAAAATTTCAGTATTAATATTTACTTACCAGAATGGAGTGTTTCCAGAATGATGCATAATGTCTAGGGTTAGAAGTGGGTTCGGAATATGTACAATACTGTCAACAGGCAACAAGATTTAGACTTAATATTTACTTACCAGAATAAAATGTTTACAGAATGATTCATCGTACCTTGTCAGTACTGAGTTGAAATATATATATATATATATATATATATATCTATATATATATATATATATATATATATATATATATATATATATATATATATATATATATATATATTGAAAGGAAAAAGAAACGCAGGGTAAATTTTATTCCTAAATTTCATTCAAGTTTGAAAAAGTTTGTTAAATATTTTACTATGATTACAAAACGGTACATGTATGGAACAAAAGTTCCAAATTTCATTGGTTTGTGATCAACAAGTCTCGAGTTATTGAAGTTCATTGGTAGCTACCCCCCAAATCTTGAAATCAAAATCAAACTGAAAATCAATATCGGGTGTGCCCCCCTCTTGCTGCCGTTGCCGCCCTAATTCTCCTTTGGATAGAGTTAACCAAAGCATTGACAGTTCGCATCGGGATGTTATTCCATTCATCGATCAACGCATTCCTTAGTTGTGTGAGAGCTGCGGGGGGATTTCGGCGCTTCCTAACCCTTCTGTCCAGCTCATCCCACATGTGCTCTATTGGGGTCAAATCTGGACTGTACGGTGGTCATGCTAGTGGTGCGATGTTATTGTTTGCCAGGAAATCCTGACAAACTCGGGCAACATGTGGTCGGGCATTGTCCTGCTGCAGAATCAGATTACGTTGTTGCACAAGCGGGACTGCAACAGGACGCAAGATCTCATCCCTATACCTTACTGCGGTCATATTGCCTGCAACAATAATCAACTGTGATTTTATCCCGTGAGCAATGCCTCCCCAGACCATAACGGAGCCACCCCCAAACCGATCCCGTTCGACAACACAGGCGTCGGCAAAGCGTTCTCCGCGACGTCGGTACACACGACGTCGACCATCTGCGCGATAGAGAGTGAACCTAGACTCGTCCGTAAAAAGAACTCGTCTCCACTGCCTCATCGGAAATAGCCTGGGCGCATGCGCCGTCAACCACGCCATACGACGCAACCTACGTGCCTGGGTCAGAGACAGACCAACGTATGGACGACGAGTTCGAAGACCAATCTCACGCAATCGACTTCCAACAGTCTTCGGAGAAATTTGTCGATTATGCGTACCTACTGTATTAAGGGCAGTTTCGGTAGCAGTGAGATGATGATTCCGCAAATGTGCCAGACGGATTGTCCTGTCTTGACGTCGCGACGTCACGCGTGGACGCCCAGACCGCGGTCGGTCTGCTAAATGCCCTGTCTCCCTTAAACGTCTAACAAGACGTTTAATTGTTGAGACGTTAACCCCAAAATGATTGGCAACTTGCAGTTGCCTCTGACCCTGCATCAGCAACGCAATTGCCCTACCCCTCTGAACATCAGTCAATCGTACCATGATTGAAAAAAAGTTCAAAGTAGCGTAAAAATGAAAAGAAAAATCGGTAAAAGAATCGAAGAGCGTTGTGTATCGTTGAAGTGTACCAAATGGTGTGAGGAAATCTTGTGCTGAAGGTTTAAACATGCATGTTTTGCACGAAATTTTGGCTTTCCGTATTGTCCGTGCAATGCACTGTGTAGTGCACGGTTGAATGATTTCACACACTGGGTAGATAGCACATCGACCAAAGACTCGTATACCCGCGGTTCACATTCACAGGACAATCTGTAAAAGTGTATGGCTATGGTAAACACCGTAAAAAATGGTTAAAATGAGAAGGAAAAAACTCTACCCTGCGTTTTCTTTTTCCTTTCAGTATATATATATATGTGTGTGTGTGTATGTGTGTGTGTGTGTGTGTGTATATGTATGTATGTATGTATAATACGGTCAAAGGCAACACGATTTCGGTCTAATATTTACTTACCAATATGAAACGTTTGCAGCATGATGTATGGTGTCTTGAGTCTGTACTGATATGGGAATATGTATGATACTGTAAATATTTACTTACCAGAATGAGGGTTTGCAGAATGAAGCAAGGTGTCTTGAGTTATTACTGACAGAGTTGAGTATATGTTTACTTCTGGCAGCTGACAGTTAGATGAAAAGTATATTATATGAATGTGCTTTAACTATGGGGCGTGTGAATAAATATGTTGTAAAGACATATACATGTAACATTTTGTGTATAACCTTTGTTTATGTTGTGTTGTTTGCAATATAAGTATTGAGATAAATTAAATTTAGAGAGGAAAGACGTTATTACACGCTTTATCTACAAGTAAAATCTAATTCAACAAACTTTTATTAAATTTGTGTATATAATTATTAGGATATTAGCTAGCTACGATCGTAGATACTTTTACAGCAACCGGAAAATGATTTTTTAAAGGTTGGTAACAATCTGATTTAAATATGTTCCGTTGCAGTGATTACATTATCTTCAAAAAAAATTATAAACTAATATTTTCTACGCCTTTCATCCTAGGTATCTAAAACAATTTTATTTCTGAATATGAAAATGGCTGAAGAATTAACAATATTTTCACAAAACTTGTCGAGGTGATCTCTCAGTGGCGACCAAAAGGAGAGACTTATTTTAGTATGTAAGGCCCAAAAGGTTTAATATTATATGTTTGCAAGACACATATATTAACCCCAAATTAGAATTGTTTATTAAATTTGAATTGTATTTTAATGCATATTTTATTTTATATAGTACCAATAACCGTGATGTGAAGATTTTGATAAATAATAATTTTGAACCAAAACTGAATAGGGTAAAAACTGACAAAAATGAAATTTTGAAATATATGATATGAATGTTAAAGGAAAGCAAATTACTCCGGTAAGCTTATATGGACCTAAAGAAGACAATCCTCAATTTTATGAAAATATAATTCAGAAAGTAACCGAATTTGAAAATGAACAAGTCTTTATGTGTGGAGACTGGAACCTTATATTAAATGCAGATAAGGAATATGAAAATTATTTACATATAAACAATCCCAGAACAAGACAGGTAGTGTTAAATTTGTTACACGACGATAATTTTAAAGACCCATGGCGTATTAGGAATGAGGAAATTAGGAAATACACATGGTGTAGGTTACGCCCAACCAAACAACAATCACGTTTGGACTTTTATTTAGTACGTGATAGCATTTTTCAATATGTTACTCATACAGACATAATTTCTGGCTATCGGACAGATCATTCAGCCATAACTCTAAGGCTAAAACTACAGGACAGTGAAAGAGGAAAAGGATACTGGAAATTCAACAATTCCCTTCTTAAGGACCAGAAATATGTAGATGAAATTAAAAAAGTAATACAAGAAGTTAAACAAATGTATGCAATAAATATGCAAAGGGAAAATATTTCAAATAAAACATATTGTTCAATATATATGATCTGTTGTTTTTAGAGACTTTATTGATGATGATAAGGTGTCTATCAATTTAATATATAGTTACATTAAGAAACAAAAAATACCCGTAGAAGAAGAAAGAAAGCTTGAATAAGAAATAAAAGATTTGGATGCTGAAATAAACGACAATATAATAAATATAAATGAAGAAACCCATTGCAAACATTGTTTAAAAAAGACACGATTGACTCAAATTAGGAAAATCAAAATAGAAGTTTTTATGCTAAGTACAATCGTAGAAAAAACCTACTATATACTTTCTCGGTTTAGAAAATAGACAATGTACCAATAAGCTTATGAGTAAAATAATATATACTAATGGAACAAAATATACAGAAACTAAGGATATTTTAAAGTGCCAAAATCAATTTTATAAAAGTCTTTATGATAAAGCTCACACTCCGGAAAATAGATCCATTAACAATTTCCTAGACGAAAATCAACAAAAAATTATCAGATGATACCGCACAAACATTAGATGGAACAATTACATATACCGAATTATCACAAGCCTTGAAAAGTATGAAAAATGACAAAAAAGGGAAGAGAAAAGTCCAGAGAGTGCCACAATCACAAACCGCAGCCCTTTTCAGACACCAAGAGGAAGAGGAAACAGACAAAACCAAACAAGTGCAAATCAAACAAACGTACGAAAAGCACCAAGACTAGCTCTCTCTTCCACAAGCGAGGTAATCGCAATGCTAAAAAGTCTGAAAAACACAAGAACAAAATAACACAAGGCAAGACATATAACAAATCGCCTCGTAGAATAAACCACAAAGCAACAAAGAGTAAGACTAACACCGGGACCACCGCCTTAGAAACGGTCAGCAGAATAATCCTCCGGGGGTTTAAAGCACTTTTACGACAAGCCAACTTCACCCTGGGTCCCGATGTAACTCTTAATACAGAAAAAAAACATAAAAATTCGTTCGCATAAAGGCTCCCAATCTCAGTCAATGCATCAAAGCGTAAACATAAAAATCAAATTCATCACTATGAAAAACAAAGGCTAATTCTGTTGTGTGACAGAGTAAATGAATACCAATAGTTAAACCACAGCGGGCCAAGCCAAAGACAAATCATCAAGCCCCAACCAACTGGTTAAAGTTTTACGAAGAGGCCGTTATTGAGTCTAAGGCCCGAAACGCCATCGTGCAATCAAAGAGTGCCGTATAATATATAGGCTATAACCGATTATTTTATAACGGTCAATCAATTTTCTGAATTGCTCAGAAAAGTTAGATTTTCTCATATTTTTTTCTAAATCTGTACTATAAAAGTCCGGGTCTAGATGGCTTTAAAACAATTTTTTTAAGTTTTTTTGGATTGGTTTGGGATTTTTTGTATTATGATCACTGAATTACGGATTTCTTTCTGTCACTCAAAAAGAAGGTGTTATTACATGCTTACCAAAGCCAGGTAAGAATAGGAATTATTTAAAAAAAAAAAAAAAAAAAAAAAAAAAAAAAAAAAAAAATGGAGATAAATTTCACTTTTAAACGTTGTATATAAACTTGTCTCTTCTGTTGTTGCAAATACAATTAAAACTGTTTTAGAATCTCTTATACATGAAGATCAAAAAGGTTTTATTTCCGGAAGATGTATCGCTGAAAACGTTAGACTAATTTATGACGTACTTTTCGAAAATAAAGAACAAGAATTTCCAGGATTGATTCTTTCGGTCGACTTTAAAAAGGCGTTTTTCACTGTATTCGTGGAGTTCATAGAATCGGTTTTAAAGTATTTTAACTTTGGGCCATCAATTATATCCTGGATCGAGTTATTCCAAAATGGAGCCGAAAATTGCATAATTCAAAACGGAATTATGTCTGATTTCTTTAAGTTAAAACGCGGATGTCGTCAAGGTGATCCAGTCTCCCCGTATGTCCCCATTCTCTGTGCGGAAATCTTAGGGAAAATGTTACACAAAAACTAAAATGTAAAAGGAATAAATATAAATTGTAAAGAATTTTTACTTTGTCAGTACGCGGAAAACACCCAATTATTTTTTAATGGGACCAAGGATTTTCTTCAAGAGACTCTTAGTGTTTTAGACATTTTTTTGTTATCTCTGGTTTGTAGATAAATAAAGAAAAGACAAAGGCAATTTGGATATGCTCTTTAAGTAACTCTGACAAGGGAATTTGTCAAAATTGTCAACTTGATTGGACACAGGGGCCTTTTAACGTTTTAGGTGTAACAATCACTACAGAGGTTTTCGAAATATGGGATTTAAATGCAGCTCCTATTATAAATAAATCCGAAAACTTATTAAGACAATGGTCTAAACGTAAACTTACATTATTTGGTAGAATTACTGTTATCAAATCGTTAGCTTGAGCAAATTTATTCATTTATTTTTAGCGTTACCTAACCCTCCCGGAGAGCTTGTAAACAAAAAATTGAAAAAGTATTTTATTAATTTTTCTGGAATGCTGGTCCTGATCGAATTCCCTTACCTGCTACAAAGATGGCAGGCCTTGCCAAACTGTAAGCCAATGTCAGTTGGACGCCTCGGTGACGTAAGATACACGACACCTTAGCCACACCCGACCATCCCAACGCAGAGGGTAGTTTCTGTCAATTTGAAGAATTAAAAGATATTTATAATATTCGTGGCACTTTTTTTGATTTTTAGTCTTTATTAAGGAAAATACCAGATCGCTGGAAAAACGTAATAGATGATAATAGAATAACATGTAGATTAAATAGATATAATGCCAGATGTAATGTCTATGTAAAATATTTATTAAACGGCAAAAAACAATGTAGGCCATTTTATGATGTATTGGCATTAACAAACAACTTTCAAGGAATAATAAAATGAGAACAAGATTTAGGAAACATTAGTGGCGAAGACTGGAAAATGAATAATTTAGTTATTATGTCTTTAAAAGAAGTTAAGCTTAGGGATTTTCAATATAAAATTACAAACAAAATTCTGGTGAATAAATCTTTTTTGCATCGAATAAACAGAACCGATGGCAGTCTATGCAAATATTGTCAACAACACCCCTGGGTATTAGACTTTCAGCCTTGTCGAGGCCCTGGGGGCTCAATTCCCACTGGGAACGTTGCTAGCTTGGTGAGCAGTAATTGTCCCCTTTGGGAAGAGCGAAGAGGAAATAGCACCCGTTTGCCGTGGGTGGCAACCCGTAAGCCGGAAGAAGGGATCCTGGAGGTTGAGAGTTATTGGGAGTTTGTTCTCTCCTGATGGCTGAACACGCCTCTTTGGCCTAGATTTCGGTGTAGAAGGGTGTCCGTCAGACGGCACGGTCAATCGGCTGGTCGCGCCAAGCCCTAGGAAAAATCTTTTCTATCTCTTCCTTGTCTTTTGTATCATACTGATACTCACCGTTTGGCCGTAATTTTTATTTTTCAATCTCTCCAATCCTAAGAAGGCGGCGGCTTAACGGGTCAATCGTGCAGCATTTTGCTCGTGCGAGTATATCTTCTGTGTATCCCTAGCACAAGTGAGTAGGAAAGCCACTCCATTTATGTGTTCCCTTGTTGGGCTCCGTGGTGGGCGGAGAGCACGGAGGACGAATTTTAATACAACTTCATCATGGGTAATGATAAAAGAAAAAGAACTAAACAAACCCAAGACACTGATAATTCAGATTTTGACGAAAATTCTCAATCTCCAACTACCTCAACAAATGATACGTCTCCTCAACACTTTCCACGCTTCATTTTAGTTGAAAGCAAAAAAGAGAACAGACAGATAACATCTCTGTCACCGTTTCTTATACAAAAATGATACAGAGTATAGCTGGTGAACCTGAAAACATCAAAAAACTACACAGATCGAATCAGCTACTCATTGAGGTATCCAAGAAAGCCCATGCCGAGAATCTTCTTCGTGCACAGACTTTTCACGACTTGAAAGTCCGAGTGTACCCTCATACCTCGCTAAATTCCTCAAAAGGGGTAATTCGTTGTCCCGAATTGCGGCGAGGAGGAGATTCTCGAGGGCACAAGATCTCAAGGAGTAACTGGAGTAAAACGATTCAAAATAAAACGAAAAGGAGAGTTAAAAGACACAAACACCTTTGTTTTTACTTTCAATACGCCAGTTTTACCCAAAACGGTCAAAGTGGCATACTTTAGAGTCAACGTAGAAGTCTACGTACCAAATCCCTTGCGATGTCATAATTGCCAAAAATATGGACACCATGAGGATAGGTGTTCTAAAGACCCTATCTGTTCGAAATGCGGTCAAACAGGAGAACACCTCGAAAACAGATGTAGCAACGAATTACACTGTGTCAATTGTGGTGAAAAACACAGTGCTGACTCTAAATAATGCCGAATTGGGCACAAAGAAAAGGAAATCTTGCGTATTAAGTTCACCAGAAATACTTCTTTCGTTGAAGCGCGGAAACTTGTTGAGGCCCCAACTCCAATACCTGGAATCCGTTATGCCAACATCACCCAGTCTTCTATGAAAAAGGTTTCTGTGGTTGATACTGCCACTCAAACCGATCCGATCACTATTCTCGACTCTGCAGTTCAATCAAGTTCAACAAACACAAACAGCCAAACAGAAGATCTGCAGAAACAAAAAAGGTCAAACAAACACCACAAACAAAAATCAAACAAAGACACCTACTGAAGAGAAAAAAGGAGAGGCTGGACTGAAAAAAGCCACCATGGAGATGATAAGAAAAGATTAGAAGAAACAACAACAGAAAGAAAGACAAGCAAGAAGTCAATCATCTCCACCTACGAAACAACAAACAAAATCAAAATCTAGTCAAGGAACACAAAGACCAAGCACATCAAACAGAGAACGAAAAGGTTCAAATAATATACTTCAACAACATAATAGGTTCGGATCATTGAGTGACAGTAGCGATGATATGGAGTTAGGAGAAGCTCCAGATCGCCCACGAACTAACAGAAATAGATCGAGATCATCAGAACATTCACACGTCAACAATAGTAATAATAGATCAAAATCACCAATAACATATCCTTAGTTTCTAGTCTAACTAAAATCTAACAACTCAAAAATGAATTCAAATCACAGAATACTACAATGGAACTGTCGAGGTCTAAGGTCAAATTATAATGAGATCTTATTACTTATATCTTTATTGAGTCCATCAGTTGTTTGCTTGCAAGAAACTTTTTTGAAAACTGATGATCAATTAAATATCAGAGATTTCAATACATACAATTAAATATATTCAGAAGGCCAGAGGCCGTCTGGTGGAAGCTCAATCTTAGTTCACTCTTCATGTCCCCAGCGAGAAATTAAACTTGTAACCAATCTTCAAGCCGTTGCGGTTTCTGTCACTTTAGATAAAGAAATTACTATTTGTTCTGTGTATATACCTCCGAATTTTCATTTAGAGACCGAACAGTTAGACACTTTACTGAAACAACTCCCTTCACCCTATGTACTAGTTGGTGACAACATCCTTAGGGGATGTAAAGATAACAACCCTAAAGGTAATATTATTGAAGACTTTATAACCAAAAACGATCTTTGTCTTATGAATGACAAATCTCACACCTATCTCCATCCTGCAACTGGAAAATTCTCTTCTTTAGATCTTTGCATGTGTCATCCATCTCTACTGCTAGATTTCGACTGGACGGTCAGTGAAGATCAACATGGAAGTGACCACTTCCCTGTTATTATTGAATGCGTAAATAATTCCACGAACGATCACAACGCAAAGTGGAAACTAAATAAAGCAAATTGGGAATTGCATCACTCATTATGTGAAGAAAGTCTCAAAATAGATAAGTTTAACAATTCCATTGATCCTCTAGATGATTTTACTTCTTCTCTTCTCGATATCTCTAACAAAAGTATACCGAAAACCTCGACAAATCCAAAGAAAAGCAAGCCATGGTATAATGATGAATGCAAAGATGCCATAAAACAGCGCAAGCAAGCATTATCAAAGTTCTGCAGATATCCAACAAAGGAGAACTTGAATAATGTTAAGATTTTCAGAGCAAAGGCTCGTCGAACAATAAAGGCCTCCAAACGCAAATCATGGAAATCTTACGTTTCAAATTTAAATCATAAAACTCCAATTAAAAAGGTTTGGGATACGATACGAAAAATATCAGGTAAATCAAAATCACCCAGTTTCACCCACTTAAATACAAAACGTGGAACAAAGGCCACATCAAAGGAAGAGATAGCAAACACACTTGGCGAAACTTTTTTGGATAATTCCTCATCTCGAAATTATTCAGAGAAGTTTCAAAACATCAAAAAACAAGAAGAAACGATCAAACTTAATTTCACCTCTTCAAATACTGAAGAATATAACAGTCTGTTTAACATTACAGAACTTAAAGATGCTATCGCAGTGTCAAAAGATACAGCTACAGGCCCTGATGACATCCATTACCAGATGCTTTAACACCTTCCCGAAACCGCCCTTGACACACTTTTACATATTTTCAACGGGATATGGACAGCAGGGTTTTTTTCCAGAAAGCTGGCGTTTGGCCACAGTTATACCTATTCCCAAACCAGGGAAAGATCATGCAGAACCAACAAACTACAGACCAATAGCGCTAACAAGTTTTCTTTGCAAAACACTAGAGAGAATGATAAACAAACGACTTGTTTGGTATTTAGAATCTAACAATCTTATAACAAAACTTCAGTCGGGATTCCGAGCTGAACGTAGTACCAATGATAGTTTAGTTAGACTAGAAACTTTTATCCGTGATGCTTTTATCAAACGAGAACATGTAGTCGCTGTATTTTTCGATTTGGAAAAAGCCTATGATACCACTTGGTGATATGGAATTTTAAAAGACCTACATAACTTTGGTATGAAAGGAAGACTACCAAACTTTATTAAAAGTTTTCTTGAAGATCGTACAATACAAGTGCGTGTAGGATCGACCCTGTCTGATCTCTATGATCAAGAACAGGGTGTTCCTCAAGGAGCCATACTTTCAACCACTTTATTCAACGTGAAATTAAATGATATTATAAACTGTCTGGATTACAAGACAGACGGTTCTTTGTACGTTGATGATTTCTGTATTTGTTTTCGCTCGAAAAATATGCGCACAATAGAAAGGCATCTACAGCAATGTCTAAACAGAATTGAAGACTGGGCAACTAGAAATGGCTTTAAATTTTCCAAATCGAAAACTCAGTGCGTTCATTTCTGTCAACAACGAAAAATACACAACGATCCAGCGCTCTACATATATGGATCTCAAAAACCAGTTGTTGCTGAATCAAAATGTCTTGGGGTTATATATGATAGAAAACTCTCCTTCATACCCCATATAAAACACGTGAAAGCGAAATGTTTAAAAGCATTAAACCTTTTAAAAATTTTATCTCACAAAAGTAGGGGAGCGGACAGAACAACTCTTCTTCACATTTATCGTTCTTTAATTCGATCAAAACTTGATTATGGGTCCATCGTATATGGATCTGCTAGAAAATCTTATCTACAGATGTTAGACACTGTACATCATCAAGGACTTCGTTTAGCATTGGGAGCTTTTCGTACGTCTCCAGTATCGAGTCTTAACGTGGAAGCAGATGAACCATCGTTACGGCTACGCAGAGAAAAAATGTCTCTTCAGTATGCCATCAGACTTGTTGCTAACCCTTCTAACCCTGCTTTTGAAGTCACATTTCTATCACAATTTCAGGAATATTATAAAAGAAAACCTAACGCAATCAAATCCTTCGGCCTTCGTATAGCACCACTTTTAGAATCTACTAATATTAACATTAAAAACATTCAAAAACACTCTTTTTCTGATATTCCATCCTGGTGCATTACTAAACCAAATATTCTTTTCGATTTACACAACAGCAAAAAGTCACTTTCTGATTCACATCTCATGAAACAAAACTTCTAAGAATTACAGTCGCGACTTTCAGATTATCAACACATCCACACTGATGGCTCAAAAGTTGAAGATAAGGTTGGCTGTGCGTATGTATCGGGCAGCCTCCATGAAAAGATCCGTCTTCCTGATGGCTCATCTATTTTCACTGCTGAATCCAAGGCTATTGATATGGCTTTGGATTACATTATGAATAACTCTTTAGAGAAGAAATTCGTTATTTTCTCGGACTCCCTTTCTGTTTTGAAATCTCTAAATCACACATCTTCAAAAAATCCCAAAATCCAGAACGTGATAGAAAAACATCACGAGCTATCGAAAACTAAGGAAATTTTGTTCTGTTGGCTCCCCAGCCATGTTGGTATAAAAGGTAACGAGGCTGCCGATGTAAAAACAAAGGCCTCATTCGATCTAGAAATTTCGAATTTTAAATTTCCATATACAGATTTTAAACCTTTTATCAACAGGTACATCTTGTCCAAATGGTAGCTGTCCTGGGACAGAGCGACATTTAATAAACTACATGAAGTAAAACCGGTTCTTGGTAAA
Source organism: Anodontia alba (assembly GCA_964016985.1). NCBI lineage: Eukaryota > Metazoa > Mollusca > Bivalvia > Lucinida > Lucinidae > Anodontia > Anodontia alba. Next base: position 33,975,488 of record OZ024832.1, on the reverse strand, counting down.
AATACCATTTATCGGTCATTAAGGCGAGAAGTGGTTCTTACTCGTATACGTATTGGTCATACTAGACTCACACATTCTTATCTACTCAAACGAGAAGATCCGCCATTTTGTATCAGCTGTAATGAACTTTTTACGGTGAAACACTTCCTGATCGACTGCATTGAATTCTCTCATGTGCGACGTCAATTCTTCCAAACAAATGACCTGAGATACTTATTTGAAAATGTACCGGCTAATAACATACTTTTTTTAAAAAAAAAAACACATCAATCTTTTTAACAAAGTATAACTGTTTTAATTTTTAAATTCGTTATAGTTTTACATTTGATGCATTTATGACTTATTATAATCGTTTCATTAAAGAACCATATTAGTTAACCATTTTGACGGAAATGACCCTCACGGGTTGATGCGTCGTTAAACCTGAACTCATCATCATCATTGTCAATAACAACCGGAAACTACATTGCATCTTTTTGTACAATGTATATTTAAACGGTTTTGGAGCACACTACAACAATGACTGTTGAGTAACTTTGGTTTAAGGGTGTCGTTAGCGGCAAAAAAAAAAAACATATTGTGTTTTCTAATAACAGGAGGAATGGGTTAATGAATTATTTATACGGGGTTGCTAAATATTATGTCTATGCGAATAAATTTTCCAGACTGCGAACTTAATATAGCATCTTTTAAATCATTATTAAAAAGAAAATTTCAAAGTAAAAATACATCGCGAATTTAAACAGTACGTTTACCAAATTCTTTATGAAATGGTCGGTACTGTATAACTATCTCCACCAAAATGATTAAAATTACTTCATACTCATCTAAAATCTATATACCGGACAGTCCCTGGATATGTGCAACATTCTATATTTTCATAGAATGTTAAAACATATGAGCTGCATAACAGTTCCATGTTAAATTCATTTTTGAGTTTTGAGTTTGTGATTTTGAAAGGTCGGCAAATGCAACCTTATTTTCACAGCCAGTTTGCATCTGATGGCAAGCAAATATACATGTTCTTCTGGAGACTTTATGAGGTCATACATGTGCGACTTTGAGTGTTCGACGCAAGGCTGTTCGGCATATGCACCCGCATGTGTACATGTGTGATATCTCAACCTCTCTAGTACTCAGTAGTTAAAGTCTACATGTGAACAACGACGAACAGATACGCATACTTTTTTAAAATAAACAAACTACACCTTACTACTTAATTTAGAGAACAAACTAGACAAGTTTACGTACCATAATTTTGATTAAATCCATTTGTATTTATGATACACAACGAAAGAAATCTTTCTCGAATCTACATGTAACATTGCTGCACGGTAAATGCTTTGATGATGTTCACTGATCCGGTAAACATCTGCGGTATTTTGTCAAATGTGTGCACGTATTGTAAGGCGTACTATAGATTTCCGAAAGGCCCAAAGTGTAAGTGTTCCATTGTAATCTTTTAGAACAGTAGAATAAGTAAGTGTTCCATTGTAATCTTATAGAACAGTAGAATAATTGTGTACATACACTTATTGAAGGACATACAATAGATTTCTGAAACATTCAAAGATTAAACTTACAGAACATTTGGCTAAATGTCATATACTCGTATTGTAAGACCTTCTATAGATTTCTGAAACAAGTTTTAGTTTTTTTTACAAAACCAGAGATGACAAATCAAACGACAGTTTTGTGAGAAAAGCACGTATATGGTACAAAGGGCAAATTATAACATTCATTACTATTATGAGTTTAGAAAATATGATGAAACGGAGCAAACACACATGCGTAAAATAACTTTTTTCTCGCTTGTGGTAGTCGGGTTACGAAATAATACAAAAAATGCTGTCCATATTACTACACTTTTCCCCTCTTTTATTGCTGAATTAAATATATGTATAAAACTATATTAATATGATGTAGATAAAAGAATTTGATAATGCCTAATGATATGTAGAAAATGTTAAATAGTAGCATGTATGTTTGTAAAGCTTGCAGAATATGAGGAATAAAAGTTAGAAAAATATTATCAGTCATAACTATTGTAAAAAGTTAACAATAGGAAAGAATCACGAAGCAAACGCTAAATTGATGTCGTATGTTTATATATGTTCTTTTACTGTACTATTGAAAGCATGGCTTTCTGTATTATTACTATCTGCTGGCGATATTCAGGCAAATCTACGCCAATCGTCGTTAACAACATCAGTTACCACTAGTTCACCTTCAAGCATCTCTTCTACATTTATAACTCATTGAACATAAGTCACTAGCTGTCTTTTGTTCACTACAATGTCCAAAGTCTGGCTTCAAAAGTTAGATGTTTTGCACGCTGAGTTATTCCATTTTGACATTTTGGCTTTCACTGAGACCTGGGGAACTCGTATTTTTCTACAAGTGATATTCGTCTACAGTCTTTTAACAGCCCAGAACACAAGGACCGAGTTGTAAACAGTCACGGTGGTGTCATAATATATGTCAAGGAGGGTTTACATTATAGATGTAGGCAAGATTTAAAACCAAGAGGTATCGAATGTATATGAATTGAGCTTTCTAATAACCATAAACGCATGCTTTTTGGCTTATTTTACAGACCACCCAATTCTGCTATTGCTTCCTACTCCCTGATAGAAGACTCTTTACACCTAGCTGTTGACTCAGTCATAAATGATATAACGAGTGACTTCAGCTACATACTTTCTGCACTCAATTTGCATTATTCCAAGCCATAAATGAACCTTTTCATTTTACTGAAACTTCCTCTTCCTTACTGGATATTCTCCTCGTAAGCAATATTTCCCACTTAATAGCCAGTGGTGTTGGTGATCCATTTCTTAATCAAGAGCGTCGGTACCATTGTCCAATATTCAGTATATACAATTTCTCTAAATCCAAATCGAAATCCTTTACTCGGCATATGATCAAGGTGATTATATGAAATATGATCAAGGTGATTATAACCTATTACGCAATAAAGCTGCATCTACTGACTGGGAATCCTTAGAAGATAATGACATAAACACATATGCAAAGAATGTCACTGATTACATACTATCCGTCTCTAAATTATGCATCCCAAAAAAAAGTATAAAAGTTAGACCATCCGATCCACCCTAGATAACTACATTTATCAAACGATATACTCGAAAACTCAAAAGGGCTTATAGAAAATGAACTAATTTGCAGTACCACTGGAATAAATTCAGGAAACTCAGAAACAAAGTAGTCTCGTTGATAAATGAATCGAAAAGAACATGTAATGAAAATGTCGCCAAGAAGCTAAAGTCTGACTCCCTCACTTCTAAGGACTGGTGGTCCACTCTAAAAACTGTGATATCTACTACGTCCACCTCTTCCATTCCACCTCTGGAAAGCATGGGCGTATATATACTGATGAGCAAGACAAGCCTAATCCACTTAATAATTAGTTCAAGGAACAAACAATAAATGATGGTCACGCTGAATTTCCAGCTTTACTTCCATGCTCCACAACATGCTGCTGCATCGCCATTTGGGCCGTTGAATCATAGTAAATGATTTCTTCCGCCCCAGCTGCCGAAGCAGACTTTACATAACTGGAACAGGCAAATCCAGGTATGCAGGTTTTTGTTTGGAGTTGCCAACTCCTAGATGGATTGCCGACCAGGGCTTGAGACCTCCATCTACCCTAGATATTGCTACACAGATTCTGTTAACAGCTATACAGAAGCAGTAACTTAAATGGCTTATGAGCTAAGCCCGGATGCAGTCGAGATTGCAGCTCTGAGTGAGACTCACCTTGCAAAAGAAGGGCTTTTAAAAGAAGTTGGTGCTAGCTATACTTTCTTCTGGAGTGGACGCAAGAAAGAAGAGCGGCGTGAAGCAGGAGTAGGATTCGCCATCAAGACACACCTCGTCAGCAAGCTCTCAGGACTTCCCAAAGGCATAAATGACCGCCTGATGACGCTGAGACTTCCCTTATCTGGCAAGAGGTATGCAACAATTGTAAGTACCTAGGCACCCACAATGACCAACCCAGATGAGGTTAAAGACAAATTCTATGATGATTTGGAATCTATGATTTCTGCAGCACCCCGGACAGACAAACTCAACCTCCTCGGGGACTTCAATGCCAGAGTGGGCACACACCACCAGACCTGGGAAGGAGTGATTGGATCTGAATAAGGAAGTGCAACAGCAATGGACTCCTCCTTTTAAGGAAGTGTGCTGAGCATGAATTACTGACCACCAACACAGTCTTCCGTCTACCATCTCGCAGAAAGACAACATGGATGCACCCTCGCTCCAAACACTGGCATCTCATTGACTATGTCATAGTGCGAAGAAGGACAGACAGGATGTCAGAGTGACTAAAAGTAAGGTTGGTGCAGACTGTTAGACAGATCACAGGCTTGTTGTCAGCAAACTCAACCTGCGCATTCAGCCTGTACGACGACCACAAGGCAAGAATGTGACAAAGAAATTAGATGTCTCCAAGCTTAAACAAGACAGCAAGAGGCAAGCATTCGTCAACGATCTCTGCAGCCGTTTAGATGCACTGGAACATAGTTCAGAAGATGTAGATGAGAGCTGGACAGTCTTCAGAGACACCGTTCACTCTTCAGCAATGGATTCTAGGACAAGTATCTCGCAAACACCGAGATTGGTTTGATGAGAATAACAAAGAGATTCAGGGACTCCTTGAACAGAAACACCAAAAACACAAGGCTTACCTCAGAAATACCAGCTCAGTATCTAGCAAGACTGCCTAATCAAACATATGCAAGACAGTTCAGACGAAGCTCAGAGACATGCAAAACTCCTGGCTGAGAAAAAAGGCTGATGAAATCCAGTCCTTTGCAGAGTGAAAGTATATGAAAAAATTCTTTGATGCACTCAAGGCAGTATATGGTCCCCAGAGCTCAGAAACCACCCCACTCCTTAGTGCAGATGGAACTAGTCTTCTGACTGACAAAGAAGCTATCTTGAAAAGATAGCGAAATAATTTTAAGTGACGGGTATCTGATGCAATAAACGGGAAATATGTGTTTGACAGACAGAAAATGTGGCCGGACTTTGTAGTTCTGACTATAGGTCAGGAGTCGCGGGTTCTATGCTTGCTGGTGCAGTCAGGTAACAGTTGTTTGTTGCACACTATTTTCTCACCTGAGACAAACACTAGGTACATAAATATTTCGATTATGAATGCAATGAATAGACTCTCATCAATGAAATGTAATATTTGTAACAACAACAACAACAGCAACAACAACAACAACAATAATAATAATAATAATAATAATAATAATGTTTTCGTGATGGTCACTGGAAGAAACAAAGATTGAAAGAAGTTAACATAATATTAAAAGATTTGGGACATAGACAACGCATTTGTGTGTGTGTGTGTGTGTGTGTGTGTGTGTGTGTGTGTGTGTGTGAACCTACAAATAAATACAGTCACATGGCATCAGGTATTTCATGGTGTTTGCGCATGTACGATGTGATAATGCACAAGCGTGTTAGTATAAACTGATTTATCACATTTACATGTAAGTAGATTATCCACATCCCGAGATATTTTATGCTGAATGTTGGGAAGTTTGGCCACTATATGATAAATATATGGCATCCGCGCACTCTGATCTGGTTCGTTTCTGCTCATCTGTACAATGTCTTATTCGATACGATTTGCCAATAGTTTGGCACATCATCTTCTAACATTTTACTTATTGTAGACTAAATTAACTCACCCACACTATATACTGGAATATTCTTATTTCGATTTTAGTTATGCCAGGCTATACTTTTTTAGATATTCAGAGAAACACATGGTTGAACTAATTGCCAACAGTGGAGACCCTGATCAGACGCCGCGTTCAGCGGCGTCTGATCTGGGTCTCCACTTTTTGTCAGTTACCCTTTTAGGGGTCTCCGGACTACAATGGGTTAAATATAGCGTGCCATAAATGCGAAATTCTCAATATTTAAGTGTAGCTTGCAGTATTCAAAATCTGTCCATTTTGATCTGATTCGTTGCAGTTCGTCTGTTCATTTTTTTTTTTTTATTCGATATGATCTACTGTTACTCCAGCGCATCGTCTTCTAATATTTAAGTATAGCTTGCAGCATGCAAAATTCTAGATTAGAATCTGCATCCGCGCATTCTGATCTGGGTAATTGCTCTCGTCCACACATTTGTTGGATTTGGTGGATCTGTTTATCTAGCATGTCGTCTTCTAATATTTAAATATTGCTAAATATTGTAGCGTGCTAAAGGGTTAACAGCTTTGCATTATCATACCAAAAATGTTTTCATACACTTTCACGAAAGCCCTCCAGCAAGTTATTAGCCGACTGACCACATAATTGTCACGATGTGTACAGTGCATCGTACTTGAAAAATAATGGTCCAAACAAGTAAAAATGAACCTTTTTACATTTTATAAATCTGATCAGTCTGTGTGTAGATTGGATACTATGCAATTCATGTATTACAGTATTTTATACTATTAATACCTAATCAGTGAACTGAGTGGACACCATTATGCACTAGACTGCGTCACGACTCTGATCTGAGTAACGCACATGCTCAGTGGGAGATTTTCACTTGATAAGGACCTATTGAAAGGATTAGTATTGATGATACTTAATTCTAGCAATATATTTCAGTAATGTAGATCATCTGTTCCAGCACCATTTTTCTAAATGACAGTGCACATTTCATTAAAAAAAAAAAAAAAAAAAAAAAAAAAAGAATATTATTTAAAACAAAAATAGCAATTTACAGGTTTGACGTAATTCAGTTTGATGCAGAACGAAAATCTTTGATCTTGATCACGCTGCGAAGGTGATCTGGTTGAATATTTATATGAACCCCTTCGAATTGAAATGAGAAACGATCTTATAGTATTTGAGAACAGCTTAGACCAAGATAAACCGGTATTTCCGCACAGTCTGATCTGAATCTATACATATCGCCAACAAAATGCATCATGTCAACGATTCGTTGTCCACTTGAACCTTTATCACTCTCTGGGCTAACTCAGCAGATGATAAATTCATGAACTGTTTTCTTATTTTCTCCCATAAAACAAGTTTTGACGATTCACGCAAATTACTGATCTCGACTGAAGACAATTTGCATAGGAAGTCATATCCTGTGGAGATAATATGTATGAAATGCCGACACCTGTTTTCAAGGTAACAGAAGAAAAATACTTCAAAATGTCATCTGCTGAAAATTTTATACAAAGTATAGGCTTAAAACATTTAACTGTCAAAACAAGTTGATTGTGGTGTGAAAATAATATTGGGCTTCACAAAATATAATAATTCTTTTAAAAATAGAAAATTATCTCAATAAAACAATAAAATATGTTTTAGCAAAAAAGTTAAAAAAAAAAAAAAAAAAAAAAAAAAAAAAGTACAAAAAATGACAAAAAATAAAAAAAAAACGTAGATGAATATTATCTATTTGTAAAAAATGTGGTTTTAATATGATTCAATAAATGAGAGAAAAAAAAAATAAAATAAAAAAACTTCAAAATGTCATCTGCTTAAAATTTTATACCGAGCACTACACGCTAAAACATTTAATTGTCCAAAGAAATGATTATCATGATTGTAGTGTGAAAATATCATTATGAAATTACGCCTATTCAATTATATAGAAAAGTTCACCTCCAAAAACGTAATTTTTTCAAATAAAAATAACTGATATTTTTCATATTTCTGCTCAAAACGTAGATTGTGGGTACTCGTTTGAACCGCCTCGCCGAGGCGGTTCTAACGAGTATCCACATTCTATGTTTTGAGCAGAAATATGAAAAATAATGTTACTCCTGTAAACCCCAGTTTTACTATATAAAAGTGGGGTTTAAGGGGGTCAAAATTATATAGGCATGTTTTCGTGATGTAGGCTTCACAAAATTTAATAATCAATCATGTTAATTCTTTTGAAAATACGAAATTATCTCAATTAAAATTGTTTTATAAAAAAGGAGAGAGAAAGAAAATACAATAAATAAATACAATTTTTATACGTAAACTCATATTACTTAAGTTGTAAAGACATGATTTAATAGGGTCCAACAGGTATTTATTATTTGATTGGTCTATACATACAAACGGTGCCAAACGGTCAAATGATTGGCTGAAACGGAAAACAGCGTTTCGATCGATAAGGCCAGATGATTGGCCGAAACGGTGAAAAGCGTTTCGATAAACGTTCGTAGCGCTTCAGTGAGCATGTGCAAATTTAGCGTTTGCGTGAAACGCTTTGCTCTGTAATTTGATTGGCCGAAACGCTAGAAACGTTGTCGAAACGCAAACGTTATGCAAAAATTTCAAAACGCACCCCAAACGCATAAACGTACAAGAAAAACGATATCGCTCCTGTAAGTCTGAATAAAAAAGAATAAAATAAATATAACTTTCTTTTTTCATGTTGCATTCTGTCCGATGGATTAAATCTTAATGTCATACCAGTGCTTTCCAGTGCTTACGCGGGTCCTTTCCACATGAAAAAAAAATCAACAAAATGACATGTGCACCCAGTGCACTCAGATTAGCCTGGGCATCTGCCCAGTCTGATCAGTTTTCGCTGCTTTGGCAACAACAATACACTACATGTTTTCACTGATGTGGCAATAACAATACACTACATGTTGTATTGTAAAATTGTTTGTCTTTATTAGATTTAATGGCAGCAATCTGAGAACAATGTAATTAAAAACATGATAGTTTTATAGTTGTTAAATATTAAAAAAATATGAACAAAACCAACATGACACGGACATTTATGTTGCCATGGAAACAAATGTGTCGAATTTATCCCAAAAAAGCACATAGTTTTATTTAATATATTCTGTTTACACTGCAATTCTGTTGTTTTTCTTTGTTTTGTTTTATTCACCTCTTTGATTGTCAGGTACTGGATGACAAGAAAAAAAAGTTTTCACTTAAGAAAAATCTGCGTTGCCATGGAAACAAAACTGTTTCTTTTATTGAAATAATATGTGGTTTTGATTGATTTTAACTATGAAAGGTAAAGGTTTATTATTTGACTAGTTTTAATGTGTTCCTTATCAAGTATATACGTGAAAAGCAACATTCATATCATTTAGCTTTGTGTTTCCCTGTCAACAAAACACATACATTTCTCCCATAACAAAGACGTATAAAAACACGTATTTTAGATAGCGCGGTAGCTCAGTGGTGAGGGTATTGGCCTCTAGAGCTAGAAGTATTGGGATAGACTCCAGGCTTAGGCGAGGGAATTTTCGGTTTCCGAACATGCTTTCCTTCATGTCATTTGCAGGCATGAAATGAAATGAAAACAGTGTGCCGTCCCTCGGATCGGGTTGTTAACTGGAGGTCTCCTGTGCAGGGAAAGTCACACCATGTGCAGGTTAAAGAACCGTACGGTAATTCGAACTAGGCCTTCATCCTGCAAACCTGGATGTACAATGTACACCGTCTGCGTCCTCCTAGGAAGTTGTCGTAATGGAAAAAAGAAAGATAGGCAGTATTTTACGCCATTGCCCATAAGAATATGCTGTTTTTTGATTTTCCGTAATATGATTTGGATCGTACAGAAGTACTGCTTTTGCTAATAGATTAAACAATATCAAAATAAAGTAAAATATGAAACAAAGAAATATAGAAAAACAACGGCTAAAATGTTCATTAAATTAAAAAAAAAAAAAAAAAAAAAAAAAAAAAAAAAAACACACACAGAAGGTAACCATTGAGTCTCAGACCCGAGTCCGTCCTTAGGAGAGGCCACTACACCACAGAAGACAGTATTAAGAACTGACCAAAATGAAAATACTTATTGGCTAGATTTTTCAATGCAGCTTGAAATAAGTGAATCACTTTGCCAGTCCGCTCCACCCCCACCCTCACACACACAGAGTTTGAAATAAGTGAATCGCCTCTCTTGTCCCCTTCTCACCTTTCCTTCCCCCCCCACCCCCCCCCCCCCCACACACACACACACACACAACACACACACACACACACACAAAAAAAAAGAATAAAAAGAATATTCTTAATTTCGTGTACCATTCTATGTACATTGTTCTTTCTTTCGGTTCACAGCTTCGATATACAGACATCAGAAGGCATAAGCTGCTCACCGTCTCCTTCGCAGTAATGTACTTGGATGAACTGATTTAATTCCCACGAACTTGAAGGTTAATAAGGTCAATTTACGGCAGCGCTTGTATCCGAGATGTCACGGTGGTGCACAGCTGAGCCAGGAGCCAGTGCACGTGATCTATTTATACGTCATCTATTTATTTTATGTAGGTGGAAAATTCGAGAAAAATATTCAACTACTTCGGGAGAATTTGAAAAAGACTATTGTTTTTAAATTATAAAAAAATCAGAAAAAAGCAAAAAAAAAAATCCATAAATCTCAAATCGAAATTATCAACGAGGGCAATATGCTGACGGATCAGTGTTGAAACCATGCTATTAATCTGTACCGTTTTTTCGGTTAATCTTACAATCTATTTATTTAATAATATAGATATGTTTAAACCAAAGGGATAATTCGAAACCGTAAACTGTACCATTCTGTGTAGGAATTTCAAATATACATAAAAATAGTGTCATCCATTTTAAACACTGAATTTTAATTTTGGGATAATTCCTTAATAAAATATAGGATTGTACTTATTAAAAACAAACAATCATCAAAACCGACTACCTTTCGATTATTAAAAAGTAAAACATAGTTCGTTATATAAATCAAAAATATATCAAAAATAGCAAGCAAGTTGCAAAAAATCAGATTTCAAATGTGTTATTTAATCTAGTCGGAAATTTAAATCATAAAAATGTGTTTAAATTTTGATATAACGTGAACTTCAGTAACTGATAATTTGTTTACTCAATGAAAAATCAAAACACATGAGCACATACTCCACTGCCTCAAACTCGCGTTGGTAAGTAATGTCTTATATAGGTTTTTGTAGTAAAGGGTTATTGTACCAGACTCCCAATTTATAACTAAATGCATGATGAGCCGCAACGTAAGAAATTTTATTATCTGACATGTGCGCCCAACGAAGATTCAGATCAGCCTAGACATTCGCGCAGTCTGATCAGTCTTCGTTGTCCCATTTGTTATCAAAAATGCACACAAGGAATATTCTGATCAGACCGCTCGATTGCGGAGAGGTTTGGTGGGTGCTGTATCTACATATTAACTTTGACAGTTCATGCAAAATGTTAGTGAAGATAACCTGGAAATGCCACAATCACGAAGCACAGACCTCCACACAGACACAAACAGAAGGTGAGCCGAGGAACAAAAACAAATGCCACATACGAAACCAGAGACGAAAACAAAGAAAACTGCAAAAGAGGGACTGCCTTGAAACGGGCAGTAGGAAAGCTACTGGAGTCTTCAACCAGTTTAACTCGCGCGAAACCTCACCCTAAATTTTTATGCAGCTACAATTTACAAAGATATGTTCGGGTCATATAATGATCCTCTACCTCATCTATGAAACATCATAGTGAAACACGTATTGTTTCATTACAGTGTTATTGATTATATGTGTTTCTTTAAAAATTAAGACAATAAATATTATAAAACAAATAAGAAAATATCCCAAAATGTCGTCTAATGAATAGTTTACTGAATACACTGAAGTTGACAGGGAAATGCAAATCGCTACACATTAGAGTCTTAATTTTGATAAAATTTAATGCTCAGCATGCTGGATAAACATTGCAGCAGGCGACATTTTAAAACATTTTTTTCTTTCTTAATTTTCACAAGAAAATAGGCTCTGTCATTTCATGCAAATATTGGCCCCAAAGTGTCTCCTTAGGAAATAATTTGCATGAAATGTCGAAGCCTATTTTCTGGAAAAAATAAAGAAAAAGATCATCGTTTTGTCGCCTGCTGAATTAGCCTAGAGAGTGGTAAAAGGTAAATAAGTACACATGGACTTGAGCTTGCTATCCGATATAAATATTTCTGTTGCTTATCAGTTGTTCGGTGTTATATAAGTATCTTATGGTCATCGAAAATTGGTGACCTAGTTCTTTCCGATTTTGTAACCTTATCCGACTTATCAAAATATTGAAGGAAAGGGGGCGTTGAATATATGGCCAGCCTGTATAGCCCGAACTAAATTCACCTGTCGCTTTGACCTTTTGATTATATAGGCAGAACAAATTGACCTGTTGCTTTGACCTTTTGATTATATAAGATGAACAACTTGACCTGTCGCTTTGACGTTTTGATTATACAGGCAGAACAAACTGACCTGTCGATTTGACCTTTTGATTATATAAGCAATATAAAGCAATACAAAGCAATACAAAGGTCAGTTTGGTCGATCTATATAAGTGTATCTTTAATTAATGTAAAAGTGAGCGAACAGCCCTCTCTTCCATCTTTTCTACTATCTCTTCTCTACCCTTTTCTTCCTTTCTCTGGGAGACGACACAAAATGACTCACAAGGGTTGATGTGTCATAAAACCCGAACGCAATCCATCAATCGCTCACCTTTGCAGGTAACACCTGTTTACGCATTAACGTTCATTGTGTTGGGGGTTTAACGACACGTCAAGCCTTGTGGGTCATTTTGTGTCGTCTCGCAGAGAAAGGGAGAAAAGAGATAGAAGAGATAGTAGATGAGATGAAAGAGAGGGACAGGGAAGAAAAAGGAATAGGAATGAAAGTGAAGAAACAGAAGAAATAAAAACATTCCCCCTCTACCCTTACCTGCTACAAGGATAGCAGGCCATGCCCAACTGTAAGCCAATATCAGTTGGACGCCCCGGTGACGTAAGATACTCGACACCTTCGCACAACCCGACCACCCCCATGCATTAACGTGCACTTGTAAATATAATAATCAAAATGTCAAAGCGACAGGTTACTTGGCCGGCCTATATAATTATATTATCTAAACGAGAGAAAATATACCTTCACGTTTATATCCAGCGAAGACGAAGATTAGCATACGCTTCCGCGCACTCTGATTCGAAGTCCTCGCTGTCCGCTATTTTCAGATAGCGCCCGCAAAGACTCTGTCAGACTGTGCACATTCGTAGGCTTCTTAGCCCTCGTTTGATGAGTAAAAGACTTTTTTCCCACGTTGCAATTGAACTAATAAGAAAATATAAGATTTTATAATAGGAATGAATTTTATTTTATGGATTTTATCGATGTGTAAACGCGGGCGAATCATAAATTGAATATAGACTGAAGTGCTTTATATTAAGTTTGTGAGTAATTCGTCTGTCGGCATTTACACTTCCATAAAATCTCCCAAAATAAAAGCTATTTCTTGTAATTCCGACTTGATCATACATTACGCTAAAAATATGGATAAAATAGCTCATTTTAGAAATTTACGCGAAGAAAATATTTCTGGGATTCCTGCTTATTGGATTTATCGAAGTATAAATCCATTTTTCAAATTGCTCTCGGCCAATTGAATTGCGCCAACTAATTATAAGCCCGCTGCGTTGGAATCATTCAGGGATTGACAACAACCACGTACACAAGAATATGTAATATACACACTTACGCACGCGTGCACGCACTTACACAGCTAGGTGCTTCCACGCATGTTAAATTCCTATATAGTAATTAATAGCACTCTTCAAACAAGGCGAAATACTAAGTACACATAATATTTTGTATTATAAAGTAACTGAGTAGATTTTACTGAAAGTTTTCGGAAAGGAGGTTCTCAGTGGTGTCCCGAACCACAAGAATGTAATTGTCAACTGTATCAATACTCCCAACGTTTTCAACCGGCCGAACTGAGACGATAAGGGCATTTTCAAACAGTATAAGGATCTGGCTTAAATATTAGGAAAAACAAACGCAAGCTAACAGTGTAGAGCTGATTAAACAGCTCATTTAAACAGGTTTTTACTGTTTACCAACTTCCCGGATAGTAAAATAGACTCTAAAAGGAATGATCCTTGAGAACAACGAATAAAAGTAGCTGGATTGTTCAATTTTGTAATTCAGACTAGCTAGTTTTGGCCAATAAGTACAATAACTAATTGCTGTTGATAGATGTCTCTACAAAAGCAATCCTTGGGACAGCAAAAACATACTGGATACAGTAGACAGGTGGCCGTTGAAGAGAGGTTATTCATATAGTAAACAACACCTCGGGAGCATATAGTAATACGGAGGCGACGGATACTGATATATGACCGAGCGTGTCCGGTTAAATTGTACAAAGAAAGATCAGATACCAGTACATCGAGAGTCATCTGAATTACTGACCGACCCTTAATTTCTCAAAAGAAAAATTATGTAAGAAATATCTAAAGCTTTACTATCTCAAACTTGACCCAGACACGTGTCCCTTGAATTGACCACGAGCTCTAGCAATATAAATAGCACCGAGAACCGCTCACAACAGTAAGGACAAAATCAGAATGAAATTGGTTGTTTCTTGTTTCCTGGTGATATTAGCCGTTGCCTCAGCCGAAAATCTGGTTGAGCTGGCTCAACAACTTGGAGCAAACACTCTTGTGAAACTAGTGACGGAAGCTGGGCTTGCTAGTACACTTGCAACTGGAGGTAGGTGGAATTTAATTTTCGGCCGCCAGCTGGTAAAAAGTATTTTAGATCATGTAAGAATGGCGAATCCCCAGACCAGCTTGCGCAGCCACGCGTTTGGTCAAGATATTCGCTATAAGTTCTGTATCTTCTACAAGTTCCCTATATTATATAGACGAACAGCAAAGCTCCTGACCAGACTGCGCGGATGCTTATGCTGATCTGGATCTTCGCTGTTCGCACATGTCCTAAGGTCCATTTTTCTCAGTCATTGATCATTTTAGCCTCTCTAGGATAAGAAGTATGATTTACTTTACTTGCACATGTTACATGTAACAAACAGTCGGAGAGATCATGTGGCACTCTTCAGTACCATTTGCATTGCCACAGACAGCAATGGATAGTAGGGTCTACTTTCCTGCTAAACTTCTCTGATAGTTGGTCCTGTCACCATTGCTCTTTTCAGGAAGACTCTTGTCTCATAGGTAGCTAAGTTAGGATTTTGGGGCTTTTTCTTAAATATATCCCCTATCACACTGGGAATATTAGCAAACATTGATTATGATAACCCGACGACAAATTAGGGATACATTTTTGTGCTCAGCCTCATAATATCTTAAAATGTCAGAAAATGTGACGCGTCCGAAGTATATTTGAGACAAAAAAAATGATACGAAAATATCACGTTTGTGGACATCGGAATGCCTAGATCATGTTGCAGATCTGGGCTGTCTGTTACGGGTCTTAATTCTTTGCTAGATGCACAGACCGTTTGAACATTACGTATGAAGTGAATTTATCTCGAATGCTTGCTTATTGACCGGCGCGCGAATCGCGCCGGTCTCTTAATATAGCTATGGATTTTTATGCATGGTAGAGTGTTTGATTTGCGCAGAGCGTAGTTTGGTAAGTTTGAATATGACCTGTAGTCCATATCCACCTCCTCCCCGCTGACCCACCCACCGTCTAGATTCACTTGACTTATTTCTTATATTTCATAACGGAATAAGGCCTAAATTTGCATATTAGATTATCATGGTTTTCAACATAATCTGAATACTATTTATTCCGTTATGCCTTGAAGTCATATTCAGATTTAGTAAACTGCACTCTGTTTGATTAGTTCACACAGGATTTTTTTCATATTTGCCGGGATCGTCGGTGTGTGACGTTTCACCCACACATTAAAGTGTTTGTATCTGTCGGGAACACCAGTGTCTGACTTTTCAACCAAACTATTAATTTGTTGATTTGGGTATTGTCTAACTTTGAATGCGCATGTTGAGACACTCAGAGGGGCTAGGACCTGGTTGTTTGACTGAGAATGCTCGTATGAGCTAAGGTTTTGACGAAACTGCATAACTGCGCAATGAGTTGGAAGATCGCTCAACGAGCCGCACAAATAAGTGTCTTGAACCTCAGTGAAAGTTGAGGGCGAGGATTATAACTGACCGTTCCAGGTCGGTTCTTTTGTTGTGGTTAATTACTGTTCTGTGTTTATGTTGTTGGTGATTTATTTCATTTTCCGGTTTTACTGCAGCAGTCTTGGGTCTAACTAAAGGCTCCTATATATGAAAACTATGGCAGAAATAAAATAAAACCGTGATATGCATTTTACTGTTAAGAGTCTAAAGAATAAGCATACAAAAAATGATAAACAAAGTTCGTGTTTAAGACACACGCCTCGGGTGGTGGGGGAGTATCTACTGGTGATTTTGGTATAAATTTATATGCTAAAATGTAAAAATCCACTCCATTCATGGACTTTGAAAAAAAACGGACCCATTCATATGCTTAAAAAGTTCAAATATATTCATATCTGACGCATGCTAAAATAAGCTTCTAGATAAGATCTGTTAACTTATTTAAGTACTGGCACGTTTTTTTTTTAAATAATAATGTATAAAATAAATCTCTCTGAGAGCCCAAAATGACTAGGATTCGCATATTACTTGATCAAGACATTTCATATAGCTTAATAAAAGCATATATTAAAGAATCACATTGTTGTTCCTTTTCACCTGTTACATTAGAAATTTATTAAACTTTAGTATACCCTTGTCCCATATCTAAACATGAACATGAAAAAAACAAAATAAACATGAACAAAATTTTTGCCGGTACTTAGACGTTTACGTCTAAATATTTTGACTTGTTTGTATTAAGGGCATCGGACATGCTTGGTAGATTTTCCGCCATTTTTCAAGGAAGATAATTTTTTAGGCTTCCTGTCTGCACACAAAGCCCGTTGTGAAAAGGAGTCGACTGTAAAGGGGGAAATTTCACTCCCCTTGGGAACACTCTTTTCTTTTAGAGTTGCCGCTTTTTAAAATGGAGGCCAAATACTTATAACAGTTTTGCCTTCCCTGAACCTATTCCTCTAGAGGGAAATTCATACACCATCAAGGTGCTTGACGTGCTGTAAAGCAAACAGAAAGTCACAGATTCTGAAGTTGACATCCTGAGTAGAAATGGCCAAAACTCTACCAAATGCATCAATCCCCCTTTCATGTTAAATGTAATAAACACATCTAAATATTGTACACACAAAAAAAAAAAAAAATCAAAGCGCTCACAGCACTGGAGGGTCGATTGTCTCTAAGAGTAGCTAACCAGGTTGGGGAAATGGTCCTGAACGGGGACTTAACTTCCCATAATTTAAGAAAACAGGCCACAGGCGCCGCGTTCTGTGGCGTCTGATCTGGGTCTGCACTGTTTGCAAATGCCCCAGTCCGGATTTTACAGATTACCCTCTTTACACGGCACTCTGACGTCACAGTGAAAAGCAGCTATAAATAACCTTTACCTTGATTTCATACAAATTCGCGGTATGATTTTATTGGTCAATGCTAATCACGTGGACCTTAAGGGAATTTTGTGTATGTATTCTTAGGCTTGATTGTAAACAATCGACCAAAAACCTTAGTCTACGCTTAGCATACTCTATATTAGAGCTGATTTTAATAGCCTTTGGTTCTTCACATGCAAATCTTGGCTTTAGCGGCTAAATGGTGAGTTTGCGAGTGCTTAGTGAGATCTCGTCTCGTTGGCATCTACAAGAGTAACCCTTTCATTAAAAAAAATAATTACTGCTAATTTTACTTCACTGTTTAGCTAGCTTACCATATCAAAGCCAAAACAAGTCTTTAAGAATATTATTTACGTTTTTCCCAAGTATACCGGAAGGGCTATGAATTGTGCTTAGCAGTATCAATGAAATTGTTACAATCAATGTCAATGTCAATCGCAAAGCTTTTGATAAAGTACTGCAATGACAACGTTATATAATGTCTAAATAAGTGTGGTGTGCTCCAGCTGGTTCCGGGTTTTATTTTAGTTATGATCACGTTGAGCAGTTCATAACCATTCATAAAGTACGTCCGGAGCAATTCTAGATATTAAGACGTACATTTAGATGTATATCGCAAGACCAAATTTACCAGTGCAATACTCGTAGTTCGTAACGTGAGCCGTGGATCCTTATCCTAAAGCGGGATATGAAGGCCCAAATCAACCTGCGCTAGCGCAGTCTGAGCGGGCCTTTGTTGTCTGTTTACAGAATCACTGAATACTGTAGAATATATCGACGAAGAGAGAAAACCCGGATTAGACTGCGCGAATGTGCAGGCTGATCTCGGCCATTGTTTTTCAGACTATAACATTAGAAGTATATACACATGAAGAGTTTTTGCCATTTATCAAATAGAGACAATTTTTACAGAAAATAAGTTTGATCCTTAGTGCTTGATTCTTTTCACCTTTGGGATCTACTCTTAAATGAAAGAATGTGCTCCCCAAGGAAGCAAATTCTTTCTGTAAAAAGAACCCTCTGTGAAAAAAGGAGGCAAAGAATTTTGTTTCAGAGTTTTTCCCTAAAATGTGTATCCATTAATAACGCGATTTAACCCGTGTCAAACCTTCCTTTTTCAGGTCCATTCACTGTATTCGGACCCACAGATGCTGCTTTTAGCAAACTACCTAAAGAAATTCTAGACAGATTAGCCAAGGACAAAACATTGCTGGCGGATGTACTAATGTACCATGTCGTCAGTGGAAAAGTATATTCTTCTCAGTTAAGCAACGAACAACTCGCACCAAGTCTACTCAAGGTCGAGGGACAGGACGTCAATATCAGAATAAACATTTATAACAGTGGAAAGGTAATTAAGCCGTGTCATGTGACATTTTGCCTTTTAGGCGTATGCGGACAGCGAAGGCCCATATCAGACAAAACAATTTCAACGACTTTTCCTCCCTTGTTAGTGTATCTTCTGCCCATCCCAGTCAGCATTCTACGTAAATCTATATCGGGCCGTCATCGGCCCGTCAGGGTAGCTGACGGGCCGATGACGGCCCGATGTAGATTTACGTAGAATGCTAGCTGGGATGTTGGGAATTAATACTGTTGCAAGACAGACAACCCTGTCAAAACTCTGTTTGTTCCCTTCTGGAATTTTCCTAAAATATCCCTAAATATTTTTCTTGACGTTTCGGACTGTACTACTAGAGGAACTTAAAACGTATTCGAATCAGCCACGCTAAACAAGCCATTGGTATTCGAGTCATTGAAGTTTTACTGTAATAATAAATAAATAAATAAATGAATAAATAAATAAATAAGATTATTATAGAAGTATACATTAATTTATAATGATGTTAAAATACGGGAAATATGTCCTACAGTTAAGCACTGGAAACATCCGTAAATTGGCGGATGTCCAAAAACATATTTTCGTGACGCTGACTAACATGCCATAAATTAGATAATTTCACGACTTAGTGTTTTCATACTTCCAGCTAATCACTGCTGACGGAAGCCCAGTTGTAACACCTGACCAGAATGCTACCAATGGCGTCATTCACGTGGTGGATAGGGTCCTTTTTCCAATCCCCTTGAAGAACATTCCAAACGAAATTACCGGACGTCGCATGTTCAGTACCCTTTTAACAGCAGTCGAGAAGGCAAACCTTGTTACAACTCTCGAGGGTAAGCGGATTCAGCTGACGGGTTTTTAGGGAAATGGATACAACTCTAAGAGGAATAACTAACATGGAAATATTTGCCTCCCTTTTCTTCGTGAGCTATTCTTTAAGGAAAGAATTTGCTCCTACAGACAGGAGCACAGACAGGAGTAAATTATTTCCTTTAAGAGCGACTCCGATTTTTGTTTAGAAAGGTTTTAAATACTACTACGACAAATTACTGTCTGCAAAATTTGTCAGCCTTTTGCAATACAGCGACAACATCTTTCGGGTGTATCCATTTTACCATAAAAAGTAAAAAGTGTGATGCGAATTTATGACATCATTAACACGTTCCACGTATGAGCCTAAACGTCAAAAAACGTACCTTCGAACATGTGCGACCAGCGAAGATTCAGATCAGCCTGCGCATTCACGCAGTCACTGGGCGCATTTGGAATAGCCAAGGATGCAAAGGTTCTTCATGCGGACAATAAAGACTCTGATAATACTGCGTGGATGCACAGGCAAATTTCAGTCTGCGTTAGGCGCACACGTCAGAAAGTACGTTTTCTTTCGTTGCGGCTAGTATAATATTACAAACAACATAGATCCAGATGTGACGGCTCAATATTAATAGGCTTCTGCAACACTTTCCGTTCAGGTAAGAAAACAATCTTGAAAAGAATTGAGCTTGGAAATAAGAATGATTTGATTGGTTGAACTGCAATAAGCATTTCGCCGATTCGCAAATATTTTTTCATGTTACGACTCATATACTGAATGCATTTGTTAAATTTTCCTCCATTTTAACAAGGGACTGGGGCATCTTTTGTGACTTCCTGTTTTCTTCTCTGGCCAACAATCACCTTCTAAAAAGGGTCTACGTTAACAAGAAAAGAATGGCGTCCGATGGTGAGCAAATTCGTTCCTTTTCGAGTAGACTTCATTTCAGAAGGGAATTAAAAACTATTTGACAGAGTCTATGCCTTTGAACGCATTACGAAAACACACCTATACAAATATATAGAAAATTTCACCTCCAAAAACTGAAAATTTTCAGATAAAAAACTCTGATAGTTTTCATATCTCTACTCAAAACATAGATTGTGGGTACTCGTTAGAACCGCCTCGGCGAGGCGGTTCTAACGAGTACCCACAATTTATGTTTTTGAGCAGAAATAAGAAAAATAATGTATACCCCTGTGAACCCCAGTTTTACTGTATAAAAGTGGGGTTTAAGGGGGTCAATATTATATAGGCATGTTTTCATGATGGTGTATCGATTCCCATTTATTTGCCTAACTATGGGCACTCCACAACTCTTTACAGTATATGTCCTTAATGTGAACTGTGATTTTAGAGGGTTTTTAAAGAAGGTGTTGATGTATTTACGATATTTAGATGATGGTTTTTACATTCTGCATAAAACATATGTTGTGGGTGCTCGATGGGGTGAATTTACAGTGTACCAAAAAATACTCATTTTTTTTTGTTTCATGGAGAAATGAGAAAATGTATCTCATACATTATTACCAAATAACAAGTACCCTTATTCCACTTCGTTTACCTCACTGGCTACATGAACGTGTCTCAGATGCTGACGGAATAGCAAACAGTGCAGGGCCTGATCAAACTGCCTTTTTAGGAGTCTGTTTCTTTGGTCCCACACTAGTTTTCCACCATGTCTGTCCGAATGATTCGAATAGTATCGATACGAAGAGGATTGTATACAATAAAAATGACAACAAAAAAAAAAAGGGAAAAAAAAGCATGACGCATTTCCTCACATAATCCGAAGCGGCATGGAAATAGGACATACATCTGTGGATGGTGGATCTTTTAATGCGCGTTTGATTATTACTTGCCATATGAATACGTCATTATGCTGCCATGATAGCCCTTATTATAGGATCAAATTACCTGCAGCAGCATTAAAAAAAAACAAAAAAAAAAAAAAAAAAAAAAAAAAAAAAAAAAACATTGGATCAGTGATGGTACTAAACAACGAACTTGCATCGGAAGAAACTTTTATAATATTTATCACAATTTCAAGCCGTCATATATTACTATGATTTACGACACACATATCCTTTTTGCTACAATATTACTATAATTTACTTCACATAATTAAAAAAAAACAAAAAAAAAAAAAAAAAAAAAAAAAAAAACAACAAAAAACATTGGATCAGTGATGGTACTAAACAGGACACAATGTGTAACGAACTTGCATCGGAAGAAACTTTTATAATATTTATAACAATTTCAAGCCGTCATATATTACTATGATTTACGACACACATATTCTTTTTTTCTACAATATTACTATAATTTACTTCACATAATTCGTTTAGTTACAATATGGGCCACAACGTGGGTAAAAGTATCTCTTAACACAACGGAGACACACCAGACTGTGCGCATACGCAGTCTGATCTAAGTCTTAGCTGTACGCGCTGTGGAAAGTCAAAGATCCAAGGTTTCTATAGGCGGACAGCGACAATAATATTGCACAGATGTGCAGAATGATTTAAGTTTCCATAGGCTGTAACCCAGTCAGCATTCTACGTAAATCTATATCGGGCCGTCATCGGCCCGTCAGGGCCAGTAGGTGTATCGTGAAAGAACGACAATTATTGCTGTGCTTGTTTTCTACTTACCCCCGCCCTCCCCACCACCACTCCGCTGAATGAATTTTTAAGCCAAATTTTAGTGTGTACCATAACTTCTTAATGGTTTATATTATTTTGATAATATTTGGTAGAGGCATATATAAAGACCAGTAGGGTAGCTGACGGGCCGATGACGGTCCGATGTAGATTTACGTAGAATGCTAGCTGGGAAGGTACATTTCCTTGCATGCCACCATATAGGGTTTTATAGTATATATGAACTTCGGATACTTAGAACCATTCTAAGTCGGCGTACTCGTGTTGAATTTTCTTTTAGTTGCCTTGATGATACTTGCTGCGGGGGCTTTTTTTTTTTTTTTTTTTTTTTTTTTTTTTTTGTCTTGTTCATTGTGTTATTGTTGTGATTAGTGAATCCTGTCTAGCATTGCGATTGCTTTGTTGAGAAGAGGGAGCTTGCTGCTTTGCTTTTTTTATCCCCCGACCGATAGGTTCGGGGGATATAGCGATCAGCATGATGTCCGTCCGTCCGTAGACGCCTTCTTGATATTTTGATAATATTTGGTAGGGATACATCCCAAGGACCATCAGGCGATCTTGCCAGAGAGTCGACTCTCACTTTCTTAGTTACGGACTTGTCTCCTTTGAAGCCGAAATCTTGTGCAACCACAACTCCCACACTGTTTGAGATAATTTGATAATATTTAGTAGGGACATACATCTAAGCCAGATTCTTCTGCATTCCATAACCTCTTAATGGTTTGAAATATTTTGATAATATTTGGTAGCGGCAAAGGTATAAATAAGGGCCAGTAGGTGTATCGTGAAAGAACGACAATTATTGCTGTGCTTGTTTTCTACTTACCCCCGCCCTCCCCACCACCACTCCGCTGAATGAATTTTTAAGCCAAATTTTAGTGTGTACCATAACTTCTTAATGGTTTGAAATATTTTGATAATATTTGGTAGAGGCATATATAAAGACCAGTAGGCATGTTGTGTTCAAGAGTACTCTCACTTTCTCCATTATGTACTTATCTCCTCTGATGCCGAAATTTTGTGCAGGCCATCTCCAAAACTGTTTGAGAATACTTGATAATTTTAGGTAGGGACATATACAAGATCAAGTAGGAGTGTCGCATGCTAGAAGGACAACTTTTGATCTGATGATTTTTTACCACAATAAACATAAATCCTTTTTTACTTTTATTATACAACACATGCCTTTACAAGGCATTTATTTTTGCTATTATTTCTGAATACGTTTTCTCACAAATTCAAAGTATTTGCAAATATTGTGTATCCTGTACAAAAATCACATCAGTCGTCACTAATAGCTGATTTTAACAAAAAATAAATAATTAAATAAATAAGTAAATAAATAAATAAATAAATAAAAGAACACTCAAAAATAAAATCAGTTACAGTACACATATTATTGTTTTACTTATTATTTTGGACACATTTCATACTATCTTTGCATCATTTTACTTTGCGCTGTTCCAATATACATGGAAACATACACCAAATTTAGAAGTGGCTGTTCGGTCGGGGGCTATTGTTTGGTGTGTGGACTGTATGGTGTCGGTCTTGGTTTGCTTGCTCGTCATCTTGCTGTCATTGGTAGCTTATCTGTGATTGCGGTAATTGTTGGATACCCTCTGTACTATTTTTTCTGACCTTTGAAGCTAGTGGACAGTTATAGACCAGCTCATTATTTTATAAATTTATTTATTTATATATGTTTATTTATTTATTATTTATTTATTTATTATGTAAAGTCATAGCCTATTTCTTTATTAATTTTGTATTTATTTTATTTAGGTGGTCCGTTTACATTGTTTGCTCCAACCGACGAAGCTTTTGCCAAAATACCAAAAGACACACTGGATAAACTGCTAGCAAATGTAACCGCTTTAACAGGTAAGCAATTTAAAATGATCATGTAAACGCCCATATACTATATATACTAAAAGTACTGAGACAGACGGACAGACCTGTGCCACTAAACTTCCGTCAAATAAAGGTTTATTCTTCTGATACCGATGCACCTTTATGAGTTTAAATTTATCGATATCGAAAGGTAAAAATATTAGATGTGATATTCCTCGATCTCCTTTGTATGGCATATACATGTCTCAACTTATTCGTTTTGCAAAGATATTTCCTGATGTAAATGAATATAACAATCAGGATTAAATCCTGACAACTGAACTCCTTACACAAAGCTATCAATATTATAAACTCCGTAAAGCTTGTTTTTTTTTTTTTTTTTTTTTTTTTTTTTAAAATTTTACCGCCAACACTCCAAATTAGTTGACGAATATAAAGTTAGCTTAAACACTTCTGCATCAATGAATATCTGAACCGGAGTTTTAGGGTGACCTAGTTTATAAATTCATATAACTTGCTGGGAAATCAAATTCAAAACAATTATTACCCGCTAGGATATATATCAAATATTATTGTGACGGACTGCATGCTTAGTTTTTATCCCAAACATGGTTGATACATATGCTTTCTTCTTTAAATGCACAACTATGGGTCGGGTCTCAGACTCGATAAATGTGTCATTAACCTTTCATTAGAAGGTGGTTGATGCCAGATGGTATTGGCTCTGTCCGGATCCTCCTTTGTTCAGCTTGTTCAGCTTCTTTACAATGTAACTGGCTACCAGTGTCTTGAGGTGAATGCCACGAACCTTCGTCCATCTTTCATCACAGTGATTTAATTTTAATTTACACGTTTTTTTTCGGTCTTTTTTCACTGATCATATGTTTGCACGTGTTTATTTGTAGATGTTTTAACATACCATGTGCTGAAGGGTACAGTGTGGAGTGCTAGCCTGTCAAATGGTATGACTGCCCCAACAGTCGAGGGAAAATCAGTCACCATCAACGTCGGACAAAGTACGTACTGCATTGTCAAAATATCTTACATGTGTACTTGCATCCCACCGCGCCGCCATCCCCCGCACTTTGAAGCCATTGGAACTCTGTGTGTGTGTGTGTGTGTGTGTGTGTGTGTGTGTGTTGTCATTGTTTTCTAGTAGTTTAATAAATATAAAAAGGAAATCAATGAACATGACGTAATGTCACTAAGATTCAATAATAAAAACAGATTTTTATGGTATCATGTATAAAGGGTGTGGCACTTCCACGCAAATTGACAAATCCCATTTTGTGATCAAAGTCATCCGTTTAGGTCAGTTTATTTCTATAGTATTAAACATTTTGCAAGCAAACAGCAAAAGTGCATTTCAGAATAAAACTGAATAATTCATGTAAGGAACACCTTGCATACCAACCGTCGAAGAACGAATAAGTAACGAGAAAACTCACATAGACATTGTCCGCACCAACAAAAACTAGTCTATTATGGTTCTTGTAATTTTTGTTTATATACATATGAACTATATACGTATGTATGTAGGTCTTTCCGAGAGTTCGTCTGGTCCGTTTCTTCACAAAATACATATACATGACATGTGTCAGTTAAATTAAATATTTATAACGACTGTTAGACATTCAACATGCCTTTTCAACATCCGCAAGTATATTGAAGATATCGGGATATTTGCGTGTTTAACTTTCTTTGATTTGCAGTAACTATGATCTTCTGCACTGTTTGCCACTTAACTGCACGGAAAAAAGAGAGAAATGTAAAACAGCCCTTAAAATATTTGATGGATAAGTCTAAGTTTCTAAAATGAAACAATTAATTCGTAATAAAGGATCAAACCCTTAAATTCCATTCTTGCTTAATGAGGTTTAAGTGTTGTTTTAGAGTTTACTTCTTATCAACAGTCATTTAAGTCATTTCGGAACTATGACAAATTGATGCAATGATAAAGGCTCTAAGCAAGAAAACACAGTATAGTACATGAGATTTCCGCCCCAGCGGATTTGAACTCATTGCCATTAAATCAGAAGACGAGCCTCAGATTTCACACAGCTTGTCTTATTCTATGTTTTCAGGTGGAGTGACGGTGAACAATGCCAAGGTCATCGAGGCTGACGCTGCTGCCACAAATGGTGTCATTCATGTCATAGACTCTGTCCTGCTCCCACCATCATAATAGCTTTTAGATATCTATTCTTTGGCATCACAGAACCCCTTATGTATAAACGTTAAAAAACAAAGTAATATGAAATAAAACACTGCTAGTACCTCTAGTCACGTGTTTAACACGTCACCAGAGGCATTAGCAGTGTTACCTTTCATATAACTATTCATGAATAGACTATTTGCAACCAATTCATGTCAGGTGTGTTCGTTGCTTCCAAAGGACCCTTCGTTGTATGTCATATTTATGTAACTTTATATATATATATATATATATATAGCTGTATATTCAAAAGTTTAAATAAAGTATATAAATCAACACAATGCTTATAGTACGGGTTCCAGTAAAAAAAAATTGCTTACCCTAGAATCGGAAAGATTTACGATTTATTTCGGTATATGAAGACAGCCTTGACATGCATATATATATATATATATATATATATATATATATATATATATATATATATATATATATAAATATATATATATATAAAATAAACAAACTGAATAGCAGATATGCATACGTTGCATTACGCGAAAAGGGGGGGTGCCTATTATGGGCTTTTTTGGACCCCTACCAAATCTTTTTATTTTTGGCAGATGAATAGCCCATCATAAGTGCTTTATTATGGTATACCTCTTTTCGCGCACAATTATCCGTTTTTTCGAGCTACAGGCCTTTAAAAGTGGGTGGGGTAACTTAGCATGTCACTATAGTCTATTTTTAAAGATAATTTTGGTTATTATTTGTGTGTTATTTTACCAATTTCTCTCCTTATGCAGACAGAGGGATGTCTGAAATGATATTTAGGCACATTTTTCAAAACAATATTGCAAGTTTTGAAGATTAAATGTATTTACCAAACGTTAAGATACATTTGCTTATTTTTACCCTTAATCATTAAATATTTTAAAGTGTTTGGTAATATAGGGGACAAACAATGGTGATTCTTGGTCAATACTAGTATTTTTATCAGCACAATTAAACGCAGTGTAGAACTGGTGGACTTGGGCTACATATTATGGTTCAGTGAACTCAGAATTGACAATGGGTGGGGTAATTCAGACGATGATTTCAGTCACTATTGAATCACCTTACCAATAGATCAAAATCATGTTATCTTGATACCATTTATACCATGCCCCAGCACAGTAGCATATCCTGTCATATAGATCTTATATGAGCCAACCCCTATAGTTCACTTGGCACCTCAGTTGAAACTCACATTCAACTGAGGTGCCAAGTGAACTATAGGGGTTGGCTCATATAAGATCTATATGACAGGATATGCTACTGTGCTGGGGCATGGTATAAATGGTATCAAGATAACATGATTTTGATCTATTGGTAAGGTGATTCAATAGTGACTGAAATCATCGTCTGAATTACCCCACCCATTGTCAATTCTGAGTTCACTGAACCATAATATGTAGCCCAAGTCCACCAGTTCTACACTGCGTTTAATTGTGCTGATAAAAATACTAGTATTGACCAAGAATCACCATTGTTTGTCCCCTATATTACCAAACACTTTAAAATATTTAATGATTAAGGGTAAAAATAAGCAAATGTATCTTAACGTTTGGTAAATACATTTAATCTTCAAAACTTGCAATATTGTTTTTAAAAATGTGCCTAAATATCATTTCAGACATCCCTCTGTCTGCATAAGGAGAGAAATTGGTAAAATAACACACAAATAATAACCAAAATTAACTTTAAAAATAGACTATAGTGACATGCTAAGTTACCCCACCCACTTTTAAAGGCCTGTAGCTCGAAAAAACGGATAATTGTGCGCGAAAAGAGGTATACCATAATAAAGCACTTATGATGGGCTATTCATCTGCCAAAAATAAAAAGATTTGGTAGGGGTCCAAAAAAGCCCCAAATAGGCACCCCCCCACCCCCCCCCCCCCCCCCCCCCCACCCCCCTTTGCACGTTTCTATGGAGGCCGAGTTGATACTTAAAAAATCTAAGCATACAAAACCTTGTGTATTAAAAAAATGCTAAGAGAAAAGTCCAGGGAGTGCCACAATCACAAACCGCACCCTTCCCAGACACCAAGAGGAAGAGGAAATAGACAAATCCAAACAAGCACAAATCGAACAAACGTACGAAAAGCACTAAGATTAGCTCTCGCTTCCCCAAGCGAGGTAACCGCAATGCTAAAAGGACTGAAAACACAAAAACAAAATAACACAAGCTAAGACATAAAACAAATCGCCTCGTAAAATGAACCACAAAGCAACAAAGAGTAAGACTATCACCGGGACCACCGCCTTAGAACGATCAGTAGAGTAAACCACCGCGGGGTTTAAAGCACTTTTACTCGTACAGCTAGCCAACTTCACCCTGGGTCCCGATGCTACTTTTAATACAGAAATACATAAAAATTTGGTTCGCATGAAGTCTTTCAACTCAGTCAATGCATCAAAACGAAAACATAAAAATCAAATTAATCACTATAATAAACAAAGACGAGTACTCATGGCTAATTCTACTGTATGCCAGAGTAAATAAAAAAAACAACAGTTAAACCACGGCGGGCCAAGCCAAAGACATATCGTCAAGTCCCAACCCACTGGTTTAAGTTTTACGAAGAGGCCGTCATTGAGTTTGAGGCCCGAACCGCGGTCGTGCAATTAAAGAGTGAAGCATAGCCATCAACAATGATTGGGTTAATAACTAGGTATGCAGTCTGCCGCATAATATCCAGGCTATAGCTAATTCTTTTATAACGGTTAATAAGTTTTCTGAATTGCTCCGAAAAAGTTAGATTTGGTGCTACTCTTAACACAGAAATACATAAAAATTCGATTCACATAAAGGCTCCCAACTCATCAATGCATAAAAGCGAAAACAGAAAAATCAAATCACTATAATAAACAAAGACGAGTGCTCATGGCTAATTCTACTGTATGACAGAGTAAATGAAAACCAATAGTTGAATTAAATTAAAGAGTGAAGCATAGCCAGCCATCAACAATGATTGGGTTGACAACTAGGCATGCAGTCTGCCGCATAATATCCAGGCTTTAGCCAATTCTTTTATAACGGTTAATTAGTTTTCTAAATTGCTCCGAAAAGTTAGATTTGGTGCTACTCTTAACAAGATCTTGAAAATGCATGTTGAGGGGAATCACCGCGCATTTCGTTATGTCCATAATTTCAAAATTTTTGTAGACGAACTACGAGTATATTCGATACTAATGTACGAAGACCAAACACGATAGTGGCGTAATTTCCGCAAATAAAAATGTTTACCAAAATTCCATAAAATACACGCCGTTTTACAAAACGCGACAAGAATTTTAAACGATCAATGCTTATTTTATTCAGACACCTGTACAGATCAAGGTATCGCGAGTCTGGTGCATATGGTTACACACCCCTATTAACTTCTCCATAGCTACAAAAGTCGCTCACCTGCTACAGTTCCATGGGTCCAAATGAGATCCATGTTTCGGTGGGATGTGATAGCCACTTGAATCAGAAACAGATCTTTGGATTTTCATGTCTTCTTCATAACTTCGAAAAGACATGACATTGTACGCCATTTGACAAACCAAAAGCTCTTCCCAGTCAGGATCACAAACTGGAATGACCGATGGGCGAGTCGCCCAGCGAAATAGTTCCTACTATCTAAAATTTGTCTCCTTCAGGAACCTCTCGTGGCCTGAAATAAATAGATCAATGCAGTCTTTTTTACCTTAAACTGTAACAACATCTACTCCGTACACTCTATTTTTAGATAGGACTATTTTTTCAGGGTACCAAAGCAGTGTGACGTCAATAGCAGTCTGGTTCCTATATAGACACATTGTGTTAGTAATCCAATTTTCCTTGTTCGTCTGTCATTACTGACAATGACCAATCCTAATCAACTGTGTGATGTGTTATTATTTGTGTGTTCTAAGATGGCTGATGAGACCAATCTTAGCTCTAAACTGCCTGTTACAGATAGAACAAGAGAGGTCTGAGGAAGAAAGCTCTGTTGGTGATGCCTTAGCTCTGGCTTTCCGCTGTGCACGTTTCTGCTCGGCTTCGCTGATTCTTTTTGCTTCGTATTCACCAGCTCCCCTGTTTATGAGGCCTCGCCACTTTGTGCGATCTTGTGCAATCTTTTCCCATAACTCTGTTGGTATGTTGAAGTCTTTAAGAGAGGTTTTGAGGGTGTCCTTGTATCGCTTCTTCTGACCATCATGGGAGCGTTTTCCTACTTGAAGTTCTCCATAGAGGATTTTCTTTGGCAAACGTTCATCAGGCATTCTGGTAACATGGCCTGTCCATCTTAACTGTGCCAATTTCAGAAGAGTATGTATACTCTGCATCCCTGCCCTTTTCAGGACTTCTGTGTCTGGAATCCTGTCTTGCCACTTGATCTTTAGAAGTTTTCTAAGACAGCTTGTATGAAAGTGTTCAGTCTTTTGGCATGCCGTTGGTAAACTGTCCAAGTTTCGCATGCGTATATTAGTGTTGGCAGCACTACCGATCTACATACTTTCAGCCTTGTGTCAAGTCTGATTCCACTTCGGTCCCAAATACTTCCACGTAGCCGGCCAAGTGCTGCACTAGCTTTGGCAATTCTAGCATTGACTTCATCATCAATGTGCACAACTCTAGACAATGTGCTTCCAAGGTAGGTGACCTTGTCTACCACTTGCAGTCGTTGACCTTTCACTGTGATGGTTGGCTCCTTGTAAGGCTTTCCAGGTGCTGGCTGATATACTACCTCATTTTTTTTATGCTGATTGTGAGATCATAGCTGTCACATGAATCAGATACTTGATCCACACCTTTTTGCATTTTCTCTTCTATTGAAGCACCCTTTCCCATGTCATCAGCAAAGAGGAACTCGTCTAGCACCTCTGTCTTCACCTTAGATTTAGCTTGCAACCTTCTTAGGTTGAAAAATTTCCCATCAAAGCGATACCTAATAGGTATGCCATTGTCACCATCCTGGAAAGCAACTGTAAGCATGGCAGAAAACATCATCCTGAACAGTGTTGAAGCTAGTACACAGCCTTGCTTAACTCCATTTGTCACAGGAAATGGATCAGAAAACTCGCCATCATTTTGGACCCTTGCAAGCATACCATCATGGAACTGCCGCACCATTGCAATGAATTTGGCAGGACAACCAAACTTTGCTATATTTTTCCAAAGTCCCTCACGACTGACTGTGTCAAATGCTTTGGTAAGGTCGACAAAGGTCAGGTAGAGGTCCACATTCTGTTCCTGGCATTTTACATTCCACCTGTGGTAGTCTGTTGATAGCTTCATCATTGATAGATGATGACCGATTAAGGACACCATCAAAGTGTTCAGCCAATCTTTTCAAGACAGCTTCTTTGTCAGTCAGAAGACTAGTTCCATCTGCACTAAGGAGTTGGGTGGTTCCTGAGCTCTAGGGGCCATATACTGTCTTGAGTGCATCAAAGAACTTTTTCATGACCTTTCTGTCTGCAAAGGACTGGATTTCATCAGCCTTTTTCTCAGCCAGGAGTCTTGCATGTCTCTGAGCCTCGTCTGAACTGTTTTGCTTATGTTTGAATAGGCAGTCTTGCTAGATACTGAGCTGGTATTTCTGAGGTAAGCCTCGTGTTTTTGGTGTTTCTTTTCAAGGAGTCCCTGAATTTCTTTGTCATTCTCATCAAACCAATCTTGGTGTTTGCGAGATACTGGTCCTAGGGAATGCATTGCTGAAGAGTAAACGCTGTCTCTGAAGACTGTCCAGCTCTCACCTACATCTTCTGAACTGTGTTCCAGTGCATCTAAACGGCTGCAGAGATCGTTGGCGAATGTTTGCCTCTTTCTGTCTTTTTTCAGCTTGGAGACATCTTTCTTTGGCATCTTTAATCCAATTAAATTCTATCTGTATGACTGAAAGAACAAAATCTGAAGTTAAATGCGAAATTGGGTAGAGATCCACCCATCCCTGTCAAAGGAAAGACAACTCTTGTAACATAGGAATTTTCTATAAATTTGCCAATTTCCTTGGTATCTACAGTTGCCACTTGATTTTGGCATGGATTCTGGAAATGGATAGAAAATAAGTTATTTTATACAAACCAAACAACAGCAACAACAACGTAAACAACAACACCATAAACAACAACAACACCATAAACAACAACAACAATAACAACGAAGAATATCAACAGCAAGAGCACGCGAGCTACATGACATCCTTACTTGTGCCCCTACTTATACATAATAATGAGAAAAATAATACAATGTGTCGTGCAACCAGCCAAGACACAGACAAGTATTCAAATAATCAGGTCATATCAAACAGTGCAGACCCTGATCAGATGACAATCTTAAAGGAGCTGTTTGATCTGGACCCACACTGACTGCAATTTCCATCACAAAACTAGGCACCCAAACTAGCTAACAGTATTTATCCCAAGTATTCGGATACTTCAACTCAATTCATCTCCTTACCATATTTGTCCTCAAATTTGAACAGGTCCAATTTGGGACTTGCTGATGAGTCTACAAATTGCTGGATGTGGATGGCATACAGGGTGGACCTTGATGAAACACCATACTCTGTGGCGTCTGATCTGGGTCTATACTGTTTGCTCAGGCGTGTCAGCCCGAAAACTAAAGGTAAATAGAATATTCAGCTTTGGAATAAGTACGGTAAGAACTTACTTGTCCGAATGTTTAGGGTAAATACGGTAATTCTAGTGGAAAATCAAACAGAATAAGTTTTTATTTCATTCCTGTACTTACCTTTAATGTTCAAGATGCTCATTAGAATTGTTTCATTGAGATGACTCTAACATATACATATTTTGAACAGTCTCTCGAGACGATTAAAAAATGCATCGATTTTCATGTGTGACACTTATTAATAAATAAGTACCTTTCTTTATCAACGCATCAATGTTATAGAAGTAACTCCTTCTAAATACACAAATTGCTTTGGCTGAACGAAGACCCCTGCTGAGGTCAATGACAAATTTCTCAATCCATATTGCAAGAAAAAGAATGAAACTTACTTGTACTTTAGATCTGACATGTAGCAAGAAATGGAAGAAATCTGTCCTCAAAAAGCCTTTCTTCTGCTAGCTATAAAGCCCTTTTAATTTTTCCATACGCTACAATGCGTAGAGTTCAAAAGTCTCTCACCTGCTACAGTTCCATGGGCCCAAATCAGATCCAGGTTTTGGTGGCCACTTCAGTCAACAACAGATCTTTGGATTTTCATGTCCTCTTCATCACTTCGAAAACACATGACATTTCCCGCCATA
This sequence comes from Anodontia alba, assembly GCA_964016985.1. Lineage (NCBI taxonomy): Eukaryota > Metazoa > Mollusca > Bivalvia > Lucinida > Lucinidae > Anodontia > Anodontia alba. The sequence continues at coordinate 33,942,024 of OZ024832.1, read as the reverse complement.
TCGCAAACATCCCAACATCCCAAACCTCCTCCTATTAAGGGTCACAAACTGGAATGACTCGTTGCAGCACTCCACCCAGCAAAATAGATCCCTACAACTTCTTTTACTATCTGGAATTTGTTGACAGTTGCTGCCAAATGCAATCAGTTCCGAATTGCTATACAGCTGTTTTGTATGGAACAATATCCAGGCTTTATACATATCTATATACAAAAACTCAGCCGTATATCTTTCCGATGGTCGGGATACGTTTCTGGTTTTTGTTTTTGCTGTTTTTTTTTTTTTTTTCGCAAGATATAGGAATTGAATTGAGAAACCCGACTTTCAGTTCCATTTTATAGTTTTAATATTCTAGTTTTTTATTCATTAACACATCCAAAAACTCCACACAGAAAGTCATCATCATCATTTTATCATCCTCATCAACATTATTAAATTATGTTGGTTTCACAGCCATGGGAAAATATCCAAAAATTTCTCAAAAAACAAAACCAAATTCCATTTTATGAATACTTTTGGTATGTAATTTCCATGTGCCCTCCACGTAATACTGTAATTGAGGTGTATTGCAGAAATTAAATTAACACATTATTTCGGCTTATATACGATCGTACGACCCATACATGTAATTCTCGGGAAAGGACATCTCGTACTTTAAGGAGAGACGTATTCAAACAGTTGTAAAATTTTACCTTACAAATATTTGTTTTACCGACATCGCCGAACGAGAGAGACTCGTAAATTTGGATTTAGGAGGTTGGTACTTTCGCTTGTATTTGCAATCTATTACTTTAACACGCCTGTGTAAAATGTACACTTCTTAACCAAAGCTCCAGATAAGCCATCTTTTCAAAGACAAAAAAAAAAAAAAAAAAAAATAAATAAATGTCGGTGAATTGTCTTATCATTGACAAGATACGGGACCCAGCAAAACCTAGTAGTCACCGACAGGTACAGGCCCACAAGAGGAATTAAGTACTGGCTTATTTATATGTTGCCTAGGTAATATCATATGAGCTGGGGCATAGCAATAATCTTACAAAATGTATTACCCTTTGGGAGGCCTCTTTATACCCCCTGCTGGGGTATCATAATCACCTCTTTATGGCATGCCTTTGATCTTGCTTGCATAGCTTAGATAGGGGCAATAAAGTCTTTAGAAAATATAGATATGTTTTTTTTTCTGATTTCCCGAAAGAAAAACAAAAACAGGCGCTTCTAATGCATACCTATAACATACGTCTTTTGTGCAGATAACAGAAAAAGACGTCTTGTAACAAACTTTTCCGAGCGGTTGGAAGCTTAGCTTCTTAATAGTGGTGTCTCCTAGATTGAAATCAAGTATTTACATGATCAAATTGATAATTATTACAGGTTTTGACGATGTGTATGCCAGATGACGCCCTAGTATCCGTTTCACTGATATTTGAGCTTGAAGGCAGCAGACGGAGTAACTCTAGCAACACGATATATCTGCAACTGCAGGGCATGGCAAGTTTTATATATAGTTTTATATATATTATACTTTTTTTTTTTAAGTTCTTGTCGTCAGAGGCAGAACTGACAATCAAATTTTGAAATTGTCACATTACCCACGCCTCCGACTTTGATCGTCCTCGATTAAATTCTTAGAGAAAACAAACAGAACACAATTCATACAGTTGTTCAGACAATAATTATTTAATTGATAACTGATCTGCCTGATTTGGAGGGGAGAAACGCTCTTCCAGAGCCTTAACCAGTGCACCATAGTCTTTTGAATTTGTACACAAGTTTCCCATCACTTCCTGTGAGTTATGCTCTGGCTGATTTGACACTGGCTGACTATCGAACCAACTGAATTCGTGTTCATTCTTTGTTCTTTCTACACTTCTACCTGGGGTTTTGCAAGGTGTTTCTACTTCGCCTTCTTTCTTCTTTATAGAAGTGAATCCTATCGACTGTGGCACCATGTAATGGGAATGTGAAGACTATCAACACGACGTTGTAATTCCCTTATTTCAGTCTGCATCTCTGTTTTTTCGAGAACTCTCATCTCTCTTAAAAATCTATTTTCATCCTGCATTTGCTCTATCTCCTGCCTCAACAATTCTAGCTCCGGTTCACAATAATTTCTATCCATGATGAAGTGAGGTGGGTCTCGGCAATGGAGGTTTTATCGATTAGATCCCACCGCTGCCACCAAATGTCACGAACTTTTCCGAGCGGTTGGAAGCTTAGCTTCTTAATAGTGATGTCTCCTGGACACAGTAATATCTATGTGAATTTTTCGCAGGGCTTTGCAGCCAATGATTTGTATTAGTATACGTCCAACAAGCAATAATTATAAATTTGAATTAATAATATGATTTCTAAATGATTTAGCTAAAATGATCAAACTGGAATTATTGAAATCAAGTACAATAGCTTACTTAGCTCAAAGAAAATTATAACACACTGAACATACAGATGAGTCAGTCTCTCTTAGTCAGCTCTATATTGAATCTTATCTAACCCAGCTAGAATTAATCTTCCTTCACTTCTACTCAGTACCTCTGAGACTCAGTACCTCGCCTACACTATTAGCAATTATAGAACTCTTTAGGTAATATACCTATAACTCCCTACTGAGACTCCGTACGTCTCTCAGACCACAAGCTAATATAAAACTCCTTATGAAGTATATTTTCAACTCAATACTGCAATCTACCTCTTATACGTTTCTCTTGACAAGCTACAGTGACTAGGACTCGGGAAGCACAGCACTTTCCGATCTCTTGCGAGCATGGAGAGATCACTTTATTTCCCAGCAGTCTAAGACAACTGAGCAGCGCTTATGCAGTTAAGTAGCTACCTTCCGATCCCAACAGGGCATGGTACAGTGGCTACGATTTTGTCTCTCTTACGGCAAGACACAGACTCCCTCTTTAACTCAATACTGCAATCTACCTCTTACATGTTTCTCTTGGTAAGCTACAGTGACTAAGACTCGGGAAGCACGGCATTTTCCGATCTCTTGCGAGCATGGAGAGATCACCTTATTTCCCAGCAGTTTAAATCAGCTGTTCAGCGCTTATGCAGTCAAGTAGCTGCCAACAGGGCATGGTACAGTAGCTACGGTGTTGTCTCTCTGACGGCAAGACACTGACTAATGCTTCAGCGTTATGCGAATGCTTATATACTACTGCTGACGTCAGCAATCCCACTAACCAATCATATCTGAGCATTTACCGTTTCGATTGGGCGAGTTTATTGTGTTTCTTTGCATTCTGATCGACAAATGGGTAAGTCAGGTTGTATTTGAGCTTGCAATTACATGCAACATATGTTTTAGCTATTCTAGTAGGTTAATACTTAATAATTATTCGTAATTAGATTGAAATGAAGTATTTACATGATCAAATTGATAATTATTACGGGTTTTGACGATGTGTATGCCAAATGACGCCCTGGTATCCGTTTCACTGGTATTTGAGCTTAAAGGCAGCAGACGGAGTAACTCTAGCAACACGATATATCTGCAACTGCAGGGCATGGCAAGTTTTATATATAGAGAGGATGTACTGTTTCTTATACTTTTTTTTTTTTTAGTTCTTGTCATCAGAGGCAGAACTGACAATCAAATTTTGAAATTGTCACAGTCTCTTGTCTAGGGCTATTAAAGTCAAGACATGCTCACATAATACAGAAAATTAGGAATATTTTGGTTGTTAAGCAAACAGATTTATGCAGTAAAAATATTGCTAGAAGTTATAAAAAGAGAACCGAAAAGCTGTTTTAAAAACTGTAATATCCTGACCTGTAATGATAATACTAGTTTTCTTCAGTGCTAAGTCCTTTTTAACTGTGGAATTTACGAAAGGTTTTTATATTACAATAATTTTAAGTCAAACACAAGCCATCGTATAAGTTCTCTATTTATTAAGTTTTCTTAGTTCTTATTTCTCTAAAACCAAAGTAAATAATTTTTATAATATCAAAGACAATTTAGGATGGTAAAGCTCCAAATATATTTAATGTTTCTGTCACAAAAGCAAAGATCGAACTGCCTCCCCTCTTTGACAAACCATGCCTTTTCATTCTAGTACCCCTGCCCAAATATGTATACTCTACTTCCTGCCAAAACTTTCCCACAGAGAAAACAGGTAGGCGGAGCCCAGAGACTCTGGCAGTATGTATAGTACACACATACAAATATGGCAGATGTACTTCCTGAGGAACTCCCAATTCAAAGTTTATCAGAAAGGTCAGAGATCAGTCAAAGATAATACAACGTAATAGTACAGGTGCAGCGGAAAGGGAGAGCCAGGAAATAGGAAGGAAGGTTAAAGTTGAAACAGAAACAAGAAAGAACAACATATGCCAATATATTACAGACCTCTATTTTCGATGCAAGAATATGTCAATGGAATCTTGAACGAAGAATATAAAACGTGTACGACACCAATGCAAGTTTTTTAAGTTTCTGAACGGAATGACCCTCAGACTCACACCACGGAAAATAGATGCAATTTCAAATTTTCTGGGCCCGACTATCTAGTTTCGGCCGAGTAGGCCTCTTCAGTGACTCTCCTTTCAATTTTCAATAGGTTACAAAGGACCAGAAAATACTAACTACACTACAGTGAATTACGGGGAGACGTTTCACGTGTTTATAAATCTTGAAACGTGTGATTGTAACATTCAATAGCACTCCAGTTACAATATTCACAGCCACAGAATGTTACTCCTACGTTTATTAAGAGATTAAGTTGGAAATACGTTCAAGTGCGAAATAATAACGACTATCTTGGAAAACGTTTATCAAGCGCTTAAGTTGGAAAAACGACTATATGAGAAAAACCACTGAGTTGGAAAAACAATATCTGCAGTGGGCATCATTGTTTTATATACAAATCATCCTAATAAAGTATGTGTGGTCGTTGATTTTAACACTAAATGCAACGGCGTCTTCCGCCTGGTGTAGAGTTTTATAAATTCTTGCATGTCTTGCGCTTTGTAAATGAGGTCTCGAAATTGATGTAAGTGTAGGCCTTTACATGCCAACTGTCTTTAATTATAATGTACTCTGTGTGTGCGTGTGTGTGTGAATTTCACGTTGCATATATAATAGCCTCCATGTATACATTTTAGGTAATTGGTCGCAATAACTCCATGCTTTATCAATTACATTATACCTGCATCACGACTATGAAGGTTTAGAAGTCAACAAATGTTTATGTAGCGATACTTATCCGTCCACATACAGCACCTCTTTAACGAAACAGCCTAAGGACGCCATGACTGTCTTATATTGCGCAAACACCTTACGTTTGTAGAACATTACTGTTATTCCGGAAAATCGATTAAACCGTAAATCGTGTCTGTTAACCCTGAAACCATTTTTCGGTATAGCCTCAGCCAAACTGCTTAGCATTGTATCCATGTTGTCTGTAAAATGTTATATTTGAACAGGTTCGCAAACTTGTTTGGTTGTCTCAAGTCTCACTGTTTATGAGATCCTTACCTTCAAGAGGAAATGTTCTTTAAAAACTAGAAAACGCTACTTTTAGAAGGGAATATGGTTGTACGCTTAATTTGGATAGCTTCTGCTACTTCTACTTCAGCTATTGATCAATATAAATTTGCTACTATGAAACGGAAACTACTGGAACTCCGGCAAATATGGGTGGGATTTGCGACAAAAAGTATAAATATGTACGTTATTTGAACAGTATGGGTCTAAAATTAAAAAAAAAAATGTTCAGGATTATAAAAATGGGTCGTGTTTTTGAGACTTTGATCGCACACTTTTACCAAAATATCTGGACAGTTACTACCTCTATTACCCAACTCTCTCTCTCTTTCTCTCTTTCTCTCTCTCTCAATCCGGAAAAATGGATTGTAAAGACAAAACACGAATACGGCAACTACTTATTGTATTAGTCAAATCGATACACGAATCATGAAAATTCAAACTTTAAAAATATGAACCAACTAATGCATCAATATTTTTAAACTTCCGGCCGTACGGGGACGGGGAATAGCGGGGCTTTCATATTTTCAAATGCAAAGCCCTGGTAAACGCCCTGCACTGCGGGACAAATTTATGGTAAAATCTCTGCTAAAAGCCCCTGACTCCGGGGGTTTGAAAAAAATAAAGAACAAGAAATGAACTTAGTCGTTTGGATAAACTTTTTAACCTATCCCTTGGGAGGTCTATAGGCCACTCCACTACAGAACCAGTACCAGTCCTCCATATATTCTACATTTCACTACAGACCCAGTACCGGTCCTCTGCAGTCCGCACATACACAGCACCAGACCTCCGAATACTTTACACACCACTACAGTCAATGTACCAGTCCTCCGTAGACACTACAATTCTCTAAATACCCAGTACCAGACCTACGTATGCTCTCCATTCCAGTACAGACCCAGTACCAGTCGTGCGTGTACAGTGCAGTCCATTACAGACCCAGTACCAGTCCTCCGTATACAGTCCCCTACAGACCCAGTAGCAGTCCTAAGTGAAATCCTCAGTCCCCTACAGACCCAGTAGCAGTCCTAAGTGAAATCCACAGTCCCCTACAGACCCAGAATGAGTTCTGCGTATACTCTACAGGCCACTACAGTATACTGTAGACATCCCTAAATACCTAGAACTAGTCTTCCTAATAAGTACCAGTCCTCCATACACTCTACAGTTCAAGATAGGCACAGAACCAGTTCTCCGTATACTCTACAAGCCACTAGAAACCCAGTACCAGTCCTTCGTATTCTCTACAATCCACTACAGACAATGTTTTAGTCATACACAGACACATTACCAGTCTTCCGTATACTCTACAATCCACTACAGGCCCAGTACCAGTCCTCCGTATACTCTACAGTCCACTACAGAACCAGTACCAGTCCTCCGTATACTCTACAGTCCACTGCAGACCAAATTCCAGTCCTCTGTATACTCAACAGTACAGTACAGATACAGTACCAGTCCTCTTTAAACTCTACGATCCACTACAGGCCGAGTACCAGTCCTCCGTATACTGTACAAGCTACTACAGACCCAGTAACAGTCCTCCATATACTCTACAGTCCACCATAGACACAGTACCAGTCTCCCTATACTCTACAGTCCACTACAGATCCAGTACCAGTCCTCTGTATATTTTACAATCTTGTAGAGACCCGGTACCAGTCCTCCATATAGTCTAATATCCACTGCAGACCAAATCTTAGTCCCCGTATACTCTACAGTCCTTTACACTCAGTACTGGTCCTCCTTATACTCTACAGTCCTGTATAGACCAAGTTCTAGTAAAATGTTGAAATGTTTATCAGTTTGTTTATTTGCAGGAGAAAAAGTTTTGATTATCTGAATTATATTTTATTACCTTTCATCTGTTTTCCTGAAGTTTGCAATGTATGTGCACAAGCAGTCTAGTTAAGTTCATATAATCAATATACAATGGGTTTTGAAAAAACACTTTCATTTAATGAATTGTTTAGAATTATGCGAAGAACCGTTCACAGGAAACCCACTTATGATATGCGATCATCGAAATTCTGCTGAGCCTGCACATTACCTCAGTCTGATCATTATTTAGCTAATTTTGCTGTATACAATCCATTAGATGGCTCATATGAATGTTGTGATTATACCGAGGGACATATAGTTTTTGTCTGTCTGTCCTTCTGTTAATCATTTCCTATGATACGAGTAGTTCGTCCGTTAATTTGTGCGTGGCGTAACTCGAAATTTTTCAGAGCTCATAACTCACAGCAGCCCATTTTGCTTTCTGTTTTACTACTTGTGATTAAGAATGCATCGGGACCGGTTGTAAAAGTGCTTTAACCCCCCCGCCCCTACCCCCCCCCCCAGCCCCAACCCATACCCTACGGTGGTTTATTCTACTGACCGTTCTAAGGCAGTGGTCCTGGTGTTAGTCTTACTTTTTGTTGCTTTGTGGTTTATTCTATGAGGCCATTTGTTTTAAGTCTTGCCTTGAGTTATTTTGTTCTTGTGCTTTTCAGTCCTTTTAGCATTGCGATTACCTCGCTTGGGGATGCACTCCACAGTTTTGACTTCCATTTCTATCTGTTCATAGCCGTCACACAAATAAAATGCAATCACAGCAAATATAACAGTACCTGTCCATTAGGTACTGTATGAATAAATTGCAAACATACCAAATAATAATTTAAGCATCATAAAAATAACTGCAATGTACCAAAACCTGCTGTTGCACTAATGTAAACAATACCCCACTCCCTCCGACTGCGGCCAATTTTAATCAAAAAGTGCAGTTTTCGAATGATTATCATGAACTCCAGGACAATGCACTGGTCTGGAACAGTTGAAAACTTGACAGAGCGCCTACAGAATATTACTTTTATCCAGAAATCAATACCTGTAAGCCATCTCGTTTTCAAGATAAAATCCACAGAATAGCATGCTACAATTTTTGACAAGGTAAAACCGGGTTCACAAGTGCGAAACTGTGGAATGCACCCTTTAAGGAAAATTCAAACTTGTCTACATGCAACAAAATGCAAATATTCTTGCAGCAAAAGTTACATGATCAACAAAAAGACCACTTTTTTCTTCCATGATGTATTACTGAGAAAGAATTTGACTATATCGCATGCCAGTCTCTGTGCGGCCAAATCGCGAAATCAAGTGATTTGGCCGATATATGTCAAAATTTGTCAGAATATCTTTATAAGAACCACAGATTTCTGTCCACTATTACATAAGTAATAGGAAAAAAATAGTTATTCTGTATGCAGTTCAGTGAGCAGTTACTTCTGGTCTTGCTTGTTACGCAACTGAAATCAGACACATTTCACATACAGAAATATGTGTTTTATATACAAAGTTACAGTCTTAGGAGCTGCTAAGCCAGCAAAAACACTCTAGTATTAGTTATTTTTATGAAAAAGGTTTATATTACACTTCCATCCTGCCAGCACACCCATTTACAGTGATATATGACAGGTATTACAAACACAAACTTTATAATATGTTCTTCATAGTGAAAGGGAGATAATTCACCTGAATGTAAGCACACTAGAATTAATAGTTGCAGTTATCTTTGTAAACAAACTTGATATAGAAACAGCATTAAGCAAAATAAAACAGATATGAGCTTGGACTGGTGACAAGAGAACGGTCCTACAACATTTAGGTTCCCTAATCAGCTTGATTGTGATGATCCGAAACAGACCGAGCCAAGACCAGTTCAGCAGACGAGCCCGTGCAGTCTATCTGGGCATTCGGTGTTTTCTTGAAGAAATCAGCACCGTGTTTAATAATGCTCTTGCAAACAATGAACAGTTCATGCCCTGATCAGTCTGTGCAAGTACTCTTCAGAGGCTGTTCTTGGTGTTCACTGTTGACAGATGCCACTGAGACTATTTTCCTCATGAAAAGGCTCTTTTCTGTACTCTGTATTGTATATATGTGTTGTATACTATGTGCCTGACCAAGAAAGAGCAAATTCCCTGATCAAACCTCTGATCAGGGTATCTGCTGTTTGTATGTATATACGTATCTAGTGTTTGTATGTATGACATAAAAAGCTCTTTTCTCATGGCATAATTCTGATTGCATTTCACCAACTTTAGCTTCAAGTAAGGTCTGCTTGTAGCAATCAGGCAGAAGTGCATATGTTTTGGAACAGCACACATGATGTCTGCTTGCTTCTGAGATTATATATTAAGGAATAATTCTTGTTTTCTGGATTTATTTATAAATGTGGATATATATAATTCGATAAAAAAGTGCTCCAGATGAGCAGATCCACATGTTGGTTTGACTTAACATGTGTTCAAAATGTCTTGGAGAAAGTGTAGTCTGACGTCACACATTTAAAAGAAACAGTCAACCGTACTACCCACCGAAAAATAAAAATCCGGGTACTGTGAAAGATGTCAGTGAAAATACTTGTAACACAGCTACACAAACAATCCGTCCAAGTGTTGAGAAATATCTAGCTGCTTGTCAAGTGCTGGCAACAAATATGACTGCTAATCCACTACAACTGCTAAGGAAACTACACCCTGCAAAAATGAACAAGAATCATCTTGTATACTGACCAGTTTTGAAGAAAATCTAGTACAGTCAATCTTGGTACCATCCGTACTCTGGTGGCTGCATTTACACACGTCTCTGAACAATAAACCCTGATATTAAATACATGCTTTGTGAAACAAGTAATGACATTTATGAGTGTTTGCTGAAAATGATTTTGTACATAAATAGATAGCCAATGTGCCTTCACTTTGAATCGCCACCCCCTGAATTGGAATTGAATAAGTCCATATCTGTCTTCAGCTTTGGTGGCGAGCCAAAGATGACATGAATTGGTGTAATTTCAGTGTAGGCAAAGTTGGCATTTATAGTACGAAACTTCATTTTCAGTTAGAACAGAAGCAAACACTTACCCTGCCATGTCAGCGTGGAGATGTACTGGATGTACTGAATATTCTGACTATATAAATGACAAAATACATGTACAAATCAACAAATTTTGACAAAAATACCTTTCAATCAATGTAAATGCATCTATTCTAACAAAATGTGCCCTTTGAATAGGTTTGAGGGTACTCAAAATAGGTAAAAACCTCTTTGGAAGATGTGCAGAAAAACAGAGTTATCTCCCTTGGAATACAGCATGGAAATTTTAAAATCTTTATAATTCTCATAATCTCTGTTCAAAGCAAGGAAAATAGTGCAATGTTGACAGGACGGTGCTTAATTTGAAATGTAAATACTATATTTTAACTTCAAACAAACTTGAAAATTCAGATCTGTGTTAATGGGTGCACTCCACAGTTTTGACTTCCATTTCTATCTGTTCACAGTCGTCACACAAATAAAATGCAATCACAGCAAATATAACAGTACCTGTCCATTAGGTACTGTATCAATAAATTGCAAACATACTAAATAATAATTTAAGATCATAAAAATAACTGCAATGTACCAAAATCTGCTGTTGCACTAATGTAAACAATACCCCACCCCCTCCGACTGCGGCCAATTTTATGCAAAAAGTGCAGTTTTCGAATGATTATCATCAACTCCAGGACAATGCACTGGTCTGGAACAGTTGAAAATCTGACAGAGCGCCTACAGAATATTACTTTTATCCAGAAATCAATACAAGTAAGCCATCTCGTTTTCAAGATAAAATCCACAGAATAGCATGCTTCAATTTAGGTAAAACCGGGTACCAAACATAATTCAACAGTTTCGTATTTTATCTACACTGTTTTATAATAAGGTCATGTGACCTCAAGAAAAGTCTTTTTCTTCAGTGTTAACAATAACTGACAAGCATAAAACTTCAGTTTTGGTTAAAATGTGCAGCAAGAGGTATTTTCAGACTGGTTTCTAGCCCTACCCCTAGTTATTGACAGTTTTGCCCAGGTTCACAAGTGCGAAAGTGTGGAATGCACCCTGGGGAAGAGAGAGCGAATCTTAGTGCTTTTCGTCTGTTTGTGAGACTTGCTCTTGTTTTGTTTCGTCCGTTTCCTCTTCCTATTGGTATCTGGGAAGGGCTGCGGCTTGTGATTGTGGCACTCCCTGGACTTTTCGCTTACCTTTTTTCCATGTCTTATAATAGATTTATTTGGTATGACGAGATACATACAGGATAAATACGAAAACTTAGACCCAATCTATTATCATATTCTGGGAAAGGTATAGTGGACCTGCATTTGTTCCCAAAGGTGTTAAAATGCCATTCCAATGAATTTGATGTTGTTAAGAATCCTTTGACGCAGCTCAATGATATATAAGAAAGGACTTGTTTTATTTCCTGATAAAACATATGTTTTAGATATTTGTTAAAATTGTCTTAGTGAGGCTATTCTAACAAAAAATCCAAAGCTTATGTTTCTTGGAGTATTTAATACAATAGTCTTGCATACTTTCTGATTGTCACCTCTTGAGCAAAAGCCTCTTGCTAGTCAAATTAGCATTAACACGAATTTTGTCGTTGTATTGAGTGTTTGTATAAAGAGGATTGACAATAAGTACAAGTCGATCATGGTCAAGCAGTGAAGTCCCCGACGCAGTTAGAGTGTGGGATAACGTGATAAATAATTGTCCAAAATTATATTCAGTTTCATCCCCCGCCCATTATGTGACCTCAAGGTGAAGGTCACGGACTTAATTTTTTATATATAAATATTAGGATCATAATATTTCCAAAACTGTTGGCTGAGTTTAGTTCATATATAGTCTGATGATAGATACTGATCCAAAATTTTTATGCAGTAGCATTCCCATACCCACCATGTGACCTCAAGGTCAAGGTTACAAACTAAGAATTTTCATGTTTTAGTTTTGAGTTAAACTTTTCGGAACATAATATTTCCAATTCATTGAATGGATTTTATTGATATATCGTATGATGATAGCTATTGGTCCCAAAATTTACGCAGAACCATCCATATACCTGCTCTTCATTTACTGGATGCACAGGCTGATCTGTCCTGACTGGAATGTAGTGTGTATGTTTAATCCTAAATGTACTTAATAGCAAAGGCGACGTACACAAGTCACTTAAGCATCTCCTCTGAAACTGTTGGGTCACTTTTGCTAAAATCTCACTGAACGCATTCTCTGATTACCTTCTTTTATATTCCTTCAAAACCTTTCAATTTGAGCCAAACTCTGGTTGTCATAGCCATGGAATCAAAATAGGTAACAATCTTCTCCTCAGAATCGTCTCAAAGGATTTCAGTCACATTTACATGGATGCTGTTTGAGCGACAAATACATACACTTACTGCTATGGAAGCTGAGGACGAGGGTTGGGATCCTAAGGGCCCGAAATACAGATATACTGATCGTATAGACTTTAATAAATGAAGCGAAGAAACAGCTTCTGCATTGAACAATTTTGACAATGGCTGGTGTAAATGAGAGCATGCTAAGCTTGATGCCTTGAAGGAAAGGAAATTAAATATTTTTAATGTTATCGATAAAAGTATCAAAATTTATTCCCAAAACAATAATCTATCAAACGTATTCCTCTTTGGCCAGTCACACTAAAAAGAGAGGACAAAATTTTGTAAGAGCAATTTCATACATGTATTTTCCCTCTGACAAAATCTAAATTATGCTTAGTTTCAAACTTATGTTTAAATCTTGCATATATAAGCAGTCTGAGATGAATTATTATTTTCTTGGGCATGGCATTTTCATCCAGTTTCAATAACTTGAATCAATACTTTATCATTCCAATTTTCTTGGTAATTACAAGAGGAACTCTTCCTATTTCTCAATACAGAGCAGTTAAGTTTGAAATTTTCCGACATGAAGAATCCAACGATAAAGTTTTGTATGAACTATTTCAATATCTTTTGCTTCAACTGCACCAATAATTTCAGTACTGTAATTCAAGATGGATTCTGCCATAGTTAAATAGTTTATATGTTTCAGGGACTGGTCATTCGACTTGGCTAAAAAGTGAAAACAAGTTATGTAAAGCATAAGATATATTCTCTGCGATTCCTTTTTGTGTACGAAACAAATTTCAATTCTTAATGAAGTGAATACATAGATGTTGATATAATCGTCCCCCGACGTTAGTCGGAGGGGACTATTAAAAGTGATTCGTCCGTCCATTCGTCTGTCCATCAATCCGTCCGTCCTTCCATCAGTCCCTAGACTGAATGAGATGGGTAGTTTGTGGATGAAACTCCTCTTACAGTTTAACCGATCTTTTTGAAACTTTGCAGATGTTTTTGCCTTGATCTGAAAATGTGCATCTGGTTTTGGGGTTATCCTCCCGTTACTTTTTATTAACTTTTTTTCCACTTTTTCGACTTAAGTTTTTTTTTTTTTTTTTTTTTTTTTCAGGTTAGATTACTATCAGAATAGATAAATTGTGGGCGCAACTTCTCCTAGAGTTTTCCACCGATCTTTTTGAAACTATGCATACTTGTTCAACATGGTCTGTAGATGTGCATGTTGTTTTAGGGTTATCCTCCCATACTTTTTAATCAACTTTTTTCTACTATTTCGACTTAGTTTTTTCCGGGTTCGATTACTATTAGAATAGATACCTTGTGGGCGCAACTCCTCCTAGAGTTTTCCACCGATCATTTTGAAACTGTGCATACTTGTTCTATATGGTCTGTAGATGTGCATGTGGTCTTAGGGTTATCCTTCCATTATCTTTTATCAACTGTTTCTACCTTTTCGATTTTTTTCCAGGTCCGATTAGTATTAGAATAGATACCTTGTGGGCGCAACTCCTAGAGTTTTCCACTGATCATTTTGAAACTATGCATACTTGTTCAACATAGTCTGAAAATGTGCATGTGGTTTTTTGGATAACCCTCGTATTATTTTTTATCATTTTTTTTTTCACTTTTCTCGACGTAGTTTTTTCCAGGTCCGATGAGTATTAGAATAGATATCTTGTGGGCACAACTCTTCCTAAATTTTTCCAGTGATCTTTTAGAAACTAAGCATACTTGTCTTACATGGTCTGACATAGATGTGCATGTGATTTTTGGGTTATCCTGCCATTATCTTTTTCTTCAACTTTTTGCTTTTTTCAACTTAGTTTTTTTTAGTTGTGACACGATGACATGGATAACTTGTGGGCGCACCTCCTCTTACAGTTTCATACTAAACTTTTTTAAACTTTGCATGTGTTTTTGACATGGTCTGAAGATTTGTATGTGCTTTTGGGGTTATCCTCCTATTATTTTTTATTAACTTTTTTCTACTTTTTCGACATTTTCAAGGTCCCAATTAGTATCAGAATAGATACCTTGTGTGTGCAACTAACCTACAGTTTTCCACCCAGCATTTTTAAACTATGCATACTTGTTCTACATGGTCTGAAGACGTGCATGTAATTTTGGGGTTATCCTCCCATTATTTTTTATCAGCTTTATTCCACATTTTTTACTTAGCTTTATTCCCAGGTCTAATTAGTATTGGAATAGATACATTGTGGTCGCAACTCCTAGAATTTTCTACCAATCATTTTGAAACTATGAAACTATGCATATTTGTTCTACATTGTCTTAAGATGTGCGTGTGGTTTTGGGTTTATCTTCCTATCATACGGATTTAAAAGTCACAACCCTTTACTGACAAAGCCATGACATCGGATTTGGGGGTGGGGGACGGTTGCCCGCAATGGGCTTTTATTAGAGATGTTCCACTTAATACGTACGTTTACCTTACGGACGGGAACCTTACGAAAAATACCTACAGTGTACTACTAAGGCTTCAAAATGATATCAAGTAGCGGATTATACACATGTACCGTGTTTTCGAATGCAATAGTAACACTGCCTCATGTACAGTTATAGACTTTGCTGGGCCATTCTTGGTGCTATGTCAATGTGTGTATATGTTTGTAATCACCAAGCTGACACACAACGTTAAAACAACGTCATATCGACGTTATCAACTTCGTATCCAAGATGCTGCGTGATACCGTTCTATCAACGTTGACACGACGGTGTTTCAAGGTTGTGTGCTGGCTAGGAATGCCGAACAAGATAAATTTTGAGCTTTGTTAGATAGATTTCTTGGCTAACTTGGCTAACTATAGTTATGAGTGGACATCAACAGATTTATCCTAGAACAAAAAAAGCTATAGCATCCAAACTAAAACAAAGTTTTCATAAAAATATTAGCAGTTCCTGACATTATATAAAGTCGTTTATATTGACAATTCAACCTGCATAGTCGGGTGCAATATATATCTACTGGTCCATATAGTATAAACGCAACATCATGTAAACTAATTAAACCGGATCAAATTAGTGCTAGTATGAATGCAATTTGATTCTGATCAACTTCATGTGGATCAACTTGATCCAGATCAGGTCTCAAGTGTGAACGCAGCCTTTGTCTCTCAAAATCATACAATGTTTTCACTTCATGC
This sequence comes from Anodontia alba, assembly GCA_964016985.1. NCBI lineage: Eukaryota > Metazoa > Mollusca > Bivalvia > Lucinida > Lucinidae > Anodontia > Anodontia alba. The sequence goes on along the minus strand of OZ024832.1, from coordinate 33,926,134 downwards.
GTTTTCTGATTTCATTCCAAATGGTGCAATTTTCATCAAAATCTGAACACAAAGATACGCTCAATCTGATAACTAAGATAGAAAATTCGTTGGAATTAAGGATTTAAAAATTAAATAAATAAATAAATAAATAAATAAATAAATAAAATAAAAATAAAATAAAATAACCTTTATGCACTGGATTTATCTCTATGGATTTCGTCGATATTTGTGTACATGTAGCAATAAGCTCCATTTTTGGTTATTAGCCCTACAATGAACAAAAAGTAATTTCTTAGATGGATACTAGCACTCCACCATTATTGTTTCTATCGCATATGCTTAACCATGGCGCGACATAGGTGTTCGGTTTTCTATAAATGCATGTGTGCGAGCATGCGTCTGTCAGTACGTCCGTTCGTGCGTCCACCAACAAACAGGTTCATTCTAGAATTCGCGTCCGTTTCTCACAACTTAGTTAGCCTACATGCAGCAAACTTTGTACAGATTTAGTCCATCAGCAGCCTGCAAGTACTCTCGATATTTTACTGACATTCACCCATATTTCACGCTTTTCACTTTGATAATATTTAGCCCGACCCTATCGTTTGCGCCCGTTTCTCGCAACCTGGTGGGCCTAAATGCATCAAACCTGCAAGTACATACGGTGTTTGCTGACCTTCAGACATGTTTCACGCTCTGATGACTTTTAGGTCGTCCCAAGTGTTTGCGTCTATTTCATGCAATTAGTGGGCCCACATGCATGAAACCACGTTTACATTTTCTGCCAAAAATCATGGTGTTTTGCTGACTTTGACCCATATTTTCATTCCTTTTTATTGAGTAACGGAAAGATGCCCCTAAAAATGTCTACAAACTTTAAGCAATTAACAAATGCATGATTTCATAACTGTTGCACATAACTTTAACATACACATGCAAAATATATCATTCATTAATGGCGTTATAAAAATGGTGATATTTTTCTTATGACTGCTCAAAGGATAGCTTGTGAATCCTCAACAGGACTAATCTAGCCAACAATCTATGTTTTGAGCAACTACAATAAAAATAATATCTATCCTTGATAACTTTCCACAATATCAAGTGTATTTTACAAGGGTATACATTGCATGGACGTGTTAACGTGATCTTTCCGTCAAAACAATGATGCATACTTTATCATATAGTAGTCTGACACTATCTAATTATAGATTGGAAGTGAGAATAATTTTGAAACAAACATCAAAATTAATGGTCTTGGTCAGTTTTGTCATGAATGCAACTTTCTATATTATACAGTGTTGTTTGTGGTTTCAAATGATAGCTCCGCATTTAAGTTTAAAACTTCCTCTGACGGCTAAACATTACACTTGCAAATGGATGTTGTTGTATAAGCATGATAGGTTCTGGAAAGAAACTTTCTTTCTCTTTTTCTTTCTTTTTTTTTTTTTTTTTTTTTTTTTTTTTTTTTTTTTTTTTTGTAATTTGAGGTCTCTTCCTTTGATGAAGGGACACCACCATTTTTATCTCCCGGGTCAAATAGCCGATTTGAAAATATGGACTGCCAAACGATGAAGAACGCCAGACGCAGAAGACCGTCATATACTTAGTCACTGTGGTGTTCACAAAGAATGCTGCTAACTTAATTGAAATGCGTTTGAAACCATATATTTCAGAAAAGAATGATTTTATTTAAAGAAAAATCAGTAAACCTAGACTTTCATGTTTATTAATTTTTATTTTTTTTTCAAACAGTAACAACCCTACGCCGCTGAGTTGTCCGATGTTAAATGCAACGAACCCACCCGCCTTCCCCCTGCCCCTCCCCGCCCCCCCCCCCCCCCCCCCCCCCCCCCCCACACACACACACACACATCCGCGGAAACGACAAACTTTTATGATGCAAAACATTTCTGATGTTATATTTCAGATAGTAATCACCAGCCGAAAGAAGATCGTGCTTGTCCAGTCAGGGTTTCTTGGCCATGAAAATGATGCTACTACCTACCATCACTCGCCTAGTATTGGTCCTGGTTTGGAGCTTAACTTTCCTCGAAATACCAGGCTTCTGGCAGATAGCATTTATCCGTGTAGATACCCACTAATCACCCCATATAAAATACATCAATACGAAATCAGGGCATGCATGAACAGAGGAAACGTAGGGCAATCAATCTTAAAATAAGAGCTCGACGCGTCTATGTTGAACATGTTGTTAAAGATTTGAAAACATTTAGAGTGATTGGAAAGGTTTATAGACACAATCGAAGACATTTAGCAGCATTAATAGAACTATGTGCCGGACTTTCACAAAGAAAGGCCGATTTATTACAGACTTTACAGCTCAGAGTAGTCTCATAGTAGTGGAATTACCATCCATTATAAAAAGACGATCTTACAGTGGTCATTTCATAAATTAGTGTGACCACTTGTTATATCTCTTGGTTACTGGCGCGTAATGTCGTGACAACTTCCATACATCGTCTTTGGCGAGTACATAAATTTCGTATGAAATGATCTCGAATGTAAGATTCTTTTCACCACATGACTCTTTCGAATCTGGTTTTATCGTCTAAATATTTAACATTATATCAGGATTATTATCATGGAAGTTGTCACGACATTACGCGCCAGTAACCAAGAGATATAACAAGTGGCCACACGAATTTTATGTAATGACGTTAGGCCTCTGAATAACAGCGACCTCGTATGATAAATGTCTTTCTGTCGGCTCTAATATTCTATGACATGCATAAAGCGTTGAATGGCATTTATAGTCCATGATAAAACTTAGCTCGCTTTTGAACTTATTTCTAATCTGTTTTAACAGATGGGATAGAGCAATGTCCTACTCTCCCGGTCTTTTCTGACAGATATAAGGGCCATTACATTGGTTGTTTTCTCAGACGTGTCAAAACAACCAGTGTAATGTCCCCTTTAGGTTCTTTTCTGTTGTATATGGAGAAAATTGAAGATGATATGTTGGCAGACCTTGCTGTTTTGCTCCTTTGTATAATCAAGTAGGTAGGTAAAGTCGCTTAGTTGAAACCTGAAAGGATTCATGATCGATTACGCAGGCAAGTTCATTCAATGTATGCCCAAGAATTTTAACCGTAATCAAAGTAAGGATTAAATGGAGTGATGGTATATCCATTATAGAGAGAGGCCATTGCTTATATATGATCTATGGCCCACGTGGTCAAATGGTTAAGACCGCAAACTCTTCATTAGGTGAGACCTTCAAGCGGAGCACAGGAGAGAAAGCCAAAAGTCAAGTGGCTTTCTCCCAGATTTTGAAATATCAGGAAAGTCAACATACTTCATATGAATGCAAACTGACCAAATCTGACTCGGAACCTCTGTCAGTTCCAATACTGGTGCTTATGTGCCAAAGTAAGATGAACGTCACTGCACGCTTCTCGTTTATAATTACAATTTCTTTTTCTCAAGAGCTCTTGCGGCCGATCCAGTCCATGGTATTATAAGTTAATACAAAATGATTGCATAACAGTCATACATGTGACATTAGCTTTCCATACATTGCAGAAAAAGCTATAATACATGTAAACTCATCCTTGACAGAGCCTTCACATTGGCAAATCATTAATATTAATTAACTCGTATTGATTAGGCTCTGTTTTAGGCTTTTAGAATTCCGTTAAAACTACAACCTAACAGACCTGTAACTGAACCATCGTAGCCAATGCAAACTCTGCTATCACTGGGGTGTGGGACAGACAGACGCAAAATAAAATATTGCTGGTTCCTTCCGAAATAAGCGCTGGTACATGTCGTCTGCTTGTGTAGATATAACGGATACACACGCTGAACATATCCATGCCTACGTACTACAATAGCTCATGCATGACTTCCTCAGAGTATATATACCGTTAAATTACCGTCAGTTAGGTAAACGAACGTACGTGGAACATCACTATTGAAACTTAACTAAACTTCCAGATAGTTGGACAACCTTTTGAATATTGGCAATCATTTGAAGGAATGGTCACTCATTTATCCTACTGAGTTACAGTTGAAAAAAATACCAATAGTTCTACTCCGGAAATAAATCTCCAATAGCAACCAGTGTGTTCACCCACGTGACCCAGGTACAAGCTTTCAAGATAGTCTGCTTATCAGCATGTGTTTACTATAATAATTAGGCATAGAAACTGCAGCTTCTGTTGATCCCTATCAGTGATAAATATTTCTTTAATAATCAATTAGAGTGTAAATACTATAATTTCCTACCCTGATAAACAGATGAATATGCATGTTTTTATTTCTGTTGTATATTTTGACGCAACAATATTGCAAGAGTAGCAGCTAGAATAGTAACATTCCAGCAATGGCATCAAACTTTAGGTCTAGTTCTGTCAAAGAACTTTAAGAATTTTTGAAACAAAGGGGAGTGATAGTTGCACATCAGGGAAAAGAGGACTGCTGCAGTTCCAAATGTTTCGTGATTTAATTTCAATATTGAGTAAATAGACAAAATAGAGACATTTAACTTAGGATAAATCCTCACACTAAAAGCTAACATTTTCTGTGGTGATTAGAAAGTAATAATTACAGCAAAACGTATTGGTGCCCAATGTTTTATTCTATGGTCATGGAAAGATTTGGGAATGACTCTGTGATACAAAGTACAAATATTTGCCTCTCTTTCTACAGAAAGACGTATTTTACAAATAAATGTTTGTCAGTAGCATGATTATATACATGTAGCATTTAGTTTGAATGTCTATATATATAACAGAACACTCCAATATTTTTTTATTTCCCTGTTTGTTGGACTGAAGCATAACAATTCGTGCAAAATGAATTATTTGCATAAATACTGGTCAGTCTGCAACTCTTTGCAGTATGATCAAAGTCTCTATTATCAGTATGAAGAAACTCTGGATCCTTAGAAGTGTATCACAAAAACACGTGTATATGGTTTTGACCCCCTTAAACCCCACTTTCATAAGTAAACCTGGAGTTTACAGGAGTATACATTAATTTTCTTATTTCTGCTCCAAAACATAGATTGTGGGTACTCGTTAGAACCGCCTCGCCGAGGCGGTTCTAACGAGTACCAACAATCTATGTTTTGAGCAGAAATAAGAAAAATAATGTATACGCCTGTAAACCCCAGTTTTACTATATAAAAGTGGGGTTTAAAGGGTCAAAATTATATAGATGTACCAAAACAGCGCCTAACTCACTACCCTGTTGCTTCGTCCCGATATTCAAAGGTTCTTTTTATTATTATTATCATTATTATTATTACTATGGGTCCCGATACAAAAATACCTTAATTATCCTGTATTAGGATAGATAGGCATTTGCAAAAAGTGTAGACCCAGATCAGACGCCGCAGAATGTGGCGTCTGATCAAGGTGTACGCTGTTTGCCTTACATGCACCAAATGAATGTCATACCTTTGTGCATACATATTTGTAGGCATCAATTTTACAGACATTCAGCTGTTCATGGGGCCTTCTACAAAGCTTAATCCATTTTAAGCACTTTTCCAGACTTTAATGGGCTTTGGAAAGGGCTTGATGTCAACATTTTCCATTTGTGGCCTGTCAGCATACCTGCTGTCACTATTACATTGTCTTATAAAAGGCAAGAAACACGAAAAACAAAACAAATATCTCGTGTAAACACACTGATTTCTATAGCAATACACAGAGTTTATCTTTGTTGTACCTGGGTCACGTGGGTAAATAATCTGTTGATACTAGAGATAAGATTTCCGGATAACAGCTATAATTCTACTGTTACCCATTTTGGGATTCGGATTTCTTATTTGTTAACGTTTTTATTAAAAACGTAATAATTTTGATTTTGATCTGTTTAATTTCCTGTTTTCTTTTTCTTTTTATTTGTTTCTTTTTACTGCGATGCTCCTTGTGTCCCTTCTTTTGGTGTTTACATTTCTGAGCTTATTGGATTTGCAAGAGTGACTAGTCTTTTGGCTTGTTACAAAACTTTGACTGCCGAATTTCCAAGACAGATACCTGTATCGTAAACTAGGAAGTAGCGTCAGCACTACAAACTGATCTCATCTCATGTTGAATGATCAAGAAACATAGCTGCTAGTGGGTGGAGCAGTTTTGCCTAATATACGGCTATAGTACAAACTTCAAAAATTCTTCTTAGAATTCACCTTATTGATTTCAATGAACTTTTACAATGATGGACTTTGAGTGGATCTCTAATAGATTCCATCAATTCATGTTGGTTGGTTGAAAAAACATGGCCACCTGTGGGCGGGGCTTTTCGCCTTATATATAGCTATATCCATCACCGCCAATCACATCGTACAGGGCAACATCCACATCAGTGGCTCACCCCCACCCCCTCCACTCCCCCACCCCCTGCACTTCCAGTTAGCTGGCTTGCTGCACACATGGATCATCTCACACTAGATATCTAGGTGTGTCTATCATGAGGGTCGATAGCCAAGAGCTTCCACTCTCTGCGATCCCTCTCTGTCAGCTGCTTCCATGTCATCTTGGGCTGCCCAGGCCCATTATCAACCGGTATATATGACAGGCTGTCTTGACTGCGCCGTTTGAACGTTCCACCTGTCCATACCAGCGGAGCCTTCTCTCCTTCAGAGTGAGGTCCAAATCCTAAATGCCAAGCTGCGAAAGTAGCTCATTGGACCTGATGGTGACAACATCTTGCGGCTTGACGTTTTGGATCTGTGCGATCATTTCCCTGTCATTCCTCTGCAGACATTTGAGGTTTGGCTTTGTCAATGACCAAGTCTTACTGGCATGTAGCATAGCGGCGCTCCACACACTAGAGCTCTACACGTGGCCATGTGTCTTGAAAGAAAGGTGGCGGGAAGAGACAACTGGTAGCAGCTCCTTGAACTTCTTCCAGGCAGTTTTCACACGTGTTGTGGTTGAAAGTTCACAGCCACCGGCTGCCGAGAGCATGTCTCCAATGTAGTAAAAGGAAGCTAGGTTCAAATTTCCTTTGGGATCATTGGGACCATTATGGTATATTTGAAAATGGAGCTCTGTCCATGTATACGCTAGAGAGCGTAAGCAGTGTTGCAAACGTCATTACTGCTTATGAAGAGACTCCCATTTTCTAATCCGTTGTGTGTTTTTTTTTTTGTTTCCAAAGGCAATCTTTTTGACTTTTATTGTACTTCCCTCTGTGGTCTACCGTCCAAGAGGAGCGCGGTTCCCTGGCACTGTTTACATCTGTAATCGGGGTCCTGTAGCGCAAACTTCTAAATTCTTCTTCACAGAGAATGTGCTTGATAGAATCTTTTTCAACAAATTATCCAGGGATGTTCCTTGACTGACTTTTTGTCAGAGTCCTTGAATTCGTGTTGTTTGGTCCAAAAACATGACGGGGAGTGGACGGAGCATTTTGGCAATATATAGATTGCAAATTTCAAAGTTCTTCTCCATAGACGGTGCGTGATATAATTGACATTTTATGGTCCTTTGGGTGACTGTCAGACTTCTTCAGCCTCCGCATCAGAGTTCTTTTGTTGCATTTCTTCATTTGTGGTTTCACATCTGCCTTTTGTTTTGTCAATATTTATTTTTCACTTCTCCTTTTGGTGCTTCGGGGACGCTAAGCTTCATGAATGTGTCTTTTTCTTGGTATCCTCACTTATGTTACTTTCGGTCATCCTTAACAGAATGAAAACGTGGCTGCCGGTAAATGGTCAATCATTACTACAGTCTAGCCAGGAGAGCATTTGATTATCTTTGGATTTGCTAAAACAATTGAGACAAAAGGATATCTATTTTCCTTCAACTGAAGGGTTAAGCTTATCTTGAAATGCAACCAATTTCTTATAAAGATGAATACAGGTGACACCAAATCCGAACAAGGTACAGATTAAAAAGAGCAATTCACTCCAATATATACGAAAAGGTGCAAAATGGCTTATGTGAGCAAAATAGAACCATAATGGCCCGCTTTGAGTTTCTATTATGATAGAAACATAGTAAAAGGACAATAAACTCCATATTGAAATTTCTTCTGGTTGGACTGTAAATATCAGCTATTACTCAGGTGAGAGATACAGGGCCATCATGCCCCTCTTGCCTTTAATTATTATTAGCTCACCTGAGCATGAAGTGCTCATGGTGAGGCGTTATGATAGGTCACTGTCCGTGGTGTATCATCCTTTAAATGATAACTCCTCCTACATTCCTGGGTCAATTTCAATCACAGGAATGTTGCCTGGTTGACTCTCTACCAAAATAATTGAAACAGTTCTGTTCCAGTGAAGAAGATGCCAAGCATGGATGTGATCTTGAAAATCTATTTTGAACTTCTCATGAACCGAAAAGCCTATTGACTCAAAAATTCACTCTGAAGGGGACCTTGTATAACAGATGAAACCCATTGTGATATGTAATATCTCGGTGACTTAAATTGACAGCATTATTGCCTTTTTAGAATATACACATAAGCATTTCAATGTGCTACAGTTTTGTTTTAATTTTTAGGCATAAGAAATTTATGAAACTGTTAAAGCTATCCCATGCTGTTGAGTGAAAACAGTATCAGTTAAATATATTTAACATATATTTCCCACGTAAACAATAACTTGAAGTCCTAAACATTTGAGGAAATATTTTTAAATAAAACAAGAGGAAACATTTTTAACCCTTAAATTGCCAATCACAACAATTGCCGTCTGCTTTGTCATCTGCTTGTGATTTTAAGTCATTTTTGCAAACAGTGTGGACCCAGATCAGACTGCTCCTCTAGGAGCAGTCTGATCTGGGTCCACACTGTTTGCCTGTATGCAAAAATAGGTTTGAAAAATTTGCAAGAATATTCAGCAGGCGACATAAATAGACGACATTTTCAGATGCAGGTTTTCTTGGCGTTTTCAGGGTTAAATAAAACAAGACATGATACACAATGTAACACCATGCTGCACATGTATCAGCATCCACACTGAAAAATCTGGTCAGACACATTTATACAAAATCAGTTGGTAGTAAACTCTTAAGCATGCATTATCAAAAATTTCGGCTAGCTTGGAAACTGTTTGTTTATGTTTGCTAATACAACCATTAGCTGTCAAATCAATTAGGTTTAAGAGGACAGGGCTGCAGTTTACTGGTTTGTAAAAATCTACTGGATTCTGTCATTATGGATCAGTAGGCAGAGGTACAAAGGCCAACTACAGGACTGTCGTATCAATAGGTCTGGTACTGAGACAGTGGTGAACTGCAGGATATCAGAAGGCAGGTACAAAGGCCAACTACAGAACCAGTCCCAGTCCTCCATATACTCTTCAGCCCACTACAGACCAATTACAGTCCTCCCTATAATCTACAGTCCACTACAGACCCAGTATCAGTCCACCGTATACTCTGTAGTCCACCACAGACACAGTACCAGTCCTCCATATACTCTACAGTCCCTTACGGACCCAGGTACAGTCCTCCCTATAATCTACAGTCCAGTACAGACCCATTACCAGTCCTCCGTATATTCCACAGTCCACTACAGAGCTAGTATCAGTCCTCCATATACTGTACAGTACAATACAAACGAAGTACCAGTCCTCCGTATACGATGCATTCCAGTACAGACCCAGTACAAGTCCTCATCATACTCTACAGTCCGTTATAGACTACGTACCATTCCTCCGTATACTCAACAGTCCATTACAGACACAGTACCAGTCCTTATTACACTCTATCAGTAAGACTAGTATTAGGGCAGTATCGGACTGTATCTGATCAGTAGTACTGGTACAGGGGCTGTAGTTGAATGTATCAGTGGGATTGGTACTAGTCTGTAGCGTATCAACTGAATTGTTACTTGGACTGTATCATATCAGTAGGACTGATACTGGGTCAGTGATGGACAGTATCCTATCATAGGGTTAGTAATGGGACAGTAGTCGACTGTAGTGTATCCGTAGGACTAGTACTGGGAAATATATGACTGTAGGTTATTAGTAGGACTGGTACTGGAGCAGAAGTGTACTGTAGCATATCAGGGGGACTGGTACGGAGGCAGTGGTGGACTGTATCGTATTAGAAGGGTTGGTACTGGGGCAGAAATGGACTTTGCCGTATCAGTAGGACTAGAACTGGGGCAGTTATGTACTGTAGCGTATCAGTAAGACTGGTAGTGGGGCAGTTGTTTACTGTTGCATATCAGTAGTACTGGTACTGGGGCAGTAGTGGACTGTCATATCAACAGGTCTGGTACTGAGACAGTGGTAAACTGCAGGATATCAGAAGGCAGGTACAAAGGCCAAGTGGACTGTGTCGTATAAATAAATCTGGTACTGAAACGAGGCGGACTTTTGAGTATTAGAAGGACTGATACTGGGGCAGTAATGGACGTATCGATAGGTCTGGTACTGAGACAGTGGTTAAATACAGGGTATCAGTCGAACAGGTATTGGGCCACTAATTGACTGGTACCCAGGCATAAGTGGACTATAGAATATCATATCAGTAATACTGGTACGGACTAGGGCGGTAGTTGAGTGTATGGTATAGCTCGTAATGGGGCAGTAGTGGACTGTGTTGTATCAATAGGACTGGTACTTGGGCAGCAGAAGATTGTAGGGATCAGTAGGAGTGGTACTGGGGTAATAATGGACTGTAGGGTATCAGTTGGACTGATACTTTGGCAGATGTAGGGTATCAGTTGGACTAGTACTGGGGCTGTAGTGGACTGTGTCGTATCAGTAGGAGTGGTACTTGGGCAGTTGTGGACTGACAGGTATTTATATGACGGAAACTGGGTCAGTAGGGGACAGCAACGTATTAATGGGACTGGTACTGGGGCAATAGAGTACTGTAGCGTATTAGTTAAACAGGTACTGAGGATGTAGTGTACTGTGTGGTATTAATAAGACTGGTATTAAGGCAGTAGTGGACTGTCGGGTACGAGTAGGACTGGTTCTGGCCAGCAATGGACTGTGACATATCAATAGCGAATAAGTAGGGCTGGTACTGAGGCAGAAGTTTACTGTGACGTATCAATAGGACTGGCACTGGGGCAGTAGTAGACGAAGGGTATCAGTACTGGGGCAGTTGTGGACTATAACGTATCAATAAGACTAGTACTAGGGCAAAACTGTTCTGTAGCGTATAAGTAGGAGTAGTTCTGGGGCAGTTGTGTACTGAGTCGTATCATTAGAACTGGCACTGGGACAATAGTGGATTGAAGGTTATCAATAGGACTGGTACTGTGGTAGTAGTGGACTGCAGGATATCAGTAGGACTGGTATTGTGGTAGTAACGGTCAGTATCGTATCAGTGGGACTGATCCATGGCAATGGTACACTGTATCATATCAGTAGGACTAGTACTGGGCCACTAGTGGACTGTATTGTATCAGTAGAACTGTTACTGGAGCATAAGTAGACTGTATCATATTAGTAAGACTGATACTGGGACTGCAGTGGACTGTGTAGTAACAGGAGGACTCATCAATGGCAGTGGAAGACTGTATCATATCAGTAGGACTGGTACTGGGACAGTATTGGACTGTGTTGTATCAGTAAAAGTGGTACTGGAGCATTGATGGACTGTATCATATCAGTAAGACTAGTACTGGGACAGTAGTAGACTGTGTAGTATCAGGAAGCCTGGTAATGGGACAGTAGTATACTGTTTCGAGCACTACTGATATGACATAGTACACAACTGCCCCAGTACCAGTCGTCTTGATACCCTACAGTCTATCCCTGTCCCAGTGCCAGTCCTACTGATACACTTCAGTCCACCTGCCCCAGTACCAGTCTTTCATATACGATACAGTTTATCATTGCCCCAGTACCAGTCCTATTAATAGATACAGCGGTAGTAGTGGACTATAGGGTATTAGTAGAGCTCATACTGGGTCAGAAGGAGATTGTGTTGTATTAATTGGGCTGGTACTGGGACAACAGCGGACTGTGTAGTATCAGTAGGAATAGTACTAGGGCAGTAGTGGACTGAGCACATCAAACATATGGTACTGGGACAGTAGTCATATCAGTAGGACGTGAAATTGGATAATAGTGGACTTTAGGGTATCAGTAGAACTCGTACTGGGGCAGTAGTGGAACGTGTTGTATCAATAGGTCTTGAAATGTGGCACTAGTGGACTGTAGGGTATGAGTAAGACTCGTGCTGGGGTAGTAATGGACTGTAGAGTATCAATAGGATTGGCCTGGTCCTGGGGCAGAGGTGGACTATAGGGTATTAGTAGGACTGGTACTCGGGTAGTAGTGGACTGTATCGTATCCATAGGACTGGGCAGAATTGGACTGAAGGGTATCAGTGGGACTGGTACTGGGCCAGTAGTGTACTGTTGTGTTTAAATAGGACTGGTGCTTGTGCAGTAGTGTACTGTGTCGTATTAATAAGACTGGTACTGGGACAGTAGTGGACTGTTGAATATCACTAGGACTGACTGGGCCAGCAGTGGACTGTGACATATAAATAGGGCTGACAGTGCTGCAGTAGTGTAATGTAGCTTATAAGAAGGACTGATCCTGGAGCAATAGTGTACTGTTTCATATGAATAGGACTATTACTGGGTCAGTAAGGGACTGTAGGATATCAGTAGGACTGGTGCTTTGGCACTAGTGGATTTTGACGTATTAATAAGATTGGTACTGGGGCAAAAGTGTACTGTCGCGTGTAGGTAGGATTGGTACCGGGACAGTAGTATATTTTGTCGTATCAATAGGATTTTACTGGGGCAGTGGTGGATTGTAGGATAGCAGTAGGAATAGAATTGGGGGCAGTAGTGGACTGTTGAATATCACTAGGACTGGTATCAGTAAGGTATCCGTAGGACTGGTATAGGGAAGTAGTGGACTATCTTATCAATATGTCTCGTATTGGGGCAGTAGTGAACTGTATCATATCAGTAGGACTCGTACTGGTTCAGTAGTGGACTGTCGTATCAGTAGGACCGGTACTGGGCAGTGGTAGACTGTATCATATCATTTTTGTTTTTTTTTTGCAACAGAACCTTCTAAGCACAAGAAAAAAAATATATAGCCATGTATGGCGTGATATACGTTGCAATATTCTATTTGATAATGTATTTGTTTCATTTTAAAAATATGTATTCTATACTAAGATAATTATTGCCAATAAATATATTTATTTATTAACAAAAAAAAAAAAAAAAAACATATTTGTGATATATTTCTTTGCTACGTTAATATTTATTGCCAATAGAAATATATTTATTCACGTTTAAATATTCATTGGCAATAAAAATATATTTATTCACAATTTAAATATTTATTTGCGATATATGTTTTCCTTGTAAATTAAATATGCATTGATTTTTTTTTTTTTTTTTTTTTTTTTTTTTTTTTTTTTGATTTGGGTTTTACGGCCCTTTCAAGAATATTTCACTTATATCGAGCCGATCGTTCATCGAAGGTGGGCGAAAACCGGAGAACCCGGAGAAAAACCACCTGACCATCCGTAAGCAGAACTTGGCTTTCCAACATATGACCCGAGCTAGGCTCGAACCACAGCGGTGAGAAACATAATGGATTAAGAGTCAACTCTCTTATCCACTAGGCAAATATGCATTGATGATACAATATTTTATTTGGAAAATACAAAATTACAACATATAAAAAAAGATATTTATTTGCCAACAAAATTATTGACAATATTTACAAAAATATTTATTTTAACTTCAAAAAACATATTGGGTAAAATGAGCATTGTGGGATATGTTGTAGCCTTGTAACAGAAAATTTCATTGGCTTGTCAAAATTTCCGTCGGTTCGGTCCTTGGTCAACTCGCTGCTTAGATTTTCGCACCTTAGACTGTCGTCCTTAGATGCCCTCATGTTTGGCGGGTTCCTAGAATTTTAGAGACTTTGTTGCTGTTTTCTTAGCACTTCTATGAGAATTTTAGCTCTAGTTTCCCAGTCTGCACGGAAACATTAGGACTACTAGACACGTATGGATTAGTGGTCAAAGATCGGCTCCAACTTCTGGACTATATATCCAAGCATATAATACTTTTAGGTTTCAAAAAATTGCATATGGACCGCTAGTCCGCGTGGACTAATACTTTTAGGTTTCAAAACTTTGCATATGGACCGCTAGTCCGCGTGGACTAATACTTTTAGGTTTTAAATTTTGCATATGGACCGCTAGTCCGCGTGGACTCCAAGTCACATCCAAAACCAAGAAACTGCAACACACGAGAGAAATACCGAGTGGCGAGTTGTTGACTTGTTAGGCAGAGGTGCGAGTCCGGGGATGTGAGGGGATCAAGAATCAAAAGGTGCGAATTGACTAAGGTCGTCTTAAAAAACAACTATCCTTAATATAGAAAAATATTTTTTATATTTTGAAAAAATATAATTTTATTGCCAATAAATAAATTTATTGCCAATGATTATATTTTATTGCTAATAAATATTTATTTTTCAAATAAATATATTTCATTGACCATAAATATCTTAATGTACAAAACACATTTTAATAGGGAACATAATACAACATTGCAACGTATATCATGCCATAGTATGTCTTGTTTGCTCTGAATAATAATAGCAACATTGATATTAATTGTGTCAGGGAGAAAAGTATAGAGATATCCAATGCAGCCTTGCTGTATGTTAGCTTAAAATTATGGCGATACAGTATAGTTGTCCGGCTTGTCAACGAAGTTAAGCAACAGGTTACTTGGTTAGTTCTTGGATAGGTGATCCTACTGAGTTACATTTGGCGCTGCGAGCGTTGATGAAAGCACGGTTATTCCTTGACCCTGTATGCGTATTTTAAGGGCGGTCAAAGATGAGGGGTGTGCGCGGGGATGGGGAGAGGGGGAGGAGGAGGTAATATGACAGGGAGATAAGTGTATTGATCACTAATATAGCCTTGCTGAATAAGCTAGCTTTTCTGGCGACGCGGTATAGTGGCCACGCTTGTGTACGAAGTCATGCAAGTGGTTAGCACCTCGATGAGGGACTCTACATGGGTGGCAACAACTTAACTTGGCAGGAAACTAATTTGCTTGGTTACATATTAATATTTGCTGTAATTTTGCTTAGCTCTTAAAGGGTTAAACATCACCTGGTCAAGAGCTGAGCGGTCATTAAATTTCAGAGGCGATTTCAGAGGGGGTCTGGGGGTCGATTACTACCCCACCCCCTTTAACTCAGAATATCTTTCCATGGAGAAATTTTAGATAAATCTGATAAATTTGGGATACCGTATTCACACCCTTCCTTTTTATCTTATACTTCTTTTCAACAAGTTAATTTAATTACCTATGAAAGTGTATGAAATTGCTGGATGAGTGGACGCCGCACGCTTTCTATGATGTCTGATCTGAGTCTACACTGTTTGCTCAGGCTTGTCTTACCGAATATGTAAGAACGCTAATTAAATCCTTCTCATTGAGCCATGTCCTGTTGAAATTTGCGCTGACCTTACTTGGCAGAAACTCATTGACCGTCGCGGGAATCGCGCTGGTCTCTTAATACATCTTTGGATTTTTACACGTGGGAGCGTTTCGATTAGCTCTCAAAGAATTTTTAAAATCGCATCGTAAATATTGATAAGTACCTTAATTTTGCATCATAAAGTTACATCGGTGTTATGGCGTAATGGATAGCATCTTCGCATGATTATTGCATATTTTACCTGCATTAAATGTGTAAAATGGCATGCAAAGCTACAAATGGGATATATGGAGGGCAAAGTAATGTGATGAAGATGTCTGTCCTTCTTGTTTGTGTTGAGGTTTTACAGCCCAGTCAACCCAATGGGGTCATGTCGAGCGCGGTATCTGTCCTTCTCGTATTGTATTTAATTTTCTCAACATAGGCATAATAAGCACCTTTCATCAGGTTAACAGGCCTATGCAATGAAGATTCCATCAAAACCCAATTATATACAGTAAAGCTGGCTTTATTAGCTGCATTTATTAATTTTGTTATTTCTATTCTAAAGCTCGTACGGTACGTGTACGTCCGCGTCACACTGAGATAAAGTTTTTTTTTTTGTTTTTTTTTTTTTCAAATTTCCATATCTCAACAGTCACGCAACAGAAAGCATTCATATTTGGAGCATGTGTACATAGGAGGGTCGTCTGCGATTCTATAAGAATGGACCCTGTGTTCAAGTCTCGGGATGGGGCTAGAGGTCCAAATCTGGGACACTTCTGTAAAGTGCTCTTATGCTGCGGTTAAGTTTTTAAATGCTTTTACCCGTAATTCGCTAGTCAGTCGTCAAAAAGCACTCATATTTAGAACATGTGTATGTATATGCCATCTTCATTCAGGTGCATGGTCACCTATGTTTTATAAATAAACGTAAAGGGTTCTTCAGGTGCAAGTTCCGCCTTTGTTGTTGCCATGATAATTTTACATAGTGCTACGACCAGTCGTGTTCGCATTTGCATAGCTGTTTTCATTGACCAGTCGGTTTTCCCATCAATTTGAGTTTGACACGTTGCAGGCATTAATTTCAAGGATCATACATTGAGCATATTATGATATATTTCAAACAACATGAATCATCTTCAGATTAAAAAAATACAGTATAGTCCCCGTGTGTTCTTTACTTTGCACGCTCATGTGGTTTGCACGTTCATGTGTTTTTTTTTAGTGTTTTTTTTTTTTTTTTTTTTTTTTTTCACGAGAAATTTCTCTGCATTATATACCTGATAAAAATGCAGTACAGTCCACACAGGTCTTTTCTTTTGCACGCTCGCGCTTTTTAGTGTTTCCACGTGAAATGATTTGGCTTTATATACTTGTCAGATTAATGTCCAATTTATTCTCATTTCATTAAAATTTTTTAATAAACCTTAATAAAGCATAATTACATTTAAAGAATCACATTGTTGTTCTTTTTTTACCTGTTACATTGAAAATTTATTAACTTTAGTATACAATTGTCCCATATCTCTAAGTAAACATGAACACAATTTGCGCCGATACTCAGACGTTTACGTCTAAATATCTCGTCTTGTATACACACATAAATATTAAGATATGCTCTCCGCATACCTGATTACACCGATGACACACTTTCGCAAGGCTCGGCTCGTTATTAACAGATAGTGATAAATACTTTTGATACGGCTAGATATGACTAGAGTCGAACAACACAACAAATCTCGCAGTCTGATCCAAATATTTGTGTCCATATAACGTGAAAACGAAACATGCAGACCTTCATCAGACTGTGCGTCCGGTGAAACAGGATTGCTTGGTTCTGAACGTTTCGTTAATACATTGAATTAGTTTTTATTATGTCGCTGATAACCTTCAAACTAGACTGGCTACCGTCTAACTGATATTTGAATCAGCATGAAAATGATTTTAATTGTACAAAAACTCTGTTTTTTAGAATTTCGTTCTCTTCGATTTAGCTGATCAGTTATGTTTATATGTATGTGTGTATATGAGTTTCTGCTAAGTAAGGGAAACAGTATTTTATAGAACAATAGTCAAGGAGGTGTATTTTACCTTTGTAAATTTTAACTAAAATCATAACCATCGGGCCAGGCTACCTTCAAACCAGTGTTTCAAGATTAGCTACACATGTACATTAGAGGACGAAGGTTCAACGAACTGTTCATTATGTGATTGTGTTTTAATTTATTTGATTCCAATTGCCTAATGCTACTGGATAAATGTAAGTTACTAATTATCAGTTAATTTATTTGATTCCAATTGCCTAATGCTACTGGATATATGTAAGTTATTAATTATCAGTTAATTTATTTGATTCCAATTGCCTAATGCTACTGGATAAATGTAAGTTACTAATTATCAGTTAATCTTTACAAGTGCGCCAAGCAAATTTGTAGCAGACAACATTCTATTTATTTTTATTTTTCAGATAAAATAAGTCTTGACATTTCTTGTGAATCGTCTACTTGGCAGACAATTAACATGAAATGTAAAAACTTATTTTCTTTAAAACATCAAGCAGATGTGACTGGCGTTTTAAGGATCAAAGATGCATTATGCAACGAACTGTTATACTTTGGTACGCGTGTAGTTTGAGGAGAGAAAAATGAAACGCATATTGCAAAGCCCTATTAAATTTCCATTGTTATGATTTTTTTTTGGTGTTGGTTTTTTAAAAGCTTAGTATCACTGCGTTATGCCTACAGTTTGCGACATCGGAAACTACTGAAACAATCAGCTAGCTGCACATTGCGGCAGTCGGTTGAAACAAAAACGTATTGGGAAAAAATTACCATTTGAAAAGTAGGACATTGTTACTTCGTGTTATATACAAAACAACTGACGAAACAACGAAAATTAGTGCTGCATCACTGAATGTGTTCCTCGAGAGGTGTTGAGACTGACAATTTCTTTACTGGAGTAATCCCGGCTGGCGTGTTTTTTTTTTTTTTTTTTTTTTTTTTTTTCTTTCTATGCACAAAGGCAAATCATTACTTTCTTCGTGAAATATGTATACTCGTTTTATTCTCAGCAAGTTCCTGTAAATACAAAATGGACCATTTGTCTGGGTCCTATAGTTTCACAACTGTACGATCAGCTGTAGGAATAGATTTTCTTGTAACGATTAGTTGCAATACACTCGAAATCATTCACAAGAAACTAGTACATACAGCATTTTTTATGTTGTTTTCTAGAAAGGAAACGCTTTTAAACATGTCAGCATTTGATGAAATCTAAGCATTTAATATGCTGTTCACGAATGGAATAGAAACTCGGATCGAGGAATATATCACTTAATCTCAACGTAAGCACCTGCTTCTTTATGATAATGTTGACATTTTTATACTTTTATTTTACTTATCTCGAGCTGGTCTTTAAGGAGAGTTGGGCGAAAACAGAGTACTTGAAGAAATACCTGGCTCTCTGTTGCAGAACTTGGTGTCTTTCATGTGACCTACACTGGCTGGAATCCACAGTGATGACAGACCTAATGATTGTCAGCCATGTTAACCATTATAGTACGAACTCCAGTACTCAATTTTTGCTAACCCTAGCATCGGAAAGATATACGATTTATTTCGATATAAGAAGAAAGCCTGGACATGTCTGTATATAAAAGAACTGTACAGCAGATATGCATACATTGCATTTCGCGAAAACTTACACGTTTCTATGGAGGCCCAATTGATACTTAACAAATTCTAAGTAAAGAAAACCTTGTGTATTCAAGTTGGAATACTTAACAAGAGTTGTCAGAAGACAACCCAGCTCGCCGGAAAGGTCTGATCGGATAAGAAAATAATCTTTAAATAATAAAGATTAAATGCAGAACTTAAACTTAAACATAGCTGCAAATGACAGAGCATGACCTGTTTTTTATGTCGGAAGAATGTCAAACTGAGGGATGGGGTATATGCTATTAAAACGTCTTCCCTTAGGTTGGTGTGGACAAAATGTTGAAGCTATATCTTACATGCTGAATCCCTTAGGTTGGTGTGGACGAAATATGAAAGCTATATCTTACATACTTCAGCAGTCATGTACACTTTTCAAAAAGTAGAAATCCCTAAGGGATTCAGCATGCTACACAAGACATTTAAGTTACTGCTTCTATACAGCTGTTAACCGAATCTGTGTAGCAATATCTAGGGTAGATGGAGCTCTCAAGCCCTGGTCGGCAATCCATCTAGGAGTTGGCAACTCCAAACAAAAACTTGCATATCTGGATTTGCCTGTTCCAGTTATGTAAAGTCTGCTTCGGCAGCTGGGACGGAGGAAATCATTACTATGATTCAACGGCCCAAATGGCGATGCAGCAGCATGTTGTGGAGCATGAAGAGCATGACAAGGCACAACAGACGTCATGGTCATCCACTGCATCCGGGCTTGGCTCCAGATGTCTTGACACTGTCTTGCCTCTGGATCCAGCTAGGTCAGGACGAGAAAGTGATGTTGACTGTGTGCTCCTCTCCCTCACTATAATCCAATTCACAGCGCATGTCATCTTAATCAGCAACACACATTCGCAGCAAGCACACATATACAAGTTATACAAAAGCCCTGTGGCGATGAGCGAGCGGCGAAGCAGCAGGTGAGGAAACACTGGAAGCTGTATTTGCGGACCTGCACACAGGCGGCTTGGTTCTATATGGTCGCTTTCCTTAAGAACGAAGCAGTAAGGGGTACTAAGCAGCCAAACTGAGCGACTGAGCAGACCTTTTTAGGATCGCACTGCTCACCCCGTAGCATAGGAAGGGGCTAGAAAAGGTGCCCTTAACAATTGCCTGCTTCAAAACTCCTGGCTGGTTAACAACGATCAGTGGGAATCCTAGCGGTCAAACAAGAAAAAAGAAGGTAGCACAGCGGAAAGCCAGAGCTAAGGCGTCACCAACAGAGCTTTCTTCTTCAGAACTCTCTTGTTCTATCTGCAACAGGCAGTTTAGAGCTAAGATTGGCTCATCAGCCTTCTTAGAGTACACAAATAATAACACATCACACAGTTGATTAGGATTGGTCATTGTCAGTAATGACAGATGTACAAAAAACACTTTTCAAAACTTAAACACAGCTGTAAATGACAAAGTATGACCTGACCTTGGCCTAGGCAGAAGGTCAAACCGAAAGGTCTTACCATAAGGTAGGTGTGGGCCAAATATTAAAGCGGTATCTTAAATACATCAGCAGTTACGAACACTTTTCAAAAACTTAAACGCAGAACTCAAAGATGGATTTAAATGACAAAGTATGACCTGACCTTGACCCAGGCAGAAGGTCAAAATGACAAAGGGGTGCCTGCTATTAAAATATTAAAAGAGCTAACCCTAAGGCCGGTGTGGGCCAAATATGAAATTTCTATCTTGAATACTTCAGCAGTTATGTACACTTTTCAAAACTTAACGCTAAACTTAAACATGCGAGAAAATGACAAAGAAAGACTGACCTTGACCTACATAAATGGTCTAACTTAGGGATGGGGTGTATGCTTTTGAAAGGTCGTACCCTAAGGTAGGTGTAGGCCAAATATGAAAACAATACCTTTAACAATAAAACAAACTATGCACACCTTTGAAAACTTAAAAATTGTGTTAACGCGGACGCGTAGGTGTGGGCAAAATATTAAAGCGGTATCTTGAATACTTCAGCAGTTACAAGCACTTTTCAAAACTTAAACGCAGAACTCAAACATGGGTTTAAATGCAAAGTATGACCTGACCTTGACCTAGGCAGAAGGTCAAAATGAGGAAGGAGTGACTGTTATTGAAAGGGCTAACCCTAAATCTGGAGTGGACCAAATATTAAATATCTATTTTGAATACTTCAGCAGTTATGTACATTTTTCAAAACTTAAACGCTAAACTTAAACATGGGGGAAAATGACCAAGTAAGAACTGACCTTGACTTACATAAAGGGTCTAACTTTGGGATGGGGTGTATGCTTTTGAAATGTCTTACCATAAGGTAGGTGTAGGCTAAACATGAAAGCAGTACCTTTAACAATAAAAAAACTACGCACACCTTGAAAACTTAAACATTGTGCTAACGCGGACGCGTAGGTGTGGGCCAAATATTAAAGCGGTATCTTGAATACTTCAGCAGCTACAAAAACTTTCCAAAACTTAAACGCAGATCTCAAACATGGGTTTAAATGACAATGACCTGACCTTGACCTAGGCAGAAGGTCAAAATGAGAAAGGGGTGTCTGCTATTGAAAGGGCTAACCCTAAGGTTGGTGTCGGCCAAATATTAAATCTCTATCATGATAACTCCAGCAGTTATATACACTTTTCAAAACTTAAACGCAAAACTTAAACAGGGGTGAAAATGACAAAGTAAGAACTGACCTTGACCTACATAAAGGGTCTTACAATGCAGCATGCAGCCAGTTGTCAAGTTATTTATTGACACTAGCAGCTAGTGATGACCGATAGTGCCAGGTGGTCGTATAGTTATCAAAACTATAGGACAGACAAACAACTATTACTATATCAAAGTCGGGTGAGTGGGGTATTGTATTTCCATATGTTTCTGATGACTGAGACCTTTATGGTATACTCTGCCAAGATACCAATAAAATGATGTTCTGTTATGTAATTAGTTAAGTAATACTGATTAGACAGTTAACTAGAAACCCACACACAAAATTCTTAAATATAAAACACAATGAAGTAGCTCAAAACCGATTCCAAAATCTGCATCTGCATAAAAAATTAATCAAATTACACATTTTAAATGGTTTCCTATGTTAAAAAATAAAGATTTTAAGACTATATATTACAGTGCAGGGACCCAGTGTTATCAGAGAAATGTAGTCCCCCAGGTAAATCTGGCAATACCACCTGTTGTGAACAGACTCATTAATGTATGAGAGTTGAGGGCAGTAGCCATAAAACATCTGGTTGAATTATCAGTTGAGCATGAATTTTTTTTGCCACTTTTTTTCTAAGAGAAAAACCTGTCATGAGTTCGTCAATTTCGTACAGAAACTTGCTGAGAATAAAACAAGTATATATACTTAATAAAAATTGAATTATTTGCATTTGTGCATGGAAAGAGAACAAAAGAAATGTCATCCAGGATTACACCAGCAAAGAAATTATCAATCTCGATACCTCTCGAGGAACACATTCAGTGATGAAGCACCAATTTTCGTTATCCTGAATGGAAATGGTCGGTTAGTTTATCTAAAACGAAACAACAATGTAAAACGACATCTCCTGCCTTTCAAATGGTAAGCTTTTTCTAATCTGGAAATACGTTTGATTTCTTTTCTTGGTTGTTTCAACCGACTGCTGCGATGTGCAGTTAGCTGGTTGTCGATATACAGTCAGCAGCTTCGGGTTTTTGCAAACTGTACGGTGTAACACTGTGAGATCTGGCGCAAAACAAATGGGAAATATTTCTTTTTTTTTTTTTTTTTTTTTTTTTTTTTTTGTTGTTGTTGTTTTGCCAGGCAGACGATTTGCATGAAATGTTCAGACCTATTCTCTAAGGAAAAAAGTAAGAACAATATTTAACTACTGTAAACTTCTATTGTTCAAATTTACCGCGTAAAGGGTTAAAGTTGAGAACAGCTTAAAGGGGACGACACAACTGATAGATTCTCCTCCATTTTACAAGGGGGATAACCTTTGTGACTTCCTGTTTGGTTTCCTTGACATCAAGCTCCTTCTAAAAAGGGATGTACTCTAAAAGGAAAGAGCAAATTCAAGAATTACGTCCATTTTGACAAATGACTACAGAAATGATTTTGATCTCGGTTTTGCCACAATCAATAAAAATGGCATTTGGCAATTCCTTCGCCTAGATAGTGTCAATATTAATATTGACAAAGTTTTATCGAAATATCATCCCGTACGGCTCAAGACACGGCCGTTTTCATATGTTCACACTTTTGGTTTCTGTTTAGCCGCGCGCAATGAAAAATGACATTTGACAAGCCAATCGACTAGAGCTTGTCGATGTCAATCTCTATGCGAAAAATATAAAATAAAATCCTAACGGTTGAAGAGTTATGGCCATTTCAACAACTAAATACAGTAGTGCACTTTGACCTCTGCTTTGCCTCGGGCAATGAAAAAAGACATTTTGGCAATTTCTTTGGCTAGATCATGGCCAATGTTAATGTTTATGTGAAATTTTATCAAACTTTCACATTGGCTACATCTTGTCTGTATCAACCTGTGTGCAATAATTATCAAAACATTCTATATCAAAACATTCTGAACGGTTCAAGTGTTATGAACCAAGATGGACGGATACAGCATGTGTCTGCGAGTCGTGCAATGAAGAAAGCAACAGCTGGTCTCTTCTAAATGGGAAAGTAGATCTGAGTGAGATACATACTCATGCCATAAGATATATTTTAACACGCTGCTTGGCATCTGTGTTTACAACAATATGGTATCTGGTTCAATATAGAAAAGCTGATAACCATGAAATTTTTCTCTTAGATGGGCCCCTTAGAGCATATCGGAAAAGTAAAAATCACGAAAACATGCCTATATAATTTTGACCCCCTTAAACCCCACTTTTATATAGTAAAACTGAGGTTTACAGGGGTATATGTTATTTTTCTTATTTCTGCTCAAAACATAGAATGTGGGTATTCTTTAGAACCGCCTCGCCGAGGCGGTTCTAACGAGTACCCACAATCTATGTTTTGAGCAGAAATGTGGAAAATATCAGAGTTTTTTATCTGAAAAAAATTCAGTTTTTTGAGGTGAAATGTTCTATATATTTGAATAGGCGTGTTTTCGTAATGGATCCAGATCAGCCAGGAAAGTCGCTTGACCTGATAAAAACCTTACACCGATATATTTTACAGTTCTCAATGATTCTGTAAGTGTACAGTAACGGCCCAAACGAGATTGTGCGGATGCGCAGGCTGGTCTAGGCCTTTGCTGTCCGCATAGGTATCGAAGGTACTTTTTTTACACGGAGGTTCTCGGATGATAGTAATTAGAAACCTGTCACAGATGATAATAATGGGAAATCTGTGTTGCCAATGATGGTGTCATTAGTATTGTTTTCTTTTTTATGCAGATTTCATTTAAGAACTGTAACTCGCCTTCATAAGACAGGAAATAACGTATTTTGGATAACGGTCCAGTTCAGAGAAATGATTAGCGACGAAAACAGGGCATCACAAAAGAAACAGACGTCCACACATCCAGTGGACAGAGGTTGGGCTTGGTTCATACTTTTAGGTAATATTATTAAACCGAAATAGGAGATAATACATATTTGGACATGTCCATGCTGATTTGTGTCTTCGTTGGGCGAACATCGCTGTTCTAACATGTCCTCCCAACGATGACACAAATCAGCATGGAGCTGCGCAGTCTGATCTGAGTCATCGCTGCTACCCTAGAAGAAGCTTTGAATTGTTGGTATCTTCAGAGCGCCCAGCAATGCGCAGACTGATCTGAGTCTTCGTTGGCTCACATATCGGAAAATACATTTTGTCACGATGGAGCTGAACTCATTGTGTCCTAAAGATACTTAATTTTGTTTACGTGTATACCATGCATATTTTCTGCGCATATTTTCTACTCTTACTTCATGTAGTTTATTTAACCCTTTCTCCCCTAACTTCCATCTTTAAATCTAAGTTTATCTATTGTTTCAAACTTGGGGTGTCAGTCTATATTAAAAAAAGTTTATGGCAAACAATGTAGACCCTGGGGAAATTGCTCATTATGCACCTTCTCATCAGGATCTACACCGTTTGCTTAGGTAACTGTAGTCTGGAGGGCAATATGAGTTAAATAAATTAACTAGTAACAACATCAACAATAATCAGAACTTGTGGCAAAACCCCTTTGCTATATGTTATAGCAATAAAATATATTGAAAATTTTACCACCAAAAAAATGAAAATTTTCAGATAAAAAATTCTGATATTTTTCATATTTCTGCTCAAAACATAGATTGTGGGTACTCGTTAGAACCGCCTCAACGAGGCGGTTCTAACGAGAACCCACAATCTATGTTTTGAGCAGAAATAAGAAAAATAATGTATACCCCTGTAAACCCCAGTTTTACTGTATAAAAGTGGGGTTGGAGGGGGTCAAAATTATATAGGCATGTTTTCGTGATGTTTAAACTAAAACGATAACAACAAAAGCAACAACAACAACAACAATAATTATTATTATTATTATTATTATTATTATTATTATTATTATTATCACTTGTGGCTTTTTATCCAAAGAGATAACATCATATATAACTTGATGAAGTTCTTTGCTCTATTTACCAAAAAGTCAGGTTTCAAATCTTAAAAAGGATATACAGCAAATTTTTGTATATATAAGGCCTGGGCCCAGTTGTTCAAAGCGTCGTTAGCTTAACGAGCTCGTTAAGGGTCATTTCGTTAACTGTTTTAGCAGATTCAATATACAATATTATGATATTTTTTGCTGAAAAAATGTGAGTAGCTTTTGCACTGCAAAAGCTACTCACATTTTTTCAGCAAAAAAATTCAGCATATACGCGTATCACTTGATCTAAATTTTAACGAATCGTTAACTAACGACATCGTTAGCTTTGAACAACTGGGTCCAGGATTTTCCATAATGCAAAACCAGTGCGTAACAATCCGAAACTAATCGCATTTTGGCGAAATGCATGCATCTTGCATGGTATTGTTTCCGATTTTTGCCTAGCAACTGTAAGTTATATAAGAAGAAATATTTAGACGTAAACGTATAAGTACCGGCGCATATTTTGTTCATGTTTACTTAGATATATGGGACAAGAGTATACTAAAGTTTAATAAATTTTCCATGTAACATGTAAAAAAGAACAACAATGTGATTCTTTAATGTATGCTTTATTAAGGTTTATTAAATTTTTTGAATGAAATGAGAATAAGTTAGACATTAATTTGACAAGTATATAAAGCCAAACCATTTCACGTGGAAACACTAAAAAGCGCGAGCGTGCAAAAGAAAAGACCTGTGTGGACTGTACTGTATTTTTATCAGGTATGTAATGCCGAGAAATTTCTCGTGAAAACAAAACACACCAAAAAACAATTTGAGCGTGCAAACCACATGAGCGTGCAAAATAAAGAACACACGGCGACTGTACTGTAATTTGTTTTAATCTGGAGATGATTATGTTGTTTGAAATGTATTATAATATGCTCAATAAATGATTCTTGCAACGTGTCAAACTCAAACTGATTGAAAAACCGACCGGTCAATGAAAACAGCTATGCAAATGTGAACACGACTGGGCATAGCACTATGTAAAATTATCATGGCATCAACAAAGGTGGATCTTGCACCTGAAGAACCATTTTAGTTTATTTATAAAACATAAGTGACCATGCACCTGAATGAAGATGACATGTACATACATATGTTTTTAATATAAGTGTTTTTTGACGACTGACTAAGCATTTAAAAACTTAACCGCAGCATAAGAGCACTTTATAGAAGTGTCCCAGATTTGGACCTCTAGCCCCATCCCGAGGCTTGAACTCAGGGTCCATTCTTATAGAATCGCAGACGACCCGCTTAAGTACACATTGCTTTCTGTTACGTGACTGTTGAAATATGGAAATTTAAAATAACTTTATTGCAATGTGACGCGCACGTACATGTACCGTACGAGCTTTAGAAGAGAAATAACAAAATTGATAAATGCAACTAATAAAGCCAGTTTTACTTTATAACATTGGGTTTTGATGGAATCTTCATTGCATAGGCTTGTTAACCTGATGAAAGGTGATTATTATGCCTATGTTGAGAAAATTAAATACAATATGAATAGGATAGACATCTTTATCACATTTGTAACTTTGCACACCATATATCCCATTTGTAGCTTTACATGCCATTTTACGCATAATACATGTAAAATATGCCATAATCATGCACATCTAAAGAAATGAAAATACTGGTTGTAGACCAAACCATAAATTGTCACCATGAAGAGACAGACTGAATTTTGAAAAACAAAAAATCGGTCACAGAATGATTCGATCTCACGGCCGTCCTCGTGAAAGCCGAAGATGCTAACCATTACGCCATAAATACGCTGTAAATTTATGTTGCAAAATTAAGGTACTTATCAATATTTACGATGCGGGTTTAAAAATCCTTTGAGAGCTAATCGAACACGCTCTCATATGTAAAAATCCACAACTACATTAACAGACCGGAGCGATTCCCGAGCCGGTCAATTAAGTGTATAGTAAACAGGTAAATACACCCGTCTATAGTGCTCGGAGGATAGTTAAACAGTGACGTCACGGCAGCTACCACTCTACCTCAAGCATACCAAGCGAATGAATGCTTAACCATCGATCAAGAACGTTAAACAATTAGAGCGACATCAATTAGGCATTCGATGACTCAAAAAAGGTAAACAAACTTTGCATTTTCTGTGTTTCTTGAGCGATATAAGAAATTATTTGAAAAAAAAAAACAAAAAAAAACAAAAACAAAAAAACGACAAAAAAAACGGGGAATTAAATTCAACAGCCTATTGATATCTGTGGAGTAAATCTCAGACTACCTACTTCACGCATATTGGCTGAATTATTTTTCTCGTGCTGAAGATGCACCGAAAGCCATAGAAAACACATGGACATTCGTGGTGTTTATTGTCCTTTACTTAATTTTGCGCTTTGCTAGAAGTTCAGCATATCATCAAGCACATGCGACAGACACGTATGACTATTTCTTTTATCGATATTTTGGTTGTCAATGCAGCATTGTTGAAAAATCACCACGGTAAGGGTCGAAAATGAGTGGTTACGCATTATATATATATATATATATATATATATATATATATATATATATATATATATATATATATATATATATATATATATATATATATAAAACTATAAAACCTCACAGCTATTACGCTTATAAATATTTACGGACCCAACAAAGATGATTCAGACTTTTACAGTTACTTCTGAAGATCAATAAAAAGGAAAATATGGTTATTATGGCCGGAGATTTTAACTTAATATTAAATCCGGAAGTTGATTTTGTAAATTACGCAAATCTAAAAAATCCTAAAACTCGGGACGAGGTACTCAACTTAATGATTGAAACAAATTTAATAGATGTCTGGAGAGAACTTAATTTGGAAAAGAAACAATTTACATGGAGAAGAAAAATCTACTAATCAAAGTGCAAGTCTAGATTTCTTTTTGATATCGGAACTTTTATTTACTAGCGTTGTAGAGTCTGAAATTTTGGTCATATTGGAAATTTAATAAGTCTTTATTAAAAGATAATACGAGGGAGTGTCAATAAATAACCAGCCTATCCCATTTCCGATGGACCGATACGGTCACATTTTCATGCTTTGTTTCAATATATGTTTTATACATGGGTACAAAATTGCACAAGTATCGAGTCATTCTTAATAAGATATTGAATGTCAAACATGGTTAGTGATGCAAATGCATGCTTTTCATCTAAAGTTTAGTACCGTACTGTAATTCGGTACTTGTATTTAAAAGGTAAAACAGGCAAGGAAATACACGGCGAGTTAGCCGATGTTTATGGGTCTTCTGCACCATCTTATGTTCAGGTTAAATTCTGGGTAGGGGAATTCAAACGCGGTAGAACGTCTTTAGAAGATGAAGCCAGGTCTGGACGCCCACTTGATGCCACCGACGAAGAAATGTAATTGCATTGCAGAAAGACTTAAGGTTGTGCTGCCATCTATTATAAATGATGACCAAACTGGTTTTATTTCGAGTCGATTTATTGCTGAAAATGTAAGAATATTGTATGACATAATGCACCACGCCGAAAAAAAAAAAAAAAAAAAAAAACAAAAAAAAAAAAAAAAAAAAAAAACGGGAATGTTGCTTCTAATAGACTTCGAAAAAGCATACGATTCAGTAGACTGGGAGTTTTTATATAAGGCGTTAAAGTTTTTCAATTTTGGGGATTCGTTTATACAGTGGGTAAACCTTTTTTTACACTAATTGTCAGTCATGTGTTATTGTAAACGGACATCTTTCGGAATGGTTTATTTACAGAGAGGCTATCGGCAAGGGGACCCTTTATCCCCATACCTTTTTGTGGTTTGTGCTGAAATTTTAGCCATCCTTGTTCGGCAGCATGATGGTATAAAAGGAATTACTACTGGCAATGTTGAGTTTCTAGTTTCACAATATGCTGATGACATTTCCTTTATTTTAGATGTCTCCCAAGAATCCCTTGAAAACTGTATGGAAGTTTTAAACTATATGCAAAAGCCCCCGGCCTTTCTGTGAATATTGAGAAAACTAAGGTTGTTTGGGTTGGCTCAAGAAAAAATAGTCATATAAGATTCTTAGGAAACTACAAATTACAATGGGAAAATAATGAATTTACAGTTCTTGGTGTGAAATTTACAAACAATTTAAAGGATATGGTAGATTTGAATTATAGAGAAAAGTTAACTGACATTCGAAAACTATTCCTAAACTGGTAAAAAAGAATTTTAAGTTCACTTGGAAAAATTATTATTAAAAGTTTGGCATTATCTAAAATAAATCACTTAATTTTAGCTATGCCCAACCCATCCAAACAAATAACTAGAGGCCCAAGCGGGCCAGAAATCGCTCACCTGTATTAGGCTGATCATGATATGTTAGATTGTGCCATGGTGGCCATCTTGGCTATCAGATCAGATTGCCTTTAGCAAATCAGAATATGATGTTGTTTGAAGAGTTTCAAGATTGTCACCATGGGCGTTATCTTGGATATTGGAACTAAATGATTCAGCAATTCTGAAACTCCATTTCACCCCGATGCCTCCCATCAAGTTTTGGCTCAACCCGACGTTTGAAAAATTTCAAGATGGCCGCTGTGGCGGCCATGTTGGATATCGGAATAGAACGATTTTAGCAATGTTGAATTTCTATGCCACTGTGATGCCTCCCATCAAGTTTCAGCTTAATCGAACTTAG
Organism: Anodontia alba; assembly: GCA_964016985.1. Classification (NCBI taxonomy): domain Eukaryota; kingdom Metazoa; phylum Mollusca; class Bivalvia; order Lucinida; family Lucinidae; genus Anodontia; species Anodontia alba. The sequence goes on along the minus strand of OZ024832.1, from coordinate 33,895,799 downwards.
GATTTAGGAGTAGATGGCGTTTGAAGAATTTGAAGATGGCCGCCATCTTCGATATCGGAACTGAACGATTTTAGTAATTTTGAATATCTGTGTCACTGTGATGCCTCCCATCAAGCTTCAGCTCAATCGGACTTAGGGTTTGGGAGGATATATCGTTTGAAGAATTTCAAGATGGTCGCCGTGGTGGCCATCTTGGATATCGAAATGGAACGATTTTAGCAATTTTGAATCTCTGTGTAACTGTGATTGAAGAATTTGTTGTTTGAAGAATTTCAAGATGGCTGCCGTGCCGTGATGCCTCCCATCAAGTTTCAGCTCAATCGGACTTGGGGTTTAGGAGGAGCTGCGTTTGAAGAATTTGAGGATGGCCGCCATCTTCGATATCGGAACAGAACGATTTTAGCAGTTTTGAATCTCTGTGTCACTGTGATGCCTCCCATCAAGCTTCAGCTCAATCGGACTTAGGGTTTGGGAGGATTATATCGTTTGAAGAATTTCAAGATGGTCGCCGTGGCGGCCATCTTGGATATCGGAATGAAACGATTTTAGAAATTTTGAATCTCTGTGTAACTGTGATGCCTCCAATCTAGTTTCGGCTCAGTAGAACTTAGTGTTTAGGAGGAGATGTCGTTTGAAAAATTTCAAGATGGCCGCCCTGGCGGCTTTCTTGGATATCGGAACAGAACGATTTTAGCAATTTTGAATCTCTGTGTCACTTTGATGCCTCCCATCAAGTTTCAGCTCAAGCGGACTTAGGATTTAAGAGGAGATGTCGTTTGAACAATTTCAAAATAGTCGCCTTGGCGGCCATCTTGGATATCGGAACGGAACGATGTTAGCAATTTTGAATCTCTGAGTCACTGTGATGCCTCCCATCAAGTTTCAGCTCAATCGGACTTAGGGTTTGGGAGGAGATGTTGTTTGAAGAATTTCAAGATGGCTGCCGTGCCGTGATGCCTCCCATCAAGTTTCAGCTCAATCGGACTTGGGGTTTAGGAGGAGCTGCGTTTGAAGAATATCAAGATGGCCGCCGTGGCGGCTATCTTGGATTTCGGAACGGAACGATTTTAGCAAGTTTGAATCTCTGTGTTACTGTGATGCCTCCCATCAAGTTTCAGCTCAATCGGACCTAGGGTTTAGGAGGAGATGTCGTTTGAAGAATTTCAAGATGGCCGCCCTGGCCGCCATCTTTGATATCGGAACAGAACGATTTTAGCAATTTGAATCTCTGTGTCACTGTGATGCCTCCCATCAAGTTCCAGCTCAATCGGACAGGATTTGGAAGGAGATGTTGTTTGAAGAATTTCAAGATGGCCGCCGTGGTGGCGGCCATCTTGGATATCGGAACGGAACGATTTTAGCAGTTCTGAAGCTTCATGTTACCACAATTCCTCCTACTAAGTTTCAGCTCAATCCAACTTACGATTCTGGAGGAGATGTCGAAAATGTGGAAAGCTAATGACGGACGGACGATGGACGACGGACGGACGGACGACGGACAACAGGCCATTGCATAAGCTGACCTGGAGCAGAGCTCCAGGTGAGCTAATAAACGAATTACAAAGAATGTTTTACGAATATTTATGGAATATGGGTCCTGATAAAATTAAACGGACAGAGGTAGTACAAAATTATCAAGATGGATGTCTTAGAATGATAAATGTTGATATATTTATTAAAACATTAAAACTTACCTGGCTTAGAAGAATACTATTGAAGAATAGCAGGTACAGTGATTTTATTCAAGAGAACTTTCCGTTTATTACAGATTGTCTGCAATACGGTAGTTTATTTATTGAAAATGAGAATATAATTATAGATAATATTTTTTGGAAGGACATCTTTCTGAGCTTAAAATTGTTTTTTAGAAAAAGTAGAACCTTTGTCTTGGAATGAATTAGTAAGTATCCCATTGTGGTATAATCCAGCCATAAAGGTCGGAGGCAATGCTGTATTTTATAGAAGCTGGAAAAATAAAGGCATTTTGTTAATAAATGGTAAACTTATCCTGAATTTCAAAGAAAATTTCATCTACCTTCTAATTTCTTAGTATTTGAAGGTATTGCCAGAAGTATCAAAAACTACATGTTTAGTTTTAGCTGGACTCCATTTCTATAGAGACAAAAAAATCCGATTCTAACTTATTCTCTTTTACATATTTTTAAGCACAGAAAGGATGTAGGCACATATATGATAAACTTAATGCTCCTAATGTTAAGCCGAGATCTGTAGTTAAATGGCAAACAGAATTAAATTTACCGGAACAGTTTGACTGGAAAAAGTTTTCTATTTACCCTGTAAGGTAACAAAGGAAACTAGTTTCAGATGACTGCAGCTTAGAATAAATCATGAATTCTAATCACAAATTATTATCTGTCGAAGATGAATCTTACAGAAAATGAAAAGTGTACTTTTTGCAAAGAATACCCTGAAACAATTAAACATATTTTTTTGGAATGTGAACATGTAAGGTACTTTTGAGACTCATTTATAATGCTGTTATACGACAACTGCGAGTTGAATAAGATAGTATTTGATGCAGAAAGTATTATTTTTGGTAGTCCAAATTTTGATGATTTATTAAATGAATTAATACTTCTTGGAAAATGTATGATTTTTCGGAAAAAAAAAAAAAAAAAAAAAAAAGAAACTGAACTCCCTGGACTTATTGAATTCATACGTTTAGTGAAACTAAATCATTAAATAGATATTTATAATGCTGTGAAAAAATCAAACTGTTTGCCTGCGAGAAAAAGTGGGAAAAATACAGAGAACTGCTTTATAATTAGTAATTACCAATAGATGGCATTGTATGTTGTGTCTTTCCTGTCCTACCGATAGGTAGACCGTCTTCGTTACTCTCTTTATATGTACTTTCGTGTTTTGTTTTTCTTTTTTTTTTTTTTTGTTCTTTTTTTTTTATTCTACCGATTTTTAAAGCACAAACAAACAATGATAGTTTGCTTAAATGTCGTAATATAGAACATAAGCTAGCTGACGGATGGCGTTTGTGTGGTGTCGTGTGGACGTCGATGCAACGTCATTGCATCGACGTTCATACGACGTTGTTTGGATGTCGTTTGCTCGATGGGGGGATTCTATGTTGCGTGAACTGAAAGTTTCAGCTAAAGAAATTGTGTTTCAATACATATAGACTATACATAATGCCATTAATTCTGCGGTTTGGATTAATACTATACCAATTAAAACATCGTTACTCCAACTGCTATTAATTTTTGGTAGCCTAATAAAATTTACTTATGAATGTTCTATATTACCATATAGCTGCATTATTATATAGCTATAAATGGTTCTCTCGGTTTGCTACTTATTCTGTATTAGTTTTTAATTTGACGCAGCGAATCATCACGAAAACATGCCTATATAATTTTGACCCCCTTAAACCCCACTTTTATATAGTAAAACTGGGGTTTTTTTATCTGAGAATTTTAATTTTTTGGTGACAAAATTTTCAGTATATTTGAATAGGCATGTTTTCGTAATGAGTGCTTTTTGTAACGGTGCAAAACTGATATCAGAAAGTGGTAACATTTTTGCACTAATGCAGTATCAACAGGATATGTGTTTTGTAATGTTGCTGTTCTGCAGCGAATCTAGATATAAAATTAAAATATTTGAGCAAAAATCAATTATATTGCTTCACTAGCGATTTTCACACTTGAAGTGTAATTTTATATAATGAATTTGGTCAAGTGAGACCTCATATTTCACAATGGTGAGTAAAAATGACGTCTGCAATTTGTACGTCATAGAACGTGAACATTTCACAATGATAAGAAAGTTTGAGATTTGCAAATGGTCGACAAATAAGTATTACTGATCTAAAGAAAGCATGCAGTTTTGATATGGCGTGTTGATTGGTGTTGGTATTGAGAAATATCCATTACGAAAACACGCCTATTCAAATATATTGACAAGTTTACCACCAAAAAATGAAAATTTTCAGATGAAAAATTCTGATATTTTTCTTATTTCTGCTCAAAACATAGATTGTAGGTACCCGTTAGAACCGCCTCGATGAGGCGGTTCTAACGAGTACCCACAATCTATGTTTTTGAGCAGAAATAAGAAAAATAATGTATACCCCTGTAAACTCCAGTTTTACTATATAAAAGTGGGGTTTATGGGAGTCAAAATTATATAGGCATGTTTTCGTGATGGGTATCAGTGTTCCTCGGATTGTCTTGTTGAATTCACATTATTTAATATACATAGCTATATAATTTTTATGTTAATCGTAATTACGTCACTTTTGGTGTTAGAAGAGTAAAATTGGTCAAACTGAGAAAGATACAGTGTAATTTATAAATAAATTTACGTTGGGTTTAAGAATCGTTGTTTTTTGTTTTTTTTTTTTTGTTTTTTTTTGTTTTTTTTTTTTGTTTTTGTCCGTACTCATTGTTAAAGAATTCCCACATTGCACTTTTCAAATGCACATTCTGGATTATTATTACTATAAAGATTGACATGAAACATTGTTTACATTTGCAGAACTTACATGCGCAGAATTTTTAGGTCAACGTGTTAAGAAGATTAACTATTGGAACTCTAATGTTGGAGATTTAAACAAAACTCCAAGCAAGAGACCAGGAAAGAGAAGAAACCTTTCCTCTCAAAATGAGTTATTTTCAACATTGATGAGACTGAGAATTTGCCTTCTGCACCAAGATTTAGTATATCGGTTTAAAACAAACACCCGTCAAGTGTCTACTATTGTTCTAACATGGATACAACTTTTTTACAAAGAATTTGGTACCATAAGGAATATAACGTTTCCTACCAGGGGCAAAGTTACGAAACATCTATCTAAGTGCTCTAAAAATATAAGAACATTCGCTGCATAATTGACTGCACTGAAGGACAATTTCGAGGCCCAAGGTAATAAGTACTCCTCATATAAAGGCACACAACTTACAATTTTTTAGTTGCAAATGCTCCTAATGGCGCCATCCTCTTTGTTAGTGATGCATTTGAGGGAAGCATAAGTGATAAGGCAATGGTGCGTTTGTCAGGTTTTCTGGATTTTCTTAATCCAGGAGATATTGTGATGGCAGATCGCGGGTTTCTTATAAAGGCATTTGTAGCATAGACTATTTATCGAGATGCAAGATTCAAAGAAAATTTCGATTAAAACCCTCTCCCATAAATTCAATTTATGAGAATTCAATACAGAATTTATACAGATATCATATTGTATTTGAACACGTCTGAATAATATAAATAAGTTTTTCTTATTTATTTAGAGATTGTTTTATTTGTCATGTTTGTGGATTTGTAATGCAACAGTTTAAGCCAATAATGCTTAACATCCAATAAAATGAACATAAGCAAAATTGAACACCGTTATCAGATCAATCAGGCATCTGATCAAGATCTACACTGTTTGCTTAAACGATACGATACTTTAAAAATGACCTACACCAGTATCCCTTAAATGGCAGCACTGTAGAATTACCAATATAAGAAACCAATAGGCATGAATGGGTTAATTTTTGATACCCTAAAAGTGTCTGTAATCTGTATTAAATAAGCAGTGAAATATGAACAGACCGATTATACTATATACAAAAACACAAAGGGTAGGTGGCTATCTGAAACGAACACTTTTAAACAAAATCTCATTTTCTATTGATACGACTGTTCATAACTGTCCCGTTACCAATCCTACTTATACGCTACAGTACAATACTGCCGATACTCTTTTTGATACGTCACAGTCCACTACTGCCCCAGTATCAGTCATACCGATACCCTACTGTCCACTGCTGCCCCAGAACTCGTTCTATTGATACGACACAGTACACAGCTGCCCCAGTACCAGTCATACTTACATGCTACAGTACACGACTGCGCAGTGCCAGTCCTATTAATACGTCACAGTCCACTGCTGCCCGAGTCCTACTGATACCAATACCAGTCTTATTAAGACGACACAGTACACAATTGCCATAGTACCAGTCCTACTTATAAACTACAGTACACTACTGAGCCAGTACCAGTCCTATCGATACGTCGCGGTCCAATACTGCACTAGTACCAGTCTTACTCATACCCTTCAGTCGACTACTGCACCAGTGGCTATTCTATTGTTACAACACAGTCCATTAATGCCCCAGTACCAGTCCTACTGATACCCTACAGGCCACTACTGCCCCAGTACCAGTCCTTCTGACACCCTACAGTCCACAACAGTCCACAACAGTCCTTCTGAAATGACACAGTCCACTTTGGTCCCGATACCTCTGCTATGAAACAGTCCACTACTTTCCCAGTACCAGTCTTACTGATTCCGCAGTCCCTGTACCAGTCCTCCTGATTCCTACAGTCCACTACTGCTCCAGTACCTGTCCTACCGAAACCCTATAGTCCAATACTGCCCCAGTACCAATCCTATTGATACGACACAATACCAGACGTATGATACGACACAGTCCTACTGATACCCTGCTCTTCACACTACCAGACCTGTCGATACGACTGCCCTGGTAAGAGTACTACTGATACGCTAGAGTACACAACTGTCCCAGTACCAGTCATACTATTACAACACAGTCCACTTCTGTCCCAAGTACCAACCCTATTGATACCATACAGTCCACCACTGTCCCAGTACTAGTCCTACTGATACGATAAGTCCCATTCTATCCTAATTTCAACCCTAATGATATGATACAGTCCACCACTGCACAAGTACAAGTACACTTCTGCCCAAGTGCCAAACCTACTGATACCCTACAGTCCACCACTGCCCCTGTATCATTCTTACTAATATGCTACATTAGACCCCTGCCCCAGTACCAGTCCTACTGATAATCTACAGTCCACTATTGTCCCAGTACCAATAGCAGACTGTAGAATATACGGAGGACTGTTACTAGATCTATAGGAGACCAAAGAGTATACGGATGACGGGTACTGGGTCTGTAGTGGACAGTAGAGTATACTGAGTACTGGTATTATGTATGTAGTAGACTGTAGAATATACGTAGACAAAACTATGTTTATAGTGGACTGTGGAGTATACGAAGGACTGTAAGTGTGTCTGTAGTGGACTGTAGAGAATATGCAGGACTGGTAATGGGTCTCTTATGGATTGAAGAGTATACGTAGGACTGTTGCTTTGCCTATCGTGGGCTGTAGAGTAGATGAAAAATGGGTACTGGATCTTTAGTGAATTGTAGCTTATATGGAGGACTGGTACTGGGTCTATTGTGGATTGTTGGGAATAAGAAGGGCTGGTACTGGATTTGTGCTGGACTAAAGAATATAGGGAGGATAGGTACTGGGTCTGAAGTGAACTTATACATGTATTACACGGAGAACTAGTATTAGGTCTGTAGTGGACTGTAGAGAATATGGAGAGCTGGTACTGGGTTTGTAATGGATTGTAGAGTGTAAGGAAGACTGGAACTACGGTCTAGTGTACGAAGGTCTAGTACTGGGTCTGTGGAGGACTATAGAGTATACGGAGGTGTCTGTGATGGATAGTAGAGTATACGGCGGACTGGAACGTGGTCTGTAGTGGTCTGAAGAGTATATGGAGGACTGGAACTTGGACTGAAGAGTATACTTAGGACTGGTACTAGGTCTGTAGTGGACTGTAGAGTATACAGATGACTGGAACTTGGTCTGTAGTCGATTAAGGAGTATACGGAGGATTGGAACTTGGTCTGTAAAGGACTTTAGGGTACACAGAGGACTGGTACTGGGTCTGTAGAGGACTGTAGAGTATACGGAGAATTGGAACTGGGGCCGAGTGGACTGTAGAGAATACGGAGGACTGGAACTTGGTCTGCAGTGGACTGTAGAGTATACGGAGGACTGGTACTGGGTCTATAGTGGACTGAAGATTATACGGAGTACTAGTACTGGCTCTGTAGTGAAACATAGAATATACAGAGGCTGGTACTGGTCTGTAATAGACTGTAAAGAAGGGAGGACAGGAACTTGGTCTGTAGTGGACCGCAGAGTATATTGAACACTGGTGCTGGGTCTATAGTGGACTGTAGATTATACAGAGTACTAGTACTGGCTCTGTAGTGAAGTGTAGCGTATACGAAGGACTGGTACTGGTTTGTAATAGACTGTAGAGTAAGGGAGGATGGGAACTTGGTCTGTAGTGGACTGCAGAGTATATGGAGCACTGGTACTGTATTTGTAGGGGACTAGATTATACGGAGGACCGGTACAGGGTCTCTTGTTCATTGTAGAGTATACGGAGAACTGATGCTGTGTCTCTGACTGCAGAATATATGGAGGACTGGTACTGGATATGTAGTAAACTGTAGCTTATATGGAGGACTATAACTGGGTCTATAGGGGATTGTTGAGAATAAGTAGCACTAGTACCGGATCTGTGCTGCAGAGTATATGGAGGACGTTCGGAAGTGAACTGTATATTATCTGGAGGACTAGTATTGGGTCTTTAGTGGACAGTAGAGAATATGGAGGGCTGGTACTTGGTTTACTGGACTGGATTATAGAGAATATGGAGGGCTGGTACTGGATTGGAGAGTATACGGAGGACTGAAACTTGGTATTTAGTTAATTGATGAGTCTATTGAGGTCTAGCACTGGGGTGTGGTCTAGCACTGGGTCTGTGGATGACTACAGAGTATACGGAGGACTGGTACTGTGTCTGAGATAGATTGTAGAGTAAACGGATAATTGGAACTTGGTATGTAATGGATTTTAGAGTATAAGGAGGACTGGTATTGGATCTCTAGTGGATTGTAGAGTACACGGAGGATTGGAGCTTAGTCTGTAGTGGACTGAAGAGTATACGGAGGGCTGAAACTTGGTCTGTAGAGGACTTCAAAGTATACGGGTCTGTGGCGGACTTTAGACTATATGGAGGAATGGCACTGGATCTCTAGGGAATTTTAGAGTAATCGGCGGACTGGTACTGGGACTGTAGTAGACTGTAGATTATACGGAGGACTAGTACTGGCTCTGTAGTGGACAGTAGAGAATATGGAGGGCTGGTACTGGGTTTGTAATGGATTGTAGAGTATACGGAGGACTGGAACTTGGTCTGTATTTAATTGAAGGAGGTACGGAGGTCTAGCATTAGGTCTATAGTGTAGCACTGGGTCTGTGGAGGACTATAGAGTATACGGAGGACTGGCACTGTATCTGTGATGGATTGTAGAGTAAACGGATAATTGGAACTTGGTCTGTAATAGATTTAAGAGTATAAGGAGGACTGATACTGGGTCTCTAGTGGATTGTAGAGTACACGGAGGACTTGGTTTCTAGTGGACTAAAGAGTATACGGAGGGCTGGAACTTGGTCTGTAGAGGGCTGTAAAGTATACGGAGGACTGGTACTAGGTCTGTAGATGACTGCAGAGTATATGGAGGATTGGTATTGGGTCTGTAGTAGACTGTAGATTATACGGAGGACTAGCACTGACTCTGTAGTGGACTGTCGAGTATACGGAGGACTGGTTTGTAATAGACTGTAGAGTAAAAAAAGGGAGGACGGGAACTTGATCTGTAGTAGACTGTAGAGTATACGGAGCGCTGGTGCTGCATTTGTTGGGGACTAGATTATACGGAGGACTAGTACTGGCTCACTTGTGGATTGTAGAGTATACGGAGGACTGGCTTTGCCTATCGTGGACTGTAGAGTGTATGGAGGACTGGTACTGGATCTGTAGTGAACTGTAGCTTATATGGAGGACTATGACTGGGTCTATAGCGGATTGTTAAGAATAAGGAGACTGGTACCAGATCTGTGCTGCAGAGTATAAGGAGGACTGGTTCTGGGTCTGAAGCGAACTGTAGATTATACGGAGGAATAGTATTAGGTCTATAATTGACTGTAGAGAATATGGAGGGCTGGTACTGGTTTTGTAATGGATTGTAGAGTATACGGAGGACTGAAACTTGGTCTGTAGTTAATTGTAGAGTGTACGGAGGTCTAGTACTGGGTCTGTGGAGGACTATAGAGTATACGGAGGACTGGTACTGTGTCTGAGATGGATTGTAGAGTAAACGGAGTACTGAAACTTGGTCTGTGATGGATTGTAGAGTGTGAGGAGGACTAGTATTGGGTATCTAGTGGATTGTAGAGTACAGGGATGACTGTAACTTGGTCTGTAGTGGACTGAAGAGTATACGGAGGGATGGAACTTGGTCTGTAGAGGACTGTAAAGTATACGGATGACTGGTACTAGGTCTGTAGAAGACTGTAGCGTATACGGAGGACTAGAACTTGGCATATAATGGATTGAATACGAAGGACTGGAACTTGGTCTGTAAAGGACGTTAGGGTATACGGAGGACTATTGGGTCTGTAGATGACTGTAGAGTATATGGAGGACTAGAACTGGGGCCAAGTTGACTGTAGAGAATACGGAGGACTAGAACTTGGTCTGTAGTGGACTGTAGAGTATACGGAGGACTGGTCCTGGGTCTGTAGTGGACTATAGTGCATACGGAGAACTGGATCTTGGTCTGTATTGGACTTTAGAGTATACGTAGGAGTGGCTCTGGATCTGTAGGGGACGGTGTATGAAAGGGAATGTAGACTATACCGATGACTGCTATTGGGTCTGTAGAGGCCTGTAGATTATACACAGAACTGGTGCAGAGAGGACTGTAGAGTATACGGAGGACTGGAACTTGGTCTGGACTGGACTATAGAGTATACGGAGAACTGGTACTGGATATGTAATGGCTTGTCTATACGGAGGACTGGTACTGGGTCTTACGTGGACTAGAGTATACGGAGGACTGGTACTGGGTCTGTAGTAGACTGCACAGTATAGCAGGACTGATACTGGGTCTGTAGTGGAATGTGGCATATATGGAGGGTTGTCTTTAGAGAATTGTAGAGTATACGGAGGACTGGTAATGAGCCTGTAGTAGACTGCTCAGTATACGTAGGACTGGTTCTGTGACTGAAGTGGAGTGTTACGAATTCGGAGGACTAGTGCTGTTTCTGAAGTGAACTGCGAAGTAAACAGAGGACTGGTTCTGGGTCTGTAGTGGAATGTAGAGTATATCGTAAATTGGTATGGGTCTGTAGCTGACTGGGCTCTCAAGGGACAAGATTAAAAGTTTATCCAAATGACTCAGTTCATTTGTTGTTCTTTATTATTTTTCGGTCAGGGGCTTTTAGCAGGGATTATACTGTAAATGTCCCCGCAGTGCAGGGCGTTTACCAGGGCTTTGCAAACTAAAAATGTAAAAGCCCCGCCATTTGCCGACCCGTACGGCCGTGAGTTTAAAATGACTGGTGCATTAGTTTTTCATATATTTATAGATTGTAATAACCCCGTTCTACGAAAGCCGGGTAGGGACATTTCTTATTTCTAACTTCTATCTTCTACTTCTAACTTCTAACTTCTTACTTCTAACTTCTAACTTCTAACTTCTTACTTCTAACTTTTAAATTCCATGTTGTATGTTTGTATGTATGTATGTATGTATGTATGTATGTATGTATGTATGTATGTGTGCGGTTATGTATGTATGTATATATGTATGTACGTATGTATGTATAAATGAATGTGTGTGTATGTGTGTGTGGGCGTGTGTGAGTGTGCGTGTGTGTGAGTGTGGGTAGGGACATTTCTTATTTCTAACTTCAAACTTCTTACTTCTAACTTCTTACTTCTAACTTTTTACTTCTAACTTCCTTGTTGTATGTATGTATGTATGTATGTATGTATGTATGTACGTATGTGTGTTTGTGTATGTGTGTGTGGGGGTGGGTGGGTAGGGACATTTCTTATTTCTAACTTCTTACTTATAACTTCTAACTTCTTACTTCTAACTTCTGACTTCTGACTTCTAACTTCTTACTTCTAACTTCTAACTTCCATGTTGTATGTATGTATGTATGTATGTATGAATGCATGTATGTATTTATGTGTGTGTGTGTGTGTGTGTGTGTGTGTGTGTGCTGGTAGGGACATTTCTTATTTCTTACTTCTAACTTCTAACTTCTTACTTCTAATTTCTAACTAATTTTTTACTTCTAACTTCCATGTATGTATGTATGTATGTATGTATGTATGTATGTGTGTGTCTGTGTGCGTGTGTGTGTCTATATATGTGTGTGTGTGTGTCTGTGTGAGTGTATGTGCGCGTGTGTGTATTCTAAATTCTAACTTCTTACTTCTAACTTCTAACTTGTTACTTCTAACTTCTAACTTCTAATTCTATCTTCTCACTTCTAACTTCCAAGTTATATGTATGTATGTATGTATGTATGTATGTATGTATGTATGTATGTATGTTTGTATGTATGTATGTGTGTGCGTGCGTGAAAGCGTGCGTGCGTGTGTGTGTGTTTGTGTTCATATGTGTGCGTGCTGGTAGGTACATTTCTTATTTCTAACATCTAACTTCTAACTTCTTACTTCTAACTTCTTACTTCTAACCATCTAACGTCTTACTTCTAAATTATAACTTCATTGTTGTATATATGTATGTATGTGTGTGGGGGGGTGTATGTGTGTGTGTGTGTCTCCGGGTAGGGACATTTCTTTTTTCTCACTTCTAACTTCTAACTTCTTACTTCTAACTTCTTATTTCTTACTTCTAACTTCTAACTTTTTTCTTCTAATTTCTAAATTTCACGTTGTACATATATATGTATGTATGTGTGTATGGATGTATGTAGGTATGTATGTATGTGTGTGTATGTATGTATGTATGTATGTATGTATGTACGTATGTATGTATGTATGTATACATACAAGTTTGAATGTTATTTTTGTGCGTGTGTGTGTGTGTGTGTGTGTTTGTGTGTGTGTGTGTGTGTAGAAGTTAGAAGTAAGCAGTTAGAAGTTAGAAGTAAGAAGGTAGAAGTTAGAAGTAAGAAGTTAGAAGTTAGAAATAAGAGATATCCCTACCCGCACTCTAACTCACAGACACACACACACATGCACACATACATACATACATACATACATGGAAGTTAGAAGTAGGAAATGGGAAGTAGGAAGTTAGAAGTTAGAAGCAAGAAGTTAGAAGTAAGAAAGAAAAAATATCTCTGCCCGCACACACACATTCGCACACACACACACACACGTGCACTCATATATACATACATACATACATACATACATACATACATACACACACATACATACATATATACATACATACTTACATACATACATACACACACATACATATATACATACAGACATACAGACATACATACAACATTGATGTTATAAGTTAGAAGTATGAAGTTAGAAGTTTGAAGTAAGAAGTTAGAAGTTAGAAATAAAAAATGTCCCTACCCGCACACACTCACACACACACACATTCATACATACATACATACATACATCTAATATGGAAGTTAGATGTTAGAAGTAAGAAGTTAGAAAGTTAGAAGTAAGAAGTTAGAAGTTAGAAGTAAGAACATACACATACATACATACATACATACATACATACATACATACATACATACATGGAAGTTAGAAGTTAGAAATTAGAAGCAAGAAGTTAGAAGTTAAAAGTTAGAAAGAAGAAATATATCTGCCCGCACACACACATTCGCACGCACACACACACGCACACTCATACATACATACATACAGACATACATACATACATACATACATACATACATACACACACACGCATACATACATACATACATACATACATACATACATGCAGACATACATACAACATTGATGTTAGAAGTTAGAAGTATGAAGTTAGAAATTTGAAGTAAGAAGTTAGAAGTTAGAAATAAGAAATGTCCCTACCCGCACACACACACACACACACACACACACACACACACACACATTCATACATACATACATACATATAACATGGAAGTTAGATGTTAGAAGTAAGAAGTTAGAAAGTCAGAAGTAAGAAGTTAGGAGTTAGAAGTAAGGAGTTAGAATTTAGAAGTTAGAAGTAAGAAATGTCCGTACACTCACACACACACATACACACACATACATACATACATACATACATACATACATGCATACAAACATACATACGTACGTACATACATACATACATACATACATACATACATACATACATACATACATACAACATGAAAGTTAGAAGTTAGAAGTAAGAAGTTAGAAGTTAGAAGTTAGAAGTAAGAAGTTAGAAGTTAGAACTAAGAAGTTAGAAATAAGAAATAAGAAATGTCCCTACCCGGCTTTCGTACCATTCTCATGATTCTTGGATTCGATCAATAAAATAAACAGTTTGCCATGTTCGTGTCTTATATATATAGTTCTGTCGCATTATCCCAGCCTATATCTTCCACATATCCATCGTAAAGCGGTTGATACCGGAGAGAGAGAGAGAGAGAGAGAGAGAGAGAGAGAGAGAGAGAGAGAGAGGTCTTCTTTGATTCTGATCGCTTTTCTAGTTACAATTCATAGTTTTAACCCATAGTAGCTGCATCGATATATTTCACCGCTGCATAGATAGCTAGACAGAGTATCTTGTGCCAAGGTAAGACACCCATAGAGAGCAGTATAAGACTTGCTTTTATGTGTGTACATATGTGCGTTTCTATGCATCCTATATTTTTTCCGATTCACAGTGAAGTGAAGTAGTAAAAGTATATTGGTCAGAGAATTATCTAGAGCCAGCCAAATTAGGCGTATACACATATTCTATATTGAAAGCAATGTTTTCTACCTCTTAAAGAACATTTCCTCTTTAAGGTAAGGAGCTCACAAACAGTAAGACATATGACAACTAGACAAGTTTGCGCACCTGTTCAAATATAACGTTTTACAGACAACAGGCTAAGGCTTAACAGTTTGGCTGAGGCTATATAACCTTATTTTCCGGGTTAACCAAAAAGTGGTTTGCACTGTACTGCAAAACCAAGTTGTTTGCGCCATATAAGACAGCCATTGCGTTCCATACTCTGCGTCGTTAAAAGACCTGGTAACAAGTTCGTTTTTCTCACAACGTGGTTTTCACCACGAGTTCGCGAGAGGTCACCCAACAAGCATGCAATACTTATGCCGCAGTGAACCGTTTAACTTATACTGGAAAGTGCATTCCAGAATTGCATACGTCACCCGGGTGCATCTTAAAAGTTCCATGCGTTCTACACAATCTTTACTTGGATGATTTTGAAGGCTTAGAAATTGCTTTTGGCCAACAGGAATGCATATAAATGTAAATGCGCAGACAGGTCTCGCATAAGCGACAAGGTACTATTTTGCTTGTCACTGCCTATCCTTTAAAAGAAATGCTTAGCACTGGGTAAAATTTCAGCAGACGACATTTTGATTATTTCTCTTTTTTTTTCCAGAAAACAGGATTTAACATTTTAATGCCAAATTGACTCCACTGGGGACAATCTGCATGAAATGTCACATCCTATTTTCTGGAAAAAAAGAAAGAAAAATAGCATCAATTTGTCGTCTGCTAAATTAGCCAAGAGAGTGGTTAAGGTTTTGTGAAACGGACTGCCGATCTTAACCCTTGTCCTGCTGAACCCGCATATGTCCTGCCTTTTCAAACAGTGTAGATCTAGATCAGTTTGCTACTGAGGAAGCCGACTAATCTGGATCTGCACTGTTTGTCATAACGTACGTGAATTTGTATCAACAACCTAGATCAAGTAATCTGCTTTCTTTTGCGCTCATCAATAGTCAAATACAGTACCGGTACCAGCTGGCGGTGCTTAGGCCGATCAACATATGTCATCTTTCATGAAATGACAATATTCTTTACTCAAGCGATCGCCATCCAGCACCATTTTAATTTCTTGTGTGAGTCTCGTCATATTAAAGAAAATGTTTTGGCATAATCGAACTAGACATGATCAAGGCATGCGCAGTTTATTTTCATACACTGAGCCACAACGTATGAAAAAGTATCTTTTGGAATGTTTGGGCAACGAAGACTCAAACCAGCCCGCGCATCCGCGCAGTCGGATCAGAGCTTTCATGGTTCGCATGAAGCAGTTTTGCATCCTTGGCTATCCAAAAATTGCGGCGAGTGAAGATTCTTGTGACGCCATAAGCGAACAAGACGCACCGAGGGTGACTTCCAATTTGATTAAGCTCCGGGTTTTGCGATGCCTAACTGTACCATTACACAGAAGACTCTAACAACGTTAGAATTTTTACATTCTTTTTACATATACTATTTACAACACATGTAATAATACAGACATTAGCGTAAAACAACAATTCGCACACAATTTGACGCAAATCTCTTCACGTTGGCAAGGTTGGGGAACTATACTGGTATATTACTTGATTAACCTGGTTTGCTTAAACAATTCAATACACTCAGTATATACCCAACCAAATGAAGATAACTCTGTCCCAATGTGAAGAGATTGCCTCCCTTTCTTACATTATTATAGTGCCTTTATTTTATTTGGTAAGTTTTATTATGCTTTTTAATTATTGATCGGTCTCATTTTTTTTTTAATTGTTGATTATCTCATTTTTCAAATCTTCATATCTATTTATTCACAACCTTAATTTTCTTGTATGTCGGAATCACTTGAACATTTTGTTTACTGTCCACAGTTCTGGCTGTTTACACCATCGTATTAGATTCTTATTTGGCGGCCTCTGCTCGCCAAAGACTGGAACTTAAGTACTGCACCTCATATTGAGATCATCTGTCCTTGGAAGGACATGGAAGAACACAACTAAAAATAAACAAAACACAGACTAATGACATGTTCTATAATAACCCAAGATGAAGCCTGCTAAGATTCTACCCCTTGTTCTACAATGACGCACGTCACCGTATAGAGTGAGTGATGTCATTGACGTCGCGTCTGAATATCCGACATGATAGACTCATTAGTGATGTCGACGTGACTCGTCCATGACTTCCATCTCTATTAATGACGTCGACGCGGTCGACGGTGAGCGCCTGCTGACCGAAATGTATTGGATCAACTCCAACTTTAATAAACCTGGTGCCCTGATCAGACGAAATCGGAACACTTACATTGTAACAGTGATTATGTAGGCGGAATAATACAAATTTTACAATCATTTCTTAAAATAATTAATTCAACTTAGAAAGAGAAAAAAATCTTTGCGTATGTATGTGGGTGTGTGCATGTCTGTATGTTCGTGCCTATTGTGTATGCGTATGTAAACCTAAATTTTTGGCCTACGTGATTCTTATGGTACCAAGCATTTTACATATTCCGATCCTGCACTGTTTTTTATTTGTAGAAACTAAATCATACCTTGCGCCTGCTGCAAAAAAAAAAAAAAAAAAAAAAAAAAATGGTCAGTCCGCACATGCCAGCGTGGCCTGCTCAGTGTTCCCGATAGCAGTTACAATTCTCGCAACCTGAGAAATTCCGACCAGACTGCACAACCTAGCGCAGCCTGCTCGGCATTCCTGAAATAACCCAGGAATATGCAGAATCGGACTAGCGTGCACTGCAATATATAATTTATAGGTTTATTATTCAGATTCGGACATGTACCTGCTTTTGAAATTTGAACAGAAAAACCTACTTAAATAATATTAGTATAACTTTACGACTCACCGTGCGGATTTTGCAAATATTTGGCGATTTTCTCGCTTTCTGCGTTTCGCAACCAGTTTTGCCTTATTAAAGCTGCGTAACTTATATATCACGCAACTATAAATAACTTATATGAAATTAAAAAAAAATAGGAGTTACCTATGAAACGAGCTTAAGCATTTTATGCATTTTTTTTTTCTTTCATCAGGTATGCAAAGTCGCGGACAAGACAAAATCTGTTTAAATAGGTCCGAAGCAAAGTGCACAACATCGAATATTATGCTTACATCAATTGAAACAGAATCTCTTAGGAAACATCGCTCTACTGTATTTTTATATAGGTTTGTCTTTTCACGCATTGGTGACTAAAAAGTAATCAGAATTCAGTAATGCTATAGCAAAAAGAATATCCTTTTAGAAAATATGAAGTTTGCTGGGATATCTGATATAGCCCATCCATGATGTATTTGACATATCGTACTTGCCTGTGCACATCTAAGGTTTTTGATTATATCTAATACATATAGTTTTATATAGGTACTCATTTTCCATTGCAGTAAAGCTTTCACTTTTTTTGCACCCAGTGGTAAGGCAAAATCTTAAAGGCTCCATATCACTCCAAAATAGACATTTCATTATCCAAGAAAGGTTTAATAAATTGATATACGGTATTAATATAATCATAAAATGTGGCATCTGACAGCCTGTAAAATTTCAGTTAGTTTCTCTTTCTTAAAATGAAATGATTTTTTAACGTATCTCTGAATTAATGTTGCCAACATTAGTTCAGAGATACAATAAAAAATCATTTCATTTTTGATTCAGTTCAAAAACGAGAGACTAAGTGAACTTTTACAGGCTGTCAGATGCCACATTTTATGATCGTATTAATACTATATATAAATTTATTAAAATCTGTCATGGATAAAAAATGTCTATTTTTTAGGGATATGGAGCCTTTAAGAATGTTTGTAAACGCTGCAACCGAAATATCTGATCAGTTCAGGGAAGAAGATATCTTTACTCCTTATTAACTTCCCTTCTTCAAGAGACATACAGGTTACTGCGTCCATGATTTTTTTGTAAGGTTTTAATTATATTAGTTATCAGAAGCCCGTTTACACCATATTTTGCTTCTGTTTCGGGAAACACAGAGATACAGAAGAAATATAAAATTTTAAACCCCGATCATTTTTTTAAAGGAATTTAACGACTCTGAACAACCAAAGGCTTTTAAACATTCAAAGTCAGTATGCAACTTGAATCTTGTGTGTATCCTGATCAGGCAACATAATTTTCAGAGTTCCCAATCGGGATGCACTGTTTCCCAATCGGGCATCACTAGTGTCACGTGTTCCCGAACGGGATACACAGAAGTGCAAAAAATAAATATTGATTTTAAACTTTAATAACTTTTTTTCTAGGCACTTAAAAAAATTCTGAACTGTCAAAAGTTGAATACTTTATTCATCTTTAAGCTCTTAAAATTTGGTGGAGATTCGTCAAAAACTGTGATATATTTTTTTTCGTTTTGTGAGGGTACTACAAAAATGATCAAATGATGCCCGATCGGGTATCAAGTTACGAATTAAAGTAACATCTACCATGCAAAATACAAAGGTCACCAAAGGTTTTTGATGCCTGATCGGGCAACTTTACGCTGCTGATAGTGCATACTAGAACGTTCAAATGCTAATTTAAAGACAAAAGATGCAAACCAGAAAGTGAATGTTGCATATACGGATACAAAACTTGGGAACATCTGATATTTTTACCTGAATGGGACAAAAACAAAAATACAATTGCATACATCAATTAAATGGGGGGGGGGGGGGGGGGGGTGGGGGGTGGGGGGGTGGGGGGTATGTTAAGAGTTAAATCTTTCAGATTAATGAATGTTATAGACACTGACTGACCTTGACCTACTTTCAGCACAGGTGAGCGTTGAGGACCATCATGGTCCTCTTGTTTAAAAAAAAAACAGTGTCTGGATGTATCGTGCTTTGAAATAGACAGGAGGGATCTTTTTAAATGAGAAACGGAACGCTGCAATAATATTTTCATGTACTGCACAAAACTGAATGACATATCGACGCAGCGTGTCTCACTTTTTCTCGATGTCACTGATGTGTTAACTGCAATTTTTAGAAATGTTTTAAAACTGCAAGTTTTAAAACTGTTCCAGCAGAAGTATTTCTTTGACGTTGGGCCAAATGTCTTCAGTATCTCATTACTGGTTAATGACTTTCATTTTTTTTTTTTTTTTTTTTTGGTGATTTTTCAGTTTAAAAAAAAAAAGCCATCTCAGAGCTATCTTGTTGCACAAAAAGACTTTGGTTAGTACAATTTTCTTGGCATGAAACAATAACCTATGTAAAGACATATTGACGCCACCAGGACAGTTTGAGCACTCTAAGATCCCGAAATTGCCAGGTCTGATATTTTTGTCTGTACATGTGCTGTTGGTTGAGTCAAAATGGTAACACTGTCTTCTGATGCGGTACTTTGAGAAACACATTTTGGTAATGTGAAATCGAAAGCAATTTGGTCATTTGTTTGACATCAAAACTAAAAGCCATTTGTGAAACTGCCTTAACCACGTGTGGTTTTGTTCCGTTTGGACTGTCCGAATATGTGTTTACTTAAAATTGATCACGATGGCAGCAAATTCAATGCTGTGCTATGAGGGTAATTCAATAAGCAATGCGAACATATCTCTAATTCCTAAATGAATGCATATATGTCTTTGAAATTTTACCAGTTCTTTTTAAATTAATATAGCATGTATGCACTTCATATGTGCAATATCATTAAATTGCGATAAGATTAAAAATTTTCATTAGTACTCGCATTGTATAACCAAACTTGGCATGGATTCGAATTTTATTAAAAAAAATGTCAAAGTTTTCAAGTATGGGAATCAAGTTAGATGTCCAAATCTATAAATAGTGTATGAATAAAAATATGATGTTTGTGTTCATAAAACTTATCGCTTGCTAACAGTGGGGAAAATGTGTTCATAAAACTTATCGCTTGCTAACAGTGGGGAAAATTATCGAAATGGATCGTCAGATTTTTTTCTTTTATTTTTTTTATTTTTTTTTTTTTATTTTTTTATTTTTTTTTTTTTTTTTGTTGCCTTGCAACTGCAAATGATAAAAAAATACCAAATAATCGCAGTTAAGTTTGAGAACTGCTGCAATTTTGGCCTAATATTTAGTGAAAAACTTGTGCTTAATTTTGGTAAGGAATTATTTTTTTCAATTTCTGGAAGTCTTTTAGTTAATAAAACCAGATATCTTTACATGATTAATTTGTTTTGGGTAATCCTGTAGGGGCTACTTTTCAAAACGGGGCATTTGTAATCCTCTCACTTTCCCTTTGATAATGTGGACTTGATGTAGATATAATTGCATTGGTTTTTTATGTTAGCTTATTTACTTTGAGCAAAAAAATGCGAGTCAAATTTTAGGTGGTGCTTGGTGTGATTTTAGTATTTTGAGCAGTATTAGGATCATCGTGCCGTATAAAGAAAAAGTACAAGCAGGGACTTCATACTATCAAATGGCATAGTAAGTTGGCTAATTCTCAGTGCACTTTAAATCTGTTCCAAAGATTAACTTTACAGCGTGGCCACGCGGCTTTACCCTTCCATTCTTTTGTTGCTAGGCAACCAGTTAGAAGGAGAGATTTGACCACGATATTACTTGATTCCAAACAGTACATTTTCTATCATGCTATACGTACAGACTATACTGTGAATGAACCCATT
This sequence comes from Anodontia alba, assembly GCA_964016985.1. NCBI lineage: Eukaryota > Metazoa > Mollusca > Bivalvia > Lucinida > Lucinidae > Anodontia > Anodontia alba. The sequence continues at coordinate 33,874,522 of OZ024832.1, read as the reverse complement.
ACTTAGAAAATCAGGACTAATTCGCATTTCTTATTGGATGCCCTTCATATTTCAGGGAGACCGTTGTTATTTGGTATTTTGGTACATTACACAGGGTATTTTGGTATATTGAACTCCAGTTCACTACATTTGCTGTCTTTTAATGATATCCTTATATTTAAAGTATTTTATTTGTCCCACCTTTCATGGAACCTACTATTAGAAACATGTAATAAATATCAATTTTGCACTTGCAAATTAGACATTTTTTTCTTCTAAAATGTTTACAAAATGCTTTCAACAGCATGAGCTTGCATCTAATCATTTATGTAATCATTTAATTGATGTATGCAATTGTATTTTTGTTTTTGTCCCATTCAGGTAAAAATATCAGATGTTCCCAAACAGGAAGCACTGTTTCCCAATCGGGCATCATAAAAGTCGTGTGTTCCCGAACAGGATACTAAGAGGTGCAGAAAAAAATATTGATTTTAAACCTTTATAAATAACTTTTTTTTTTCTAGGCACTTTAAAAAAATTCTGAACGGTCAAAAGTTAGATAATTGATTCATCTTTCAGCTTTTAAAATTTGGTGGAGGTTCGTCAAAAACTGTGATACATTTTTTTCGTTTTGTGAGGGTACTAGAAAAATGACCAAATGATGCCCGATCGGGTATCAAGTTACTAATTATAGTAACATCTGCCATTCAAAATACAAAGATCACCAAAGGTTAGTGATGCATGCCCGATCAGGCATCTTTACTCTACTGATTTTGTGATTCCGATTTTCCTGTGGATAGGCGGGGCACCAGTTATTTAGGATTATTCGGTAATGTCCGTGAAATTGCTCGAATTTTCTGGCGGTGTTTGTATTACGTAGCACATTACGCAACGACCGGTCACAGACAAGTCAACAGTACAATTTAGACTATTTATATCTGTAGTAGCGCCAGATAACATGGTTATTCAACAAAATCTGCCTTTTCCATGAAACATTCGCTGTTGTGCACATTAGAACCACCTGGGCGAGATATAATAATCATCATAACCACTTTACCGAGGCAATTAGTATAGGACATCCAGATGCGGAAAAAATAGAAAATATCTTATCTGGATACCAGCATATGACAAGTGGGCTTTGTTGTAGAGATCTGTAGAGGCTATTCGAATAAAATACAAGACGAAATATTTAGGCGTAAACATCTAATTACCGGCGCAAATTTTGTTCATGTTTATTTAGCGGTATGGGACAAGGGTATACTAAAGTTTAATAAATTTTCAATGTAACAGGTAAAAATGAACAACAATGTGGTTATTTTATTTATTAGGGTTTATTAAACTTCTTGAATGAAATGACAATAAATTAGACATTAATCTGACAAGTATATAAACCAAACCAGTTCACGTGGAAACACTAAAAAGCGCGAGCGTGCAAAAGAAAAGACCTGTGTGGGCTGTACTGTATTTTTATCAGATATATAATGCCGAAAAATGTCTCGTGAAACAAAAAAAAAAAAAAAAAAAAAAAAAAAAAAACAACTAAAAAGCCACGTAAGCGTGCAAACTACGTGAGCGTGCAAAATAAAAAAAACACACGGGGACTGTACTGTATTTTCTTTCTTTTTGTTTAATCTGAAGATGATTCATGTTGTATGAAATGTATTATAACATGCTCAATGAATGATTTTTGCAATTAATGCCTGCAACGTGTCAAACTCATCCTGATAGAAAAACCGACCGGTCAATGAAAACAGCTATGCCAATGTGAACACAACTGGGCATAGCTCTATGTAAAATTATCATGGCAACAACAAAAGTGGACCTTGCACCTGAAAAACACCTTTAACTTTATTTATAAAACATAGGTGGCCATGCACCCGAATTAAGATGGCATGTACATACACATGTTCTAAAAATGAGTGCTTCTTTGACGACCGGCTATCGAGATATAAGCATTTAAAAATTTCATCGCAGCATGAGAGCACTTTACAGAAGTGTCCCAGATTTTGACCTCTTGCCCCATCCCGAGGCTTGAACCCATGGTCCATTCTTATAGAATCGCAGAAGACCCTCTTATGTACCCATGCTCCAAATATGAATGCTTTCCGTTGCGTGACTGTTGAGATATAGATATTTAAAAAACGTACACGTTCACGTGCGATGAGCTTTAGAAAAAAAATAACAAAATTGATAAATGCAACTAATAAAGCCAGTTTTACTTTATAGATATGGGTTTTGATGGAATCTTCTCTGCAAAGGCTTGTTAACCTGATGAAAGGTGATTATTATGCCTATGTTAAGAAAATTAAATAAAATATGTGTAGGACAGACATCTTTATCACATTTGTAAATTTGCACTCCATATATCAAATTTGTAGCTTATAAATGTGCAATAATTATGCACATCTAAAGAAATGAAAAAATACTGGTTAGAGACCAACCTAAAACGCGCGCTCCTCCGCGTGAGAGCCGAAGATGCTAACCATTATGCCACAACTCTGATGTGACTTTGTGTCCCAAATTAAGGTACTTATCAATTATTACGATGCGGTTTTAAAATTCTTTGAGAGCTACATGTAATCGAACACGCTCCCATATGTAAAAAAAAATATCTATATTAAGAGACCGGCGCGATTCCCGCGCCGGTGAGAAATAAGAAGAAAAGTCTCCTTCTGTTACCAAACATTTACCATCCTCACGATCTTATCCTTTTTTTTTTTTTTTTTTTTTTTTTGAAGAAACGTTATCACCTCGTGGGGAGCGAATTGGGGAGGGGTGGGGTAGTGAGCGTTTTGGTACCGATGCTTGGAAAGGATATTTACAGCACACTGTTTAGGGTACCCTTTTCTCAAGCAAACTTGTATGAACCCATCTGGGGAGTAATGCGACACCTCACTTACTCCCCCACTCCACACACCCGGAAAGTGATGGACAGCATTCCTTTGGTCTTTTAGTTTTTTACTGGTGTTTCTTCATTTATTTTATTTTATTTTTATTTCTTTTTTATTTTTTATTTTTATTTATATTTTTATTATTTATTTATTTGTTTTATTTTTTTTATGTTTTTATTATTATTATTATTATTTTTTTTTTTTTGCCAATCTCACAGGTATCATACCGTTTTCTGATCCCGGCGTTTTTCCTGCTAATCTTGTCTCGACGGAGAATTTATGTACAACAAAAAGGAGGGGTGCTTGTTTAGTCAAAAATGAAAATGTATAGAGTATTTGAAAAATCAAACAGTTTGTGCATAAATGTAAGAAATGAACCACCTTTCCACTGAAGAGACCAGAAGCATGGGAAACCTTTCTGTTCGTCCGCAAAATAAAATTCGAAAATTAAAAAAATCGAAGAAGCTGTTCAGAACGGCTAAAATTGAATTCAGGAGCCTATATTTGTATAATCTAGACATCGATACTTTTTCCACCTTAATAGCTGTAATGCCAGATTATTAATGTTTATTTTCCCTAAAATTTTACGTTCATTGCACGAAGCACTTTGTAGTTGAAGTCGTTTAAACAAGGTGATTTTATATTTTATACTTACAAATGTTGATCTTCTCCGTGGCAGTATGTGTTACTGCCCTCGGCGCACATAATCTTTTTGCTAATCTGTCCGCGGATTGCATTTGCAGAAAATGCTAATACTGACCTCGGCTGTTTTTATGTTGGATGCTAATACTGTCCTCGGAGCTGCAGACCGCCGTTAATGTCAAAGACTTTTAGATTACAATTCGCTTCCAAAAAAGCGTATTGCATGGTTGAGTTACTAGCTGCAGATAAGCTTATGCCGTGGCCTGCTATTCGTTGTCCATCGTCCGCCCGTCCGTCCGTACGTCGTCTATTGTCCGTTATTAGCTTTTCACATTTTCGACATCTCCTCCAAAACCGTTAGTCGGATTGAACTGATACTTAGTAGGAGGCATTTGGGCAACATGTAGATTTAGAAATGCGTTTCGATATCAAAGATGGGCGGCCATCTTGAAATTCTTTAAACGACATCTTCTCCCGAACGGAAAGTCAGATTGAGCTGAAACTTGGTGGGAGATATCGGGGCGACATGGAGATTCAGTATTGCTAAATTCGTTCCGTTTTGATATCCAAGATGGCGGCCATGTTGAAATTCTTTAAACGACATCTCCCGAAGGGATGGTCAGATTGAGCTGAAACTTGATGGGAGGTATCGGGGCGACATGGAAATTCAGAATTGCTCAATTCGTTCCACTTCAATAGCCAAGATAGCGGCCATCTTGAATTTCTATAAAAGACATCTCCCAAACGGAAAGTCGGATTAAGCTGATACTTGATGAGAGGTATCAGGGCGACATGGAGATTCATAATTGCTAAAATCTTTCCGTTCCTATATCCAGAATGGCCGCCGTTGCGGCCATCCTGAAAAACTGTAAACGACATCTCCTCCCGAACGGAAAGTCAGATTGAGCTGAAATTTGATGGGAGGCATTGGATCGACATGGCGATTCTTAACTGCTAACTTCGTTCCGTTTCGATATACCAAGATTGTCGCCGTGGCATTCATCTATGAACTCTTCATGGCCCATGACGGCTATCATGAAATTCTTCAAATAACATCTTCTCCTGAACCTGAAAAGGGGATTGAGCTGAAAGTTAAAGGGAGGTATTGGGGCGACATGGAGATTCAGAATTGCTAAAGTCGTTCTGTTTCGATATCCAAGATGGCAACAATGGCGGCCATCTTGAAATACTTTAAACGACATCTCCTCCAGTCCTGGGGCGTCAAGGAAATTCCGAATTCCATTTCTTAGGCCTAACGTGGACATTCAACGTTGGAAAAACGTAAGTCTGCTCGTTAGGCACGTACGTTGAGGCAACATTTGGCGAACGTTAGCCCTGCACAATTTGTAACGTTAGGCCAACGAAAACATTATTTATAATGCCAACCATTCCGTCAGTGAAAAATAGCTGTTCTGATATACAATTAAAATATATATGCGTTTCTAATTTAGGCAGCAATAATGCATGAGGTGGATATGAAAGATTCTTATCAGATTGTGTAGACCTTGATCAGACGCCTTCTGTAGGACCAAGGACAAATAAGAAGCTAAGATTGTAATTGTACAAACAACTGCTTAAAATACTGGGCCCAGTTGTTCAAAGCGTCGTTAGCTTAACGAGCTCGTTAAGGGTCATTTCGTTAACTGCTTTAGCAGATTCAATATACAATATTCTGATATTTTTTGCTGAAAAAATGTGAGTAGCTTTTGCACTGCAAAAGCTACTCACATTTTTTCAGCAAAAAATTTCAGAATATTTGCGTATCACTCGATGTAAATTTTAACGAATCGTTAACTAACGACGTCGTTAGCTTTGAACAACTGGGCCCTGTTTGACATTCATAAAAAATATAGTACTATGCTCTAAGAACAAATAGCAAAACCTTCTAGGTCACATGTGAATCCAGCAAAGACTCAGATCAGCCTGCACCTGCATAGCTCCAGATAAGAAGAGGTATCCAGATATTATTTTTTTCTTATTTCTCGACCAAAATGTATGCTGTGGGTACTTATTAGATACACTTCGCGGAGGCGCTTCGACTGAGTACCCTCTACATGTTTTCGTGGAGAATTGTGTTGGGGCTGAAAAGCGCCTTATGTGGAGCTATGCAACTGCACAGTCTGGTAAGTTTTTCATTTAAGATGTTGGAATGTGAAAATCTTAAAAAAAAAAAAAAAAAAAAAAAAAAAAAGACGCGTTTTTACATGTACTGTGCATTTTTCGCGTATTTTCGACCCCTCCCCTCGTATATTTAGTATGTGCGTAAGTACATGCGCACGCGCGTGCGTGCGTGTGTGCTTGCGCGCGTATGTGTGTAGCAATAGCATTAGTTTAAAGTCTACAAGTCAAAATTTAAGAAAAAAAATCCAATAAGGGAGTCCGGCACATGTTTGGGCATGCCGATCAGTATTTCTTTTCATCAAACCACACAACATACCGATCTTTGAAGTCATCAAAGATCTAAAGTTAAAAAGTGGCGTGAATGATGATAACGTCATTGAATAATTTAGATTATTTATTAAAAATACAACGCCGAGGACAAGAAAACAACATAAAGTTCGCCAAAAGACAAGAAAACATAACAACATATCGCATCCGAAGACAAGATTAGCAGCGCCGTTTTTACGCCGCGGTGCAGAATCGCATCTATATTACGATAGAAGCCGTTTCTAGTGGCTCTGGTAGGTACAATCCAGAAGATCATAACAAGATACATCCATTTTTAGTTTAAAACTGGTTCTGATCGCATGGATTCGTATTATATAATGTGTTTAATAATGTCTTGCGCCGCGATCACATAACGAAAACACGCCTATTCAAATATATGGAAAATTTCACCTTCAAAAAAATAGAAAGTTTTCAGATAAAAAACTAATAATTTTCATATTTCTGCTCAAAACATAGATTGTGGGTACTCGTTAGAACCGCCTCGGCGAGGCGGTTCTAACGAGTACCCACAATCTATGTTTTATGCAGTAATAAGAAAAATAATGTATACCCCTGTAAACCCCAGTTTTACTATATAATAGTGGGGTTTAAGGGGGTCAAAATTATATAGGCATGTTTTCGTGATGAGAAAGCAAAACTCCGAGACTGTAATAGTATTTGTTTATATGCCTCCGTGGTTATGATTAGCATCAAGGACAGGGTAGTGTCAGAATAATGGTTATCGTTACTAATCTACGAGGACTTATACAAAATACTTTCACACAGAAGAACAAGAATTAATGTTTTTTAGATAAAGCCAAAAAGAAATTGAAATAAGAAACGCAAACAGACGTTAAAATGCTGACAAACCCCACATATTCTTCTTTATGCTGATTCAATCCAGACATTTTGGAGTTTTGTGTATCTATTTCTTTCTCGTATATGCCATCATCCACATACGCTGACAAAGTAACCATTTAAAATGTCAAACAAACCGTCATATAACTCTTATCAGCGTTTGTTAGCAAGTAATAAATATATTTATTGGCTGTCCCTACCTTCGATGCTTGGGATAAAATTGTGCCGCGACAAGATTAGCAGGAAAAACGCCGAGACCAGAAAACGATGTGATACTTGTGAATCTGGTTCCACAAAAGATATTATAAGCCAATCCTTTCTTATCCTGCAGCTTATGGAAATTTTGGTGCACCGTCATTAACGTTACCGTCGATGTGACGCCGCTATGTCCTTATCTGTATTTGTCTGACACTATTACAAATGCAAGAAATATTTTAGTTGATAATTATATAGCGTGTACCAGTTTCATTACTGCGACATTGTGCCCAAATCTGCTCCATAAACTGAAACATTACGTTTTGGCGCGCCGTCACTAAAGTTGCTGTGCGCTACTGTGACATTTTCTGTATTTGTCTGACAGATTTACAAAGCAACAGATGTTTTACTTGACAATTTATAGAGTAATACAATTTCATAATGGTGAGTTTGTGTAGCCGGCCTCGATGGCTCAGCTGGATGCGCGTCCGTGGAGATTGATCATGAAATATTTTCTACGGTCATTCTCTCCCTTCCGCTGATTCAAGAAGGGCAGTTGTCAGTTTCTAGCGAAAAAATGTGCACAATACTGGTTAATCGCTTAGAGGACTAAGTCTGCCCAGTAAACGTGTGTTTAGGTAAACTGACCGCGGTCGATATGACCCCATTGGGTTGACTGGGCCGTAAAACCTCAACACAAACAAAATGGTGACTTTGTGAAAAAATCAATTAATAGAGTATTTTTTTTAGACAGCTGTACTATTAAATCTGATAGCCCATCCACTTTTTCATGGAATGGTAGGGGAACAAATACGCACCCAAACAGCTCGTTTCTGTAAGTAAGCCATATTTTTTTTTAATATCAAAAAAGGAATTTGAGATGGGAGGGCGCTTTCAGCTAGTGAAATTATTAAATTTCTTTTGATTGACGATCTTTGGCCGCCCGGTCAGTTTCAGCTTTCACGACACGAATGAAAAATCCGTGTGAAATTACGATGCAAGAAAATCAGGTAAATATCAACCAATTTTACGCGTACCCTTAAGGGTTTATATTTCACTCTCCGCCGTGTTACCGATACGCTTGCAGAATTCATACGGTTACTGAAGTGAACAGACGAGCGTTTACGAGAAAGTACGAATGAGCGACCACAGCGCCATAGTACGAGCATAATCGGAACTACAATTTGCAAAATCGAAAGACGAAACACAGAAACCATGGCAAATTCCCAAATTAGACTACCAACATGCATACCATAACGTACTGCTGCACAATTATACCTGATCACAGCATAATGGAAGATACAAACTGCAAAAGCGAGAGACATCCATTAAAATGTTGCATAATAGAGTTTTTACCTAAATACTGTTCCATACCAAGCCATGTCTGAAAAATCTTTTAAAACATAGTGTTAACTCTATCAAAACTTGGTGTACTGTAACCTTAAAATAATAAGCCCTGTATAATCCTATAGTCCAACTGTCGACCAAGTTTCAACACAATCCGATGAAAACAGTAGGATGAGTTATCTGGAAACAAATTCATGTCTGAAAAAAAATCTTTAATAAATACATGTAGTGAAATAACTCTTTTATGTGTGTGTGTGTGTGTGTGTGTGTGTGTGTGTGTGTGTGTGTAGGATGAGTTCGCCGGAAATAAGTCATATCTGAACAATTTCTAAAAAGTAATGACTCTATAAACGTCGAAACAATATGTGCTGTACCACTTCACAGTCTAACTGTCCACCAGGTTTCAACCCAATTCGATGAAAACTGTAGGAGGAGATATCTGGAAACTAATTCATACCTGAAAAATCTTTATAAACACATATGTAGTGATAACTCTATTTTTGGTGCACTTTGACTTAACAATATGTACTGTATCACCTCATGGTCTAACTGACCACCAAAGTTTCAACCCAATCTTATATGTGAGATTCAGGACGATCTGACAAAAACTGAAGGAGTTATATTGATAACAAGCTTGAAATTAGGCAATTTCAGGAATCAAGGGGTTGTAATTCTCTGGCCAGGTTTCGAATTTGTTTGAGATTCCGCCTGTGTTCACCTTATCTGCAAGCTTCAGGAAGACCTGATCAAACCTGAATGAGTTATGCTGACAACAGTTAAACAGAGACTTTTTAGTAATCAAGGGGACGTAACTCTAAGATTAATATTCCGATCTGGACAGTTTTTAACTCATCCAAGATTTCATCCATGTCCCCTTCGTATCTTAAAGTTTCAAGAAAGTCAGTTATGATGACAAAGTCAGTCTTATCGAGATGATAGAATGCTGCGTCTGATCAGGGTCTTCACTGTTTGCTCTCTCTCTATCTCTCTCTATCTCTCTCTCTCTCTCTCTCTGGAATGCTCTTTCTTTTTACCCTCATGCAAATATTTATATGTCCCCTTTCGAGCTATAAGTTGTTGGCACTGACTTTATTGGAAAGAATGTTATCTCATCGGCGGGAATCGAATGCGAGACTTGATCGCGGATTCCGTCCCCACAGTTTGTAGCGATTTATCGTGAAACACATGCATATGCTATGGTCATTCGCTCCTTCCACTGCTTCAAGATTGACAGGAACAAGTTTCTGGCGGAAAGGTGTTCAGTGTACTGGTTAACCGATTATTTTAAAAGCATGTCCCCTCTTTTTTGGCGCGATTCATCCACATCTCCGTATGACGTAGTTGTTAGTGGACGTAAAACACTCACTCATTTGAATTGTCATTAGCTTCTTTGGCCCCTTGTGTGCGTAAAGTGTGTTTTATATGTGACAGACACCCTTTTCACATGGGCTCTTATTGATTCAGTGCCTCTTTGATAGCAGAAGCGTCCCTTAAAGTAAATTTATCTTGACACATGTGAGTGAGAATTTCCCGGTCTTTTACCACAGTACATGGGAAAAGGCAGTTACAGGAATACCAAATACAAATATGTTTTTCGTCTACTGGGGGCAGATGTTTGATTCTGTTTGTGATTTTTGTGTGTTTGTTTTATTTTCTGTGGCACATTAAGTAAAAATGACCATGCCGGACCCACTTGTGTGGCCGGACCGAACTAAGCCACCGAATCCGGTACTTTTTCATATGGAGCTTTGTTGAGGCCCATGTTGCGTGTTCGAAGAGTGAATGGGGCTAACCGGGGTTTTCTGTGGAACAAGGGAACACCCAATTGTATTCAGGGAACAAGGCATTGTTGGTTAATGTTTTAAGAGAACAAGGGAATGAACCTAATTTTAGAGGACACGGAATGTGGCGATTTGGAAAATGTTTTTAGGACAATAAGACCTTTGCGACCAGTGCAGACTCAGATCAACCTGCGCATCCGCATGAGTGTGGACGATATAACCTTCACACGGACTGCACTATATGATGAAAAAATAACTAAACAAATTTATTAAATTAATAAATAAATTAATAAAATCAGACAGGTATTTCGTCAAATTACTCCGAGGAACTTCACATAACTTCGCGAGAAATATTGCCTCCAGGTATGATAATGCGACACCGAGTAACTTTGCGAAACTTTGTTACCGCATACTTTACTTGGAACTTGCGAGTGTTTTTCTTGGTTGTCCGCCGAGTATACGCGTTACTCAGAATTATTCCGAGTGTTTTGGGAGGTCCGCGAAACGGTGAGATTCGGAGTAAAGTGTTTTTTTTTTTTTTGTTTTTTTTTTGTTTTGTTTTTTTGTTCTTTTACCTGAGCTGTACTGTAAATGTCAACTTTGCTTACTTAATGGCGTGACTGATTTTACTTTGGATAACTCGCTGCTGGTGGTGCAGATACCGAATGTGAATCACTGCAGTACAGTTGCACATGGTTCAATGGCATGCTGATACCGTTCTATTTTACTTCTCTTACTAATTCTCCAACACAGATTTTTTACAGTACGTTCAGTCATTGCCAAACGAACATGTAATATCCAAATGCCATGCAATGTACACAACATGAATACCATATTCTACTGATTACCCAAAGACATTGAAAGTTATTAATTAATGTCGTAATTTATTTGTTTATTTCTCTTTAAATGCATATTTATGCCGATTCTGGACAATAGATTAAAGACAGTGAAAGTTTGATAGATAAATTTGCTACCTTAGGCTACTGATGCTTTGGCAGTTTAGTAGTCAGTAATGTCTTGTGTATTAATGGGTTTGAAGCTCAAACAATAATCGGTCTTTTTGTTTTCTTTATTGCAGGACACATGTAAAATTTATCTGATGTAAACCAGACTACTATAGCTTGTCTAATGTGGCCAGGCTAGGTGTCCAAGGCTAGACGTCCGAGTTGGGACGGCAAGCCACCATCTTTCCATACAATTATAAAGAAATAAACAATAATGATTTTGGCAACCAGCTGAAATATCCAACTATCCGGTAGATGTCAAACATTAATTAATTATTATTTGCAGTCAAAGTTAATTACTGGTTTCTTTTGTTTCAAATCCTGGCATACATCACAATTTTCAAAAGAAATGCTGTGTTCAGGAAATTATAGAAGAATGTCTCAGAAACGCCACTTAATTGACAGAGTTTACAAAAGACATGCAAATAGAATTTACCATGTCAATCTCTTCGTGTCATGTTGCAGCCCAGTCTGAATCATTTAAATCTGTCATCCGTGATATCCAAATTTGATGCCTTCAGGAATGGAAGCATGTCCTAGAAACACAACTAATTTGACAGGTGTTTAGAAAATGACATGCAACCGGTGCTTCTGTGTCGATCGGTCTTTTCCTTGGCTGTTAGGCTTGGGGGTGGGGCGTAGTCCTCTCCACGGCGTCGTTACGGCTATCAATAATGTCATACAATGTATCTCGGTTTCTAGTTATTAACTTTATGGATGCTTATGTTGTTTATCAATAACACGAGCTACTACACAATTTGACAAGCAAGGCATTGCAATATGAGTGTACAGACGAAAGTCGCTGAAGTACGAACGACCAGCTGATTGCCAGTCAACTGAAATCACCGCATATCCTACCTTTATCATGTTGTCAGCGTCTTCTCCATGCATATTTCCTGTTATGTGCTGTAGGAATGTAATCCATGCTTACGGCAAAACTTCAGTACTTACACTTAAATACGCAAAAATGTTGTTTAATGCGAGAGAAATCACAGATTAAAATGGCAGCTAAAACGCAGATCAGTCCTGCATTCATCCATGTCAGTGACGTAAAAAATACGATTCATTACAGCCAATGAGATCGCTAGCGGCGGCTGATTGGCTTTCCATGTTTGCAGCGGAGCGTATCTGATATAATAGTTTCCGGAAACCAGGCCAATGTCGCCGGCCGTATCAGCGTTGGTTTTCGCGTTCAACATTAAGCCGATACACTCCACTGTAGATTTGGGAAACCAGTTAGCCGCCGCTTGAGAACTCTTCTGCATAGTATGTGAGAGACTCACAATGCCTATAGTACGAGCTTACGCTTCGCCACCTGTAAATTTAACTTCATGTTGAAAGTATACATGTTACACTGTTTGTTGAACGTTGATGCCAATAGTTATAGAATAGTTATTTCTAATGTTGAGGTATTTGTAACACTTTAGCAGTATGTTGTCCCAATTACATACAAATTCTCTTAACAGCTAAAACTAAATGCAGAATAAAGAGAGGGTGGACAGGGGCGGGGGCGGGGATACGGGGATAAGGGGGGCGGGGGACGGGATAAAGGGGGCGGGGGACGGGGGTAAAGGGAGCGGGGGACGGGGGAAGAGAGGGCGGGAGACGGGGGAAGAGGGGGCGGGGTAGGGAAATTTTGGGGGCGGGGATTATACCAAAATTTGTTGTATTTTACCGATTTTACTCTATTTTATGTACTTCAATGAAATAACTGGGTATCATAAGTATCTAATAGACGTATTAAAGTAAATTCAGGTATATTTACAATGAATCCGGCGTTGATTTCACTTCACCGACGAGGAGTGTTCGCCAACCGTGGGTTACATTGAATTCGTTTACGTCCGATTTCGGTTAATCTCTAGTTGATTACTTTCCTTTGATTCCAAAAGTTCACAAAATAGCCGTTGTCGGTGGCAATCCACATTTTTAGAAATAATTTTCCGTCAGCCGTAGACAATCATTTTATTTGCTCATTGATGGATAAGGACTTTTGCGCTGTTCAGAAAAAAAAAAAAAAAAAAAAAACACTTCAAGATCCAACATGAATTTTCTTAGCAATGAAGCTAATCCCTCTTATTTGGAGCCCTTATAAGCTTTTTTTTTTTTTTCTCTCTTATTTTTTTTTTCTTTTTTTTTTTTACCCTCTTATCTGCAGCCGAAATAACCTCTTTTAATTTTTATCTGGAACCCAAAGAAAATAGTTTTATCTCTTTTAGGGGGACCCTTAATGGACTACTTTAAACCTTATAGTTTTCTCTCTTAGTTTGGACCCCAAAAAACCTTAATTGTTTTACATCTCTTACCTGGAGCCCTAAGAACTTGTATTTTATTATCTTTTATCATTGTTTAATCTCTTATCTGGATCATTAAGAACAGCTATTGTTTATCACCTCATCTTGAACCTTTTTTGTTTTATCTCTCTTATCTGGTGCCCTAAGAACCTTTATTGCTTTATCTCTCTTATCTGGAACCCTAAGAACATTGTTTATTCTCTTCTCCGGATCCCTCAGAATTGATTAGGTCTGGTCAATATATATCTGGTTGCAAAAATTATAAGAATATTCCAAGCGGTTTAAAACCTAAGAACCTCTAATGGTTTGTGTCTCTTATCTGGTGTCCTTAAAGCTGTAATGTTTTATGAAGCGTAAACATTAAGGTGGTACTAAAGTCAGAGAGAAAAAAAAACTCGTATCCTGTTCCATTTACGGGAGGTAACTCATGTCGTAATGCAAAATCGACATATTGATCGCTGAACGTTTCTGGGTTTATTTTTGAAAAGTCTTGTTTTTCGGTTGTATTTTCCACTTTATAATGTTTAGGCTCACACACACACACACACACACACAAAAAAAGAAAAACTAAAAGACAGAATTTTGTTTTAAGTTCTCGAGAAAATTCCTGAAGCAGTAAAATGCATCTCAGGTATGCGAACAATATGTATTGTCACTCAGGGTACCTATTACCGGCATACACTTATTATCGGATATTGAGAAATCTCTGTCCCCGCCCATCGGGGCAGGAGAAATTGATGGGCTGCCTGACGCCTCCAAGACAGAGCACCGGGTAAAAGTCCCACAAATTTGGAGGCATTTTCTCTACATGTTAAACCGCAAATCAATCAATTGATTCAATCAGTGTAGTCAAAATTCATTATCAGTAAGGTCTGACTGTCAGAGAAAAAAATCAAGGAGTATTCTTGTACGAGGGTCGTGCAAAACGTTCTGTCTCTAATAGGCTTACTTAGTTTTATCCCGGGTATATTTTGAAATGCTTCACTGCGCTTGGATGGTGTGTTAAATAGCTAACGATACCCGTTTATTTCGTGCAAATTGCTTTCCAACTGACCGAGTTATTTCAAATTGAAATAGATGCAGTCATATACACTGACCAATTTACTTGTTACATTGGAACATGGACCAGAAGACTGAAATTCGTAGCTATATTAAATGCCACATTAGGTTTTATATAGATTCAAAGCAGATATTTAATGAATTATGTGGTATATATGGACCTCAGACCATTTCAATGCATACAGTTTGTAGGTGGGTTAAAGCTTTTAAAGCTGGGAAATTCTCTGTTGAAGATGATACCCGTCCTGGAAGGCCTAAAACCTCAGTTACCAAGGCTAACATCGCTGCTGTAAAGATTGTGGTCGGACAGGATGCGCGATTGTCTGTCAAAGATATAGCTAGTTGTACTGGCATATCAGAAGGCAGTATGCAAACAATTCTGAAAAAGCGTTTGGACCTGAGAAAGGTTTGCGCTAGGTGGGTACCTCATTTGCTCACAGAGGAGCAAAAGACAAACGCCTTAAATGTGCCCGGGAACTTTTGAAAACATACAAAGGCTGTAATAGCCAGGTTATTTCTAACTTGCTAACAGATGATGAAACCTGGGTGCATATGTTTGAGCCACAAAGAAGGGCTGATAATAAGCAATGGAAGCGAAAAGATCAAAAACGTCCATGTATTGCCAAGAGAACAATGTTCGATAAAGATGTTGTACGCAATTTTCTTTAATTCAAGTGGGCCAGTCGTTCAAGTGCCTTGTCCATCTGGTCATACAGTCACTGGCCGATTCTACAAGAAATCTGTACTGAAGAAAGTGAAAGAGTTTAACAATAAGAAACGACCAAGCAAAGGATGGTCAGGAGTCCACCTTTTACATGACAACGCTTCCTCTCATAAGTGTGAGGTTGTTAAGTCTTTTTTCGCTTCTGAAAAGGTGAAAGTTTTAAACCATCCACCTTATTCACCTGACTTGAGTCCTTGTGACTTCTTTTTATTTCCAAGGCTTAGGAAAATGCTTTCTGGAAATAAGTATACGTCTAGAAGTTCTCTTGGCAGCGCTATTTATCAGTGTCTCCAACAGATACCAAAAGAAGACTATTTACCTGCTTTTCGCGACTGGGTAAAAAGGTAACAAAAATGTGTTTCAGTAAGGGGGGAATACTTTGAAGGTTTGTAATAAAAATATGTTTGATAAATCGTAGCATTGAAATAATCCGAACCCAGTGACAAAACTTTTTGCAGGACCCTCGTACTCATTTGAGCACACAATTGCTTAAAGTTCTGTATCTGTGCCCTCTTAAAATGTCAGGACAATTCATGGGCTGCAAAGATACCAAGTATTTTGAACCCCACAATCTCAGTGCCACCTCATACTCTCTCCCTCACACACATACACACACACACACACACACACACACACACACACACACACACACACACACACATTGAGATATATTCATAAAACTACACACACACACACACACACACACACACACACACACACACACACACACACACACATACATATTCTTACCACCAGTCTGACAACTTATTTGAATAAACTCAAATATTGGAATATAAAGAAGGCAGTCAACAGTAGAGTAAAGAGGCCCGATCGGGCATCAATAACCTTTGTAGACCTTTGTATTTTGCAGGGCAGATGTTACTATAATTAGTAACTTGATACCCGATCAGGCATCATTTGGTCATTTTTCTAGTACCCTCACAAAACGAAAAAATCGTATCACAGTTTTTGGCGAATCTCCACCAAATTTTAGGAACTTAAAGATGAATAAATTATCTAACTTTTGACCGTTCAGAATTTTTTTAAAGTGCCTAGAAAAAAAGTTATTAAGGTGTAAAATCAATATTTTTTTTTCTGCACCTCTTAGTATCCCGTTCGGTAACACACGACAGTTGTGATGCCCGATTGGGAAACAGTGCTTCCCATTTGGGAGCATCTGATATTTTTACCTGAATGGGACAACAGCAAAAATACAATTGCATACGTCAATTAAATGATTACATAAAGGATTAGATGCAAGGTCATGGGATCTAAAGCATTTTGTAAACATTACATGTTTCTAATAGTAGGTTTCATGAAAGGTGGAACAAATGAAATACTTTAAATATAAGGATATCAAAAAATTATTAAAAGATAGAAAATGTAGTGAACTGGAGTTCAATATACCAAAATAACCTATGTAATGTACCAAAATACCAAATAACAACTGTCTCCTGAAATATGAGGGGCATCAATAAGAATTGCGAATTAGTCCTGATTTTCTAAGTAATTGATTCATTCACAGAATAGTCTGTACATATAGTATAATAGAAAATTTACTGTTTGGAATCAAGTAATATCGTGGTCAAATCTCTCCTTCAAACTGGTTGCCTAGCAACAAAAGAATGGAAGGGTAAAGCCGCGTGGCCACGCTGTAAAGTTAATCTTTGGAACAGATTTAAAGTGCACTGAGAATTAGCCAACTTACTATGCTATTTGATAGTATGAAGTTCCTGCTTGTACTTTTTCTTTATATGGCACGATGATCCTTATACTGCTCAAAATACTAAAATAAATTACACCAAGCACCACCTACAATTTGACTCGCATTATTTGCCCAAAGTAAATAATCTAACATAAAAAAAACAATGCAATTATATCTACATCAAGTCCTCATTATCAAAGGGAAAGTGAGAGGATTACAGTTGACTCGTTTTGAAAAGTAACCCAAAACATATTAATCATGTAAAGATATTTTGTTTTATTAACTAAAAGACTTCCATAAATTGAAAAAAATAATTCCTTACCAAAATTAAGCAAAAGTGTTTCACTAGATATTAGGCCAAAATTACAGTAGTTCTCAAACTTAGCTGCGATTATGGAATTTTTGTCATTTGCTGTTGCAAGGCAGCATAAAAAAAAAAAAAAAAATTCTGACGATCCATCTCGATAATTTTCCCCACTGTTAGCAAGCGATAAGTTTTATGAAGACAAACATTATATTTTTATTCATACACTATTTATAGATTTTGGACATCTAACTTGATTCTCATACCTGAAAACTTTGACATTTTTATAACGCCAAGTTTGATTATACAATGCGAATGCTAACGAAAAATTTAATCTTATCGCAATTTAATATCATTGCACATATGAAGTGCATACATGCTAAATTAAGATACTAAAAGTGTTGAATTTCAAAGACATATATGCATTCATTAAAGAATTAGAGATATGTTCGCATTACTTATTGAATTACCCTAATAGCACAGTATTGAATTTGCTGCCATCGTGATCAGTTTTAAGTAAACACATATTCGGACAGTCAAAATTGAACAAAACCACACGTGGTTAAGTCAGTTTCATATATGGCTTTTAGTTTTGATGTAAAAATTGCTTTCGATTTCACATTACCAAAATTCGTTTCTCAAAGTACCGCATCAGAAGACAGAGTTACCATTTTGTCTCAACCAACAGCACATGTACAGACAAAAAATATCAGATCTGGCAATTTCGGGATCTAACAATGCTCAAACTGTCCTGGTGGCGTCAATATGTTTTTACATAAGTTATTGTTTCAGGCCAAAAAAAAACATGGTGGTAACCAAAGTCTTTTTGTGCAACAAGATAGCTCTGAGATGGCTTTTTTAAAACAGAAAAAATCACAAAAGAATGAAAGTCGTTAACCAGTAATGGAAGACTGAAGACATTTGGCCCAACGTCAAAGAAACACTTCTGCTGGAACAGTTTTAAAACTTGCAGTTTTAAAACATTTCTAAAAATTGCAGTTAACACATCAGTGACATCGAGAAAAAAATGAGACACGCTGCGTTGATATGTCATTAAGTTTTGTGCAGTACATGAACATATCATTGCAGCATTCCGTTTCTCATTTAAAAAGATCCCTCCTGTCTATTTCAAAGCAAACTTTAAGAAACAAAAAATTGTGCCAGAGCCATCAGTATCTTAACGCATAGGTCTAGATAAGAGGGGATATCAGGAAAATATTTTTCTTATTTCTCCACGAAAACATATATTGTGGGTACTCATTAGAAGTTCCTCGGCAAGGCGCTTCTAATGAGTACCCACAACATATGTTTCATGGAGAAATAAGAAAAATGTCAATACTTTTGGATTGAAAAAGCATCTTATCAAGAGCTGCGTTAACATGATATAGAAAACCTTAAACTCAAATAAAAATAATCATTGATGGACAATCTTTCATTCTCTGATAGTCCCCAAACCATAGCTTTCTGGAAGACATTAGTCTGCGTTCTGAAGTTATTATTGTCAATGCTATAAAATGGCAAATAGTGGAAAAGTCCTTTATGCACTTTTCAGTGATACGAAAAAGTGTTCTACTTTTAATTCTGCAGCATCTGATTTGGGCCTACACTGTTTGCACAGGCCTGTCTATCCAAATAATTAAAGTAAAAAGGATATTTAGTGCAAAAAGAAAGAAAAATAAAAGATGACAAAAAAAAAAAAAAAAAAAAAAAAAAAAAAGAGTGTTAACAAGGTTTTCTGCTGATCTGGCCAGGTGACCTAGTTTTTGACCCCAGGTGACCCAGTTTCGAACTTGACCTAGAAATCTTCAAGACAAACATTTTGAGCAAGATTCATGATGAGTGCTTAAAAAATGTGACCGCTAGAGTGTTAACAAAGTTTTCTGCTGATTTGGCCCGGTGACCTAGTTTTTTACTCCAAGTGACCCAGTTTCGAACTTGACCTAAAACTCATCATGAAAAACATTTTGAGCAAGATTCATGATGATTGTTTGAAAAATATGACTGCTAGAGTGATAACAAGATTTTACGCTGATTTGGCCCGGTGACCTAGTTTTTGACCCCAGGTATTCCAGTTTCCAACTTAGCCTAGAAATCATCAAGACAAACATTTTGAGCCAGATTCATGATGATTGCTTTAAAAAATGTGACCGCTAGAGTGTTAACAAGGTTTTCTGCTGATTTGGCCCGGTGACCTAGTTTTTGACCCCACGTGACTCAGTTTCAAACATATTCTAGAACTCATCAAGAGAAACATTTTTAGCAAGATTCATGATGATTGCTTTGAAAATGTGACCGCTAGAGTGTGAACAATGGTTTCTGCTGGTTTGGCCTGATGACCTAGTTTTTGAACCACGTGACCCAGTTTGAAATTTGACCTAGAAATCATCAAGACAAACATTTTGAGCAAGATTCATGATGACTGCTTGAAAAATGTGACCGCTAGAGTGTTAACAAGTTTTTCTGATGATTTGGCCTGGTGACCTAGTTTTTTACTCCAAGTGACCCAGTTTCGTACTTGACCTAGAAATCATCAAGACAAACATTTTTAGCAAGATTCATGATGATTGCTTTGAAAATGTGACCGCTAGAGTGTTAACAAGGTTTTCTGCTGATTTTGCCTGGTGATCTAGTTTTTGACGCCAAGTGACCCAGTTTCGAACTTGACCTAGAAATCATCAAGACAAACATTTTGAGTAAGTTTCATGATGTTTGCTTCAAAAATGTGACCGCTAGATTGTTAACAAGGTTTTCTTCTGATTTAGCCAGGTGACCTAGTTTTTTACCCCAAGTGACCCAGTTTCGGACTTGGCCTAGAAATCATCAAGACAAACATTTTGAGCAAGATTTATGATGATTGCTTGAAAAATGTGATTGCTAGAGTGTTAACAAGGTTTCCTGCTGATTTGGCCTGGTGACCTAGTTCTTGACTCCAAGTGATCCAGTTTCGAACTTGACCTAGAAATCATCAAGATAAACATTTTAAGCAAGGTTCATGATGATTGCTTCAAAAATGTGACCGCTAGAGTATTACCAAGTTTTTCTGCTGATTTGGCTCGGTGACCTAGTTTTTGACCCCAAGTGACCCAGTTTCGAACTTGACCTAGAAATCATCAAGACAAACATATTGAGCAAGATTCATGATGATTGCTTCAAAAATGTGACCGCTAGAGTGTTAACAAGGTTTTCTGCTGATCTGGCCCGGTGACCTAGTTTTTGACCCCAAGTGACCCAGTTTCAAACTTGTCCTAGATTTAATAGAGGCAAATATTTGGAGCAAGTTTCATCAAGATTGGGTCAAAACTATGACCTCTAGAGTGTTAACAAGTTTTTCCTTTGATTTGACCTGGTGACCTAGGTTTTGACCCCAAGTAACCCAGTATCGAACTTGACCTAGATTTTATAGAGGCAAACATTCTGACCAAGTTTCATTAAGATTGGGTAAAAACTGTGACCTCTAGAGTGTTAACAAATTAATTGTTGACGACGAACGACGGACGACGAACGACGGACGACGACGGATGACGGACATAGGGTGATGACAATAGCTCACCCTGAGCTTTTGCTCAGGTGAGCTAATAAAACTGACAAATTTGCAAAGAAACTGAACTAAGCTTATAAACAGAAGCTTCATGAAATTCCCAATTATTATGAGTACCTTCATGTACACCAGTTATTACATATCATTAGGTAACAGGGAATAAACAATATGCAGACTTGTTATTAATGATTTTAAAATGATTATGTTACTATTTCAAGTGGGGCTTAACTGTGGCATGCATCATGTGCCTCAAGTATTTTGAGAAATTTTATTTATACAGTAACTTTTTCCTTAATTTTGAAAAATTCAGACGATCAATAGAAGCCTATACAAAAGCTTACATGCTGATATTTTTCCTATTTCAGGAGTCATAACTCTTCAAGGGTTAATTTGTTATGGCAGGCTCAAGAAAAAATACAAAAATACAAGAACTTTGGCCTATCTAACCTTAGCTTACCAAATTGATTCAAATCAGATCATAAAGAGTGACTTTGTGTATATACTATGTTAAAATTAGTGCTTTTTCATAGTTTCAGGGGCCATAACTCTTATATATGTTATACAGTATGGCTGGTTTAAGAGATTAAACCAAATCTTTTGATTATTTAATACTTAGTTTAGTTGGATAAAAATCAAATAGGACATGAAGGCTATTGGTCCTCTCAGGCTTAAAATCTGTGATTTTGTGCTTTTTTGTCAAGGGAGGTAATTCCAAAACAAAAATAACTTAAAACTTTGAACAGCGACCTTTCCATTTCTTGTCAGTTTTTGATAGATAATAAAAAGTTCCTCCATCTCAAGGAGTAAAAGAAAAAGTTAGAGTTTAGAAATACATTTTTTTTTTTAATTATTATGTTCTGAATTATTTTTGTATGTATCTGCTTGCTGTATGGACCCGGGTAAGGACCCGGGTAAGAAGAATTGAATTGAATTCAATTGAATCTGAGGCTTAATTAAAGGAAAACTTGATTTTTTTTTTTTTTTCATGTAATAAAGTAATCGAAATTTGTGCACGTGATCAGCCCTCTTTTTGAGACGTTGCAGCAAAATTTTGCACACCGACCTATACTTTTGTTAGCTCACCTGAGCCGAAGGCTCATGGTGAGCTATTGTGAAAACTCACCGTCCGTCGTCGTCGTCGTCGTCGTCGTTGTCGTCGTCGTCGTCGTCGTCCGGATGTCCGTCTGTCCACAATCTTTAAACAACATCTCCTCCTAAACCACTGGTAAGAATTCGACCAAACTTCACAGGAATGATCCTTGGTTGGTCCTCTTTCAAAGTTGTTCAAATGGTTCCGGTTCATTGCATATCTAGGTCACAGGAGCTAAAAATAGATTTTTTTTTAATTAAAAACTTAAAAAAAATCTTCTTGTCCGAAACCACTGGACCGATTTCAATATAATTTTCTAAAAATGTTTCTTTGGCGATCCTCTACCAAGATTGTTCAAGCCATTTGGATTCGTCAAAAAACATGGCCGCCAGGGGGCGGGGCTTATTTTCCCTATATATCAAAATAGAAAACTTTAAAAATCTTCTTGTCAGAAACCATTAGACCAATTTCCATATAATTTTGCAGAAATGTTCTTTTGGTGATCCTGTACCAAGATTGTTCAAGCCATTTGGATTCGTCAAAAAACATGGCCGACAGGGGGCGGGGCTTATTTTCACTATATATCTGTATAAAAAACTTTAAAAATCTTCTTGTCAGAAACCACTAGACCAATTTCCATATACTTTTGCAGAAATGTTTCTTTGGTGATCCTCTTGCAAGATTGTTCAAGCCATTTGGATTCGTCAAAAAACGTGGCCGCCAGGGGGGGCGGGGCTTATTTTCCCTATATATCTGTATAGAAAACTTTAAAAATCTTCTTGTCAGAAACCACTGGACCGATTTCCATATAATTTTGCAGAAATGTTCCTTTGGTGATCCTCTTGCAAGATTGTTCAAGCCATTTGGATTCCTCAAAAAACATGGCTGCCAGGGGTGGGGGGGGGGGGGGGGGCGTGGCTTATTTTCCCTATATATCTATATTGAAAATTTAAAAAATCTTCTTATCAGAAACCACTGGAACGATTGCAATATAATGTGGCAGAAATGTTCCTTTGGTGATCCGTCAAAAAACATGGCCGCCAGGGGGCGGGGCTTATTTTCCCTATATATCTATATAGAAAAACTTTAAAAGTCTTCTTTTCAGAAACCACAGGTGCAATTTCATTGCAACTTGGCAAATATGTTTCCTTGGTGACCCTCTACCAAGATTGTTCAAGTAATCATGATTTGTCAAAAAACATGGCTGCTAGTGGGTGGGGCTTATTTTCCCTATATATCTATATAAAAAACTAAAAAATCTTCTTGTCAGAAGCCAATGGACCGATTTCAATATAACTTGGCAGGAATGTTTCTTTGGTGACCCTCTACCAGGTTGTTCAAGCTGTCATGATCGTCAAAAAACATGGCCGCTACGGGGCAGGGCTTATTTTTCCTTATATGTCTATATAAAAAACTTTAAAAATCTTCTCGTAAGAAACCGTTGGACCAAGCTCAATGTAGCTTGGCAAGAATGTTGCTTTTGTAACCCTCTACCAGTATGGTTCAAGCCTTCATGATATGTCAAAAAAAACATGGCCTCCAGGGGGCGGGGCTTATTTTCGGTATATATCTGTATAGAAAACTTTAAAATGCTTCTTGTCAAATACCTACTGACCAATTTCAATAATACTTTGGTGACCCTCTACCAAGAATGTTCAAGCAATCCTGATTTGTCTAAAAACATGCCTGCTAGTGGGTGGGGCTTATTTTCCCTCTATATCTAAATAGAAAACTTTAAAAATCTTCTTGTCAGAAACCACTGAACCAATTTCAGTTTAATTTGGCAGGAATGTTCCTTTGGTTACCCTCTACCAAGTTTGTTCAAGCTGTCATGATTCGTCATGGTTATAAAATTTATACATAAAATTTTAGAGCAGTGAACTTGGCTGAAACTTCAACATTAAGTATGCAAATCTGTTTGCTCAGGTGAGCGATATAGGACCATCATGGTCCTCTTATTTAATTATTTTCTTATTCGCCATAGATCCTACTTTTAAATAAAGCATATTAGGAAAAACGTTAGATTTTTTTGAAAACTCGACCTCTGACTTTAGTACCACCTTAAATTATTATTGTACGCGTTGGTGTAAACGAGGATATGTTGAGTTTAATGCTTTAAATAATCGGAAATTTAAGATTTTTAAAATCATTGATGGACGTGTGTTATTTTACTCTAATAATCTCGATCTTCTCCCTCCTAAGCCTAAATTATCTTTTCGATATTTGAAACAAGGTATCTAAGAATTTCATAAGAAGTATGTTTTGGCTCCAGCTAATAAAGCTGCTAATAATGTTGTTGTTGTGTGACGACTTCATTATATAATTACTCTAGTACAAGAACTTGGTAGTACCAAAACATATAAACGCATTTCTACTGATGAGAGATCTATTGTTAATACCCATTCTATCGATATTACTGCTAAGTTTGCAGTGGGTATTAAAGAAAACGAAGACAAACTTCCTACATTACATTGGTTACCGAAACTTCATAAACGATCTTATAAAGCACGTTTCATTGCAAATTCTAGTTCTTGTACGACTACTATTTTGTTCAAACTGCTAAAATGGTAAGAGGAAAGTCCAGGGAGTGCCACAATCAAAATCTGCAGCCCTTCCCAGACACCAAGAGGAAGAGGAAACATACCAAACCAAACAAGTGCAAATCGAACAAACGTACGAAAAGCACTAAGATGAGCTCTCTCTTTCCTAAGCGAGGTAATCGCAATACTAAAAGGACTGAAAAACGCAAGAACTAAATACATTATGCCTTACCGTGGTCAAACCATTGGATTAGACACTGTGATACTGTTTACAAAATGGGCAGAATTAACTGTTCTTGGTCATCTAAAAATTCCAATGAAGTTCTCAATAAACTTAAATCTAAAAACTTTAATTCTTCTATTTTGTCTACATATGATTTTTCTACTACGTTACCTCATCATCTTATAAAAAATAAACTTTTTGATTTAATTAGCCGAAGTTTATTCAGGAGAATACCCAAAATTTGGCCTTTTTCACTTCTGATGTGTACAAGAATTACAAT
The DNA here is from genome assembly GCA_964016985.1 of Anodontia alba. Taxonomy (NCBI): domain Eukaryota; kingdom Metazoa; phylum Mollusca; class Bivalvia; order Lucinida; family Lucinidae; genus Anodontia; species Anodontia alba. The sequence continues at coordinate 33,849,644 of OZ024832.1, read as the reverse complement.
TTATGCTCTTGTCAAAAAGTCTGTGATGCCCTTGTTTATCTTTTGGATAACATTTTATTAGATTTGGAACCAAACTTTATAGGAATCTATTGGTATTCCGATGGGAACTAATTGTGCTCCTTGTTGCAGAGTTGTTTCTATTTGGTTATGAAAGAGATTTCACGAAGTCTCTCTCACGGGAAAATCAGGCTGACATTATTGAGGCTTTCAATTCCACTTCAAGATATCTTGATGATTTATTAAATATTAACAATATTTACTTTGACCAAATGGTGGACCGCATATACCCTACTGAACTCTAATTAAATAAAGCCAATTCTTCCAATACCCAGGCACCTGTTTTGGATTTGAATCTATGTATAGTTTCCACCAAAATTCACGATAAAGGGGACGATTTTTATTTTGATATAGTCAATTTCTCTTTTCCGGATGGCGATGTCCCCCGCCGTACCTCATATGGGATATACATATCTCAGCTTACTGCCAAACTTCTTGGGCAGAGCTATTGTTATTTTAATCTTCGTAAGGCGTTTTCGAAATTTTGTCGTAGACACAGTGCCTTGGTATAAACAAATATATAGTAAGGAGAGCTGCTTCATACAGATCATGTTTTCTATTTTAAAATTTATTCACCTCATCATCTAACTTACGTAATGAAGAAACTGACAGTGAAGCTAGTTTAGAAAGCATTTGATGATGTCCAGAATTTAAGAGGATATTTAAATCGAAAAGAGTTAAGACAGTTTTATGTTTTCGTTTAAAATTCCCATTTTTGCGCTTACCATTGGATCGTTTCTAACGTTTTTTAACATCTTAAAGGGAAAAAACCTCGAAATCGGGCATTTTAGAAATATTTCCTTCATGGTAAATATTATCATTCAATCCAAGTGGAAAAGGGGGTTGTAAACGCTTAATCCATTAAAGTTTAAGTTCATGTTTTAAAATATTTTTAATCTTCCGGTAGAACTGGACTTGTGTATAATTGTTTCAACAGGTTTAACCAAAACTTTACTAGATGATCATGAATGAGCAGCTCTCCGGAAATTTTAATAATCAATTTTCTTTGCTTTTTTTAATTTTAAACAGATGTTCCTTAAACCTAGTTTAAGGAGCTGTTTAGTCTGTCCAACATACTGCATTCCTCAGCCTCCTTCGCTGCAAGTGAGAACATATATAACATCTTCTGATTTTCAGTCTAAATCAGAGTCATTTACAACTGAAAATTGTCTATGATTAAGTGAAGAAATAATTGTTGACTGACAAATTAAATGATTGCAGCAGATGCAACTCTTCGCATTGCACTTAGAAATATTAGGATACAGTCCCAGTGGGCACACAACGTTAAAATGACGTCGTATCAACGTCGATGCAACGTGATCACGTCGCATCGACGCCGATACGACGTCATTTTGATGTTGTGTGCCTGCTGGGGTCTGTTCCTGATATACGGATTCTTTGGAGAAAGCCTAATACTAAGGTGATTACGGAAAATGTCATAATTGGAAGCTCCACATAAATTTAAAGATGATACAGAGTGAAGTTTCAAAGGCAAAATGTTAACAGTAGTTAAATCTAGCAGAAGAACGGGGAAACCGTATAAAGAAACAGAATGTAACCAAATAAGAGAAATTGCAATTTTTAATCTATTTGTGATACTTATATAGTTGCAAAGGAAGAAATACCATCAAATAAAAAGCAGTATTCGTACCGGCTGTTATATGCAGTCAGTAGCGATGCAAACAGGCGGTGGGACCAATGCATACAGTGTAAAACAACAACCCACAATACATAACTAAGTCTAATACATAGAAACGTAAAGTAAGATATTGGCGTAAACGGGATACGAACACCGGTAAATATCTAACCTTCAATGAGGTATAAATTAGTATCAGGAGGAACAGGAATAAGACAGGTGATTGTAAAGTGTAAACACTGGCACTTGAAATAATAACACTATTATACGGGAAGACTTTCCATAGTCTCCACACGGCACAAACACAACAGGCGTGGTATGCAAGAAAGGTAAGAGAAAAGTCCAGAGAGTGCCCAATCACAAGCCGCAGCCCTTCCCAGACACCAAGAGGAAAGGAAACAGACAAATCCAAACAAGTGCAAATCAAGCAAACGTACGAAAAGCACTAAAATTAGCTCTTTCTTCACCAAGCGACGTAATCGCAACGCTAAAAGGACTGAAAAACACAATAACAAAATAACACAAGGCAAAAAACCTCGTAGAATAAACCACAAAACAACAAAGAGTAAGACTAACACCGGGACCACCGCCTTAAAACGGTCAGTAGAATAAACCAGCGGTGGGAAGGGAGGGGGTTGAAGCACTTCTACAGCCGGCCAGCTTCACCCTGGGTCCCGATGTTAATCTTAATATAGAAATCCATAAAAATTCGGTTCGCATAAAGGTTCCCAACTCAGTCAATTCATCAAATTCAAATAAATCACTATAGTAAACAAAGACAAGAACTAATGGCTAATTCTACTGTGCGCCAGAGTAAATGAAAACCAATAGTTGACTCAAGTCCAACCCACTGGTTAAAAGTTTACGAAGAGGCCGACATTGAGTCTGAGACCCGAACCGCCGTCGTACAATTAAAGAGTGAAGCATAGCCATCAACAATGATGGGATTAATAACTAGGCATGCAGTCTGCCGCATAATATCCCAGCTATAGCCAATTCTTTTATAACGGTTAAGTAGTTTTCTGAATAGCTCCGAAAAGCAAGATCACTAGGCTGTAAGTAACGTCGTTTGCACGCCGCCGACGCATCAAAACAAAGTCATAGAGTTACCATTATTGATAAGGATTTAACGCTATCCCAGGCATAATTGCACGTATAAGAAAAATCCCTCAATATTCTTTACATCCACAATTCTAACGTCCGAAATTTCAGAAGTCTGAACATAGTCTTAAATAATTTGAATTGTATGAACATGTGTATTAATTTTTGAATTAATGAATATTTCAAAACTCCAACCTTTGTGTATGATTTCAAAAACAAATACATTTTACGGAAAAAAATAGAAAAAAAGGAAGTTAGAAGGACAAGACAGGTTGCTAATTTAATAGCAAAAGAAAGCGTCACTAACAAAGTAAAACGTGAGCACTGGCACACAGACAATAGCGCGAAAAGTTTTACCTTACCAGTGATGAAATATTTTTTTAAACTTGAATTCAAAGAATTATACAAGCTTAAAATGGGTTCACTGAATTTCGCTCTTCGTTAAGCCTTTCCAAACGAAACTTCATTTTATAAAGTGAATATGTTTTGTACCCCGATTTCTTTAAACAACATCTCAATTTTGAATAAATTTCACATGATTGGTCCTTGGGTGATACTGAATGAAAATTATTCAAAGATTTGGAATTCATGCAGGATTCTGGTTGCCATGGCAACCAAAAGAAACAAAAATAGCAAACTTCTTGTCAGAAACCATTTGACCGATTTCAATATAATTTGGCAGAAATGTTCCTCTGGCGTTCCTCAACCAAGATTGTTCAAGCCATTATGATTCGTCAAAACAATCGGCGCCAGGGTCGGGGCTTATTTTCCCTATATATCTATATAGGAAACTTCAAAAATCTTCTTTTTTCAGAACCACTAGGCCGATTTCAATATAAACTGGCAGAAATGTTACCTTAGTACCCTCTACCAAGATCGTTCAAGCCGTCATGATTCGTCAAAAAACACGGCCGCCATTGGGCGGGGCTTATATTCCCTATATATCTATACAGAAAACTTTAAAAATCTTCTTGTCAGAAACCGCAGGACCGACTTTAATTTAATTTAGCAGAAAAGTTTCTTTGGTGACTCTCTACTAAGATTGTTCAAGCCATCATGTTTCGTAGAAAAACATGACCGCCAGTTCAAGCCATCATGATTTGTCAAAAAACTTGGCTACCAGGGGTGGGACTTATTTTCTCTATAAATCTATATAAAATATAAAACTTCTTGTAGGAACGATTGGACCAGTTTTCAATATAATTTAGTAGAAATGTTCCTTTGGTAACCCTCTACCAGATTGTTCAAGCCATGATAATCGTTAAAAAACGTGGCCGTCAGGGGACAAAGTTTATTTTCCCTGTATATCTATATAGAAAATTTAAACAGAATTCTTGTTAGAAACTACTGTACTTATATGAATTTAATATGACGCAGTTCTTTTATTGACCCTCTACTAAGATTGTTCAAGTCATCATGAATCGTCCAAAATCACGGCCTCCAGGGGCGGGGTTTATTTTTTCTATATATCTATACAGAAATCTTCTCGTAAGAAATCACTGGACCGATTTCAGTATAATTTAGTAAACTGTTTCTTTGGTGACCCTCTTACAAGATTGTTCAAGCCATCACGATGCATCAAAACCATGGCCCCCATGGATGGGGCTTATTTTCCGGATATTTGTACAATTTTGAAGATCAGATTAAAAGTAATTAGGCACTACTTGTCATATACGGCATTGCTACTCCATTTTATAGGACCACCATGTCACTCTTGAACATAAAATCTATACAAAACTCTTAAAGTAGTGAGCTTCAAATGCAAGTATGCAAATCTGTTTGCTCATGTGAGCGATATAGGACCATCTGGTCCTCTTATATACAGTATATAACTAGATATGTGTATTTGTAAAACATGATGCCCCCAATCATATGCTTACCCTTAAAAGTGTGACTAGCATCACTCTGAATCTTATCATAATGTGGTGAAATTCCAACTCTTTATCCTTATATTCACTTCTTTTCGTAATATAACACTTAAGGTTTAGCTGACGCCAGAGTCAGAAATACGAGGGTCGTGCAAAAAGTTCTGTCATTAATAGGCTTTAGTTTTATCCCGGGTATATTTTAAAATGCTTCATTGCACTTGGATGGTGTGTTGAATAGCTAACGATACCCGTTTATTTCGTGCAAATTGCTTTCCAACTGACCGAGTTATTTCAAATTGAAATAGATGCAGTCATATACACTGACCAATTACTTGTTACATTGGAACATGGACCAGAAGACCGAAATTCGTAGCTATATTAAATTGGTTGTTAAGTCTTTTTGGGCTTCTGAAAAGGTGAAAGTTTTAAACCATCCACCTTATTCACCTGACCTGAGTCCTTGTGACTTCTTTTTATTTCCAAGGCTTAAGAAAATGCTTTCTGGAAATAAATATACGTCTAGAAGTTCTCTTGGCAGCGCTATTTAACAGTGTCTCCAACAGACACCAAAAGAAGACTATTTGTCTGCTTTTCGCGACTGGGTAAAAAGGTTACAAAAATGTGTTTCAGTAAAGAGGGAATACTTTGAAGGTTTGTAATAAAATTATGTTTGATAAATCGTAGCACTGAAGTAATCCGAACCCAGTGACAAAACTTTTTGCAGGACCCTCGTACTTCTAAACAGCAATACAGTGCTGACTAGTACGCTACTATCTGGGCCCTTTGTGGGCGTTATGGATCAGGCTCTAGTGTACCATATTGGGAGATACCAAATCAGCCGAACTTATAACGCTTCGTGATGACAAAGGCAACGCCGACCCTCTACCCCATACCAACATCCTCCTTCCGTCCCCCACCCAGCCACCCACACATACACACACACACACACACACACACACACACACACACAAAAAAAAAAACAGAAATAAAAACAAAAACAAAAAAGAAACGTAAAAAATATGAAAATCATCGAAGGTTTTCAACCATATGAGCTATTTTGATGAACATGGTAAATTGTTGTATGCACATTAATATTGACATGCCCTGTTAAACAGAACGCCACCTTTCATTAACAAACTCAACGCCGAGGTCAAAATGTGAAAGTATGGAATTCGCCATTGGTCTTCAACCATATGAGGTATATGATACAATTTTATATACATTTATACTAACAAAGGAGTGGGCTGTGCACCTTAGCAATTGTTTATTTAATTATATAAATTTCAGTTATGAATTCATCAGATCACAACGCTGTAAGTAACGTCATTTCCACGCTGCCGACGAATCAAAACAACGTCATGCCCCAAATAGAATTACCATAAATGATAAGGGTTACCGTAATTGATAAGGGTTTTAACGCTATCACAGACATACTTACATGCATGTATATAACAAAAACTTCCTATTCTCCACATCCACAATTCTAACGGCCAAAAGTTCAAACGTCTGATTTCTTTAAACAATATCTCTTAAATGATTATGAATGGTATGAACCTGTGGTATTAATCTTTGCGGTAATGAATATTATCTATGTGTATGATTTCTTAAACAATTAGATATAAAACAAGGAAAAGGAAGTAAGAAGGACAAGACATGTTGCTAGTTTAATAGCAAAAACAAGCATCACTAACACAGTAAAACGCGAGTACTGGCACACAGACAATGGCGCGGAAAGTTTACCCTACCAATGATATAATATGTTCTTTAAATTTGAATTTAAAGACAACGTACAATCCTTTAAGCAGCAATAAAGCAAGCTTAAAATGGGTTCACTGAATTTCGCTCTTAGTCAAGCCTTTTCGTATGAAACAATAATTTTATGAATTGAATATGTTTTGTATCCCGATTTCTTTAAACAACATCTCCACAGAAACCATTGAGCCAATTTTAACCAAAACTTACAGGACTGACTTTGAAAATCTTCTCGTCAGAAACGAAAGCACTGGACTGATTTCAGTATAACTTAGTAGAACTGTTTCTTTGATGACCCTCTAACAAGATTGTTCAAAATAAAAGGTAAGAGAAAAGTCCAGGGAGTGCAACAATCACAAACCGCAGCCCTTCCCAGATAGCAAGAGGAAGAGGAAACCGACAAATCCAAACAAGCACAAATCGAACAAACGTACGAAAAACACTACGATTAGCTCTCTCTTCCCCAAGCGAGGTAATCACAATGCTAAAAGGACTGAAAAACACAAGAACGAAAAGACACAGGATAAGACATAAAACGGCCATCATGATTCATAAAAAAACATGGCCCCCATGGACCGGGGCTTATTTTCCGTATATATTTATAGAAGATTAAAACTAATGAGACACTGCTTGTCTTATATGGCATTGCTACTCCATCGTGTCACTCTTGAACATAAAATCTATACAAAAATCTTAAAGAAGTGAACTTCAAACGTAAGTATGCAAATCTATTTGCTCAAGTGAGCGATATAGGACCATCAATGGTCCTCTTGTATAACTAGATAATATTCATTTCTTTTCATAACATAACACCTAAGGTTTAGCTGACGTCAGAAGTTACACACAGAGTCAGAAATACTTCCAAATAGCAATATAGTGCTGACTTGTACTCTACTGTCTGGGCACTTTGTGGGCATTGTGCATCAGACTGGGAGATACCAACTCAGCCGCACTTTAACACTTCGTGGTGACAAAGGGCACTTCCTAGTACGGATTTGCACACCACCTTGTTACAGTACTAAGTTGGGCTAATCCATACCCTTTGCAAACTTCCTACATAAAATATATAAAGCCCCCATTTCCATACAATTGTTCACAAAATTGTTTATAACACTAACGCCCAAGTCCAAAAGGGGCAAGAATTCCGTCAAGCTGAAACGGTTATCTAGACATGTTGATCATAAGGTTGTTAAAAATAAACTTTATGTTCTGTTCTTTTCCGTTATCAGTCCAACTCCATCTAAAATTAATAGAACGAACTCAAAATTAAATAAGGTCATTTACCCATCATTTCCAATTCACATACATAATTTCAAGAGCCTACCTTCAACACTTTTTGAGATATCTTTTAAGCTTACTATTGGTTTTCATTTACTCTGGCATACAGTAGAATTAGCCATGAGTACTCGTCTTTGTTTATTATAGTGATTAATTTGATTTTTTTATGTTTTCGCTTTGATGCATTCACTGAGTTGAAGGCCTTTATGCGAATCGATTTTTTTATGTATTTCTGTATTAAGAGTAGCATCGGGACCCAGGATGAAGTTGGCTAGAAGTAAAAGTGCTTTAAACTCCCCGGTGATTTACTCTACTGGCCGTTCTATCTATCTATCTATCTATCTATCTATCTATCTATCTATTGCTCAAGACATAGTCTATCTCGCTTCGGGCGGAAAAAAGAAACTCCAAAACAGTAAGGTATTGGATTGGCAGTTCATCAGGCAGCCCGGTCTAAAGACCTGGTACAGCTCCTTCATACTGCAGGGCGAGGTCAAAAGACCTGGTACAGCTCCTCCATACTGCAGGGCGAATTAGTTACGACTCTGTCCTACGTGCCGATATGGCAATAGCAAACGATGCTATCGTACGTTATAAACAGCAAGGATCGGCGATTCCCCGAAATTCTGAACATAAAGAGATGCCAGCTATATTTGGTTCACCAATGAAAATATTGCTATAATTGAACAGACCTTAAGTGGCAAAGTTACATTTCATGCATCTCAAACTGCAGCATTTATCTCGTCAGCTGTTGATCCATCTGATAAGGAATTCAAAATAGAGCGCGGTACAAAACGAGCCATGCAAGTTCCAGAAGAATTTCTGACTCTTAAGAACACTGATAAAGGGACGGCGAAAACTGAACCAAACTTTACTTTAGAAGTTAGCCATTCTTACAAAAGACCATGACGTCTCAACAGATGCATATGCTTAAGATCTTTTATATTCTTTATGTAGAAACTGTGACATAACTAACCAGAAAATACCTATGTGGAGTGGATATAATCAACAATTTCCACAGAAACTCCCCATAAACAGTAAAAGGACATCTTCCTGTAATCAGACATAACTAACCAGAAAATACGTATGTGGAGTGGATATAATCAACAATTTCCACAGAAACTCCCCATAAAAAGTAAAAGGACATCTTCCTGTAATCATTTTTCTGCTCATGAGTTTGATACACTATAGACATTTATTCAAAACTGCATGGGAATGATAAAAGAATAGGTCAAAGGTATACGGTCATTGCTTATGATGAAAAGCTAATCAGCAAAGGTTAACTTCTTTAGTGGCACAGATCGTTTGAAAGAGAAAACCTCATCATGCTCTGAGGTTTTCATACACAAATGAACTTTTTGCAGAAGTGATTGGGCATTTAATGGAAGACACTGGTTTAGCAGATGTGTGAGGTGAAAACGGCGTGTTCGGTCAAGGTGTAGTTAAAAATATGAAATGCAAACAATTGAATATTATTTTCAGAGCTCTTAAGATGACATTCTAAGCTATGTGGATCATACTTTGGCCACATTTATTAGAATGGGGTAAAGCGAATGACTGTGAAATACAACCGCGAAAGCCTTGACCATCTTGTTTACGAGATTGTAGATGAGATAGATCAGACCATGAGGATATGAAAGAGGCATCTGAGCTACTCAACGAAGAATTAAAATCAATAAAGGACATCCTGACTTCATTTGATGAAGAACACACTGGCGTACCATGCATAATGTTTTGGTGCCAGTACATTGAAATGGTTGCGATTTTACTGCGATTTATTCGCGCGATTCGAGATGGAAACTGGACGTTTTTCCTGTCTGCCTTTGCAGATATGCTGCCTGCCATGGTTCGCAGCTAGCGACCATATAAATTACACCAGATGGGGCCTGATATTTCTTGCAGACATGCAACAGCTCGAAGAAACAGGTCCAGGTCCCGCTATGAAGGGTTCAAGAAAGGTGGTTTTGTGGCAGATTCTATTGTTGAGATAGCCATGATGATAGCATTTATTTTTACGGGATCGCCTATCCTAGCTGTCATCCTCACTCAATTCTTTACCGGCATCTGAGCATACACGCCGTCTCCGCACTCAGGCAATGTGCTTTGCCGTTGTCATCATAAAGAAAAGGATCGTCCGCCAACCACAATGGCTAGGTCTGTAGATGATTGCCGCCTAGCTCTGCCACCCAGGTTGTGGCAGCCTCGTAACCCTGAATGTGGGGAGGCAACTGTGATAGAGGGCAGCCTCACATTCCACACTCATATTGATTGTCACAGCTGGATGCAATGAGACGGCCATTGACAAAGCCAAACCTTTAACGTCTGAAGCGGAATGACAGGGCAATGATCAGACATATCTGCAATGTCGTCCAATGAGCTACTTGAAAACTTATTAACCGTTATAAAAGAATTGGCTATAGCTTGGATATTATGCTGCAGACTGCATGCTTAGATGTCAACCCAATCATTGTTGATGGCTATGCTTCACTCTTTAATTGCACAACGGCAGTTCGGGCCTCAGACTCAATGACGGCCTCTTCGTAAAACTTTAACCAGTGGGTTGGGGCTTGACGATATGTCTTGGCTTGGCCCGCCGTGGTTCAACTATTGGTTTTCATTTACTCTGGCATGAAGTAGAATTAGCCATGAGTACTCGTCTTTGTTTATTATAGTGATTAATATGATTTTTATGTTTTCGCTTTGATGCATTGACTGAGTTGGGAGCCTTTATGCAATCCGAATTTTAATGTATTTCTGTATTAAGAGTAGCATCGGGACCCAGGGTGAAGTTAGCTAGCTGCAAAAGTGCTTTAAATCCACTGGTGGTTTGCTCTACCGACCGTTCTAAGGCGGTGGTCCCGGTGTTAGTCTTACTCTTTGTTGCTTTGTGGTCTATTCTACGAGGCGATTTGTTGTATGTCTTTCCGTGTGTCATTTTGTTCTTGTGTTTTTCAGTCTTTTTAGTATTGCGATTACCTCGCTTGGGGAAGAGAGAGCTAATCTTAGTGCTTTTCGTACGTTTGTTCGGTTTGTGCTTGTTTAGATTTGTTGGTTTTCTTTCCTCTTGGGGTCTGTGAAGGGCTGCGGTTTGTGATTGTGGCACTCCCTGGACTTTTCTCTTATCTTTTTTGGCATTGAGGAGTTGGACCTCTTGCTTAAAGAGAGAAGGCTCCGCTGGTATGGACATGCGGAACGCTCCAATGGTGCAGTCAAGGCAGCCTGTGGCATACAAGTTGGTGGAAAGCCTGGGCCTGGGAGGCCCAAGATGACATGGAAGCAGCTGACAGAGAGGGAATGCATAGAGTGGAAGCTCACGGCTATTGACTTTCATGATAGACACACCTGGAGATCTGGGGTGAGATCTGCCATGCGTGCAGCAAGCCAGCTACCTGGAAGGGGGACCACTGATGTGAATTTGACCCTGTACCTGCACGTTAATCAAACATACGATGATGATGATAATAATGATGACGATGATGAATTTGTTGTGACAATCTATTAACAGATTTTACCAAATTCCTGATAACCAGAGCTTAGAACATTGCAATTAAATGGCAAAGGTAAAGGTAACTGGTGGCTTAACAGGAATAACCAGGACTGAATCAGCTATGTACCGATGGGGATTGACGTTCAACGAAAGGTCAAGGTTAGCTGATGACACCAGAATGATGTTTGAAAAGATGAACGATGACGATTTAGATGATGACAGAAACGAGTTTGTAAGTCTTACAACAGGAGACGTTGCAACAGAAGAAGTGAAAACTGACATGACAAGCCCGCGTAGTAAAAGCCAGAAAAGTATCATACATGAACGGTATGAAGACAAAAGTATGTCGTGTCCTGCACCACTGAAGAAACGTCAGCTGAAAACAATGTCTCCGATGTATTCATTGACAGCTTCTGATAAGAACGCTGAGACGAAACGTGCGAAGAATGACCGTGATTTGTTCCGTCGAATCATTGTTTAAATGGATGCTGGTAGAAACATAGACCAATACACTATTACAAAGGGAACTCTCTGCAGTTCCTTCGTCGCTTGCGTCTATATCAGGAAGCTTAAAAGGCACTAACAAAGCCTAGCTAGCAGCTTTGTTGGCAGCAGGGGTAAACCGTGAAACCTCTAAAAGTCAAGAAACTTGTGCAATTATTGATGGGATGGGATTAGTTCAAAGTATAAAAAGACAAAGTGGCACCAGAACCTTTGGAGACTTTGCAGACGGATTTATAGCAGTTGTAAATTTATACCTGGCAGATTCTGCCAGAGCTGGTGTATTGTTTGCCTGATTCCATAAAGAAAGGCCCCAGAATTAAAAGAGCAAGAGGCACTAAAGGTATAGGACGTATTATTGAAGGGAGGGCTGTAAAACTTACGGACAACTGGAACAGTTTCATATGTTCCAGAAAACAAAGCAAATATTGCACGCTTTCTTTCAGGGGAATTGGTGAAAACTGTCGCAAACGGCGGATATTTGGGGTGGGGTGGGTGGGTGGGGGGGGGGGGGGTGGAGGAAAGGGGAGGGGCAGGATTTGACAATGAGGACTATACAGCAGCTTCTAACCAAAACAACGACGTGTCGGACCTCTGTTCGATACACAAAGAGGCTGACACATAAACAGTTTTATATGGAGGTCACGCGCATTCTAAGGGATTTTCTGATTTTTGTCTGCAAAGATATAGACGTGATTCTAATGTTGTGCACCCATTTCCAATGTCTACCTGAACAAGTCGGGATGAAAACTGGGACCAGTGATATCCCTGAAAATATAAAAAGAATTATACTGCTTTCCATGCCCTGATAGGACCAGACAGCACAAACCAATTTGCTGGTATTTCTGAACAGTGTGCTTGGAAAGTGTTTCTGAAAGATCCAGATCTTTCAAAGAGTTTGGGCACCACTGTAGGCTGAATGAAGACACAATGCTTAAAACTGGGACTTTAGTATGCAAGTTTTACAGTCCAAACGCAAACCAAAAGTCTGTTCAGAGGCTGCGTTGTGAAATGTTCGGAAAATGCAGAACAAATATAGATAATATACCGCCAACACAAGACACAGTGTACCAGCACATACCAGCACATGAAAAAGATCAAATTATCAAGCTCTTGTTTGGTACAAAGCTCGGAAACCAGTGGTTGTATTTCGTTCATGGTTAGCTTATACCAGTGCTGATGACGCAAACGCCAGTAACAATAAAGCAGCTTAGATATCAGATCTTGTGGCTGTGAAAAGGAAGACGATGTGTCTGCCATACAAATACATTAAGATGCACTGCTACATGTTCCTGTGAGAAAACAGATCGCTGTAGAAATCCGTTTAACTTTTGAACAGTTCAGACGAAGTCCACACGTGGCTTCGCCACTCTTGTGACATATATAATTTACAAGTAGACGCAAACGAATGACTTTCCATTTATGGTAATTCATATATTTTGTGTCAGATGCACTGAGGTTGCCAAAGAGACTTCTGGATACAAATCGCTAATAGGCATTTGTTGGTGGGGTAGGGAGACCTTAGATAAAGCCTATTTACTACCACCAACATAAAATTTGAATTTGCAAGTGGTTTTCATAGACATGGCTCCATTTTTACCATTTCAAATGTGTATAAGACACTTTTAATTTTATACTGAAACGTCTGTCAACAACAAATTAATGTTCTACATGATTTTATTGTCCGGAGTAGTGGGTGCATAAGAAAGCGTTGCAATAAATCAAAAAATGATATTTCGGAATAGCAAAAGTCTGTTTGCTGGCTTCTCTAAGATACTACTTTCGACGGAAAAAATAAAAAAAAATGTTTGTATCCAACATGTTTAGTGTCCCAACTACACTGATCTTGATTCTGCACCAAGACTACTACACATCATCTCCAATCAGCATATGAAATTTTAAGACTCCAACTTAAATACTGTTACAGATACTCTGCTAACAAAATCAAAGTATCCAGAACTACAAAGAGCAATAATTCTGTCAATATTCCACAGAATTCTCTAAATATAATCAGGTAATCTGCGCATCATCCCCAATTAGCATATAAAAATTCAATACCCTAGCTATTGTTTTTCATGGGAAACCCAAATTAAAACTTCCAACACCTTCGCATGCAGGTTTCTTAAGACATGCCATGCACAAAAAAACGTTTTCCAGAACAACAACGGGCAATAATTCAGTCAATATTTCACGGAATTCCTTAAAATTTAGTCAGGTAATCTACATATCATCCCCAATCGTCATTTAAAATTTCAATATCAAGATCAAATACTTTTGAGATATCTTTCTGACAAGTTCAAAATGTCCAGAACAGCCAAAGGCCATAACTATCAATTTTCCACTGAATTTCCTCAAAATATAATGAGGTACTCTACACATTATTCCCAATCACTGTATTAAATTTCAAGACCCTAGCTGAAATACGTTTTGAGATATCGTGGCGGCAAGATTTAATTATGTTTTTTACAGCCAAAGGGGCATCACTTTGAAAGTACAAATATGCCGGCTAAGAAAAATATTGGTTGGTTATTTTTTTCATGCAGAGTTATTAAGACATGGCGTGCACAAAAAAGCCTTGCCCAAAACTACAAAAGGCAATAATTATGTCAATATTTCACGAAATTACATATCAGAGTTCCGTTTTTTTTTTCTTTTTTTTTTTTTTTTGTTTTTTTTTTGTTTTTGTTTTTTTGTTGTTTTTTTTTTTTTCAAAGGGGCATAATTCTGAAAGTTACAAGTATGCCGAACAAGCCAACAAGAAAGAAAATACGAATAGGCTATTTTTCATGGGGAACCCATATATAAATTTTCAAAAGCCTAGCATGCAGGGCTCTTAGGGTATGGCATACACAAAAAAACGTGACGGACGGACGGACGTACTGACGAAAGAAGGCAAAGTAATACGACCGACCAATTTCATTTGAAATTTGGGTTATAATAATCAGCATATACACAAAAGCAGACATATTATGTGATTTGTTACGAGCCAGGCGTAACGAGAAAGAAATGAAAGTGAAACCAGCGACAAACATTAAATTATTAACAATATTTATTCACAAAAAAATAAGACAAGATTCAAAAGAAAAGAATGTAAGTAAACAGTACCTTTTAAGTTTATGTCACAAAGTCCCTCAGAAATAATCCACAAGAATTTATAAAACAAATCCTTTGAATAACAGTTTCTGATCCCACAATTTTAAGTTCCTGAATTCAGAATTTAAGTCCAGAATGAATAAAATATTAAAGTTATTCAGTATAGAATAATTTCCGATGAAAATGTACAAAGATGCCCATCTTTTCTCCTTATATAATATCAGAGAACATTCTAGAATAAAAAAAAAATACTACAGGCATCTCTCATTTTTCAGTTTCAGTCAAGAAACTTCTAAATATTCTATGACATGCCAAAAATAATTCAGTCTAGAATCAAGGACATAAACAACAAAAGTTATTTATGGGAACATAGCAAATAAAGTTATTTATGGAAACATAGTAAACGTGATGCTTAAAATAATTAAACACCGTATATATAACACTTCCCCTTTTCAAGGAAAAGAAAAAAAATTATGTAATAAAGCTTTCTTCTGCCATAAAATTGTCATAAAATAAAATACTGATAAAGGCAATTATTATCTTATATACAGCAAGTTACAGGAAACCACAGATCAAGACATCATGCTCTAGACAAGGCGTCAGGAATAATATTATATTATCCTCTAATACGCCTGATGTGTAGAATGTATTCCTGTAGCAACAGGCTCCATCTGAGCAACCACTGATTCTTGTTTTGCATCTTATAGATGAAAGTCAGCGGATTGTGATCGCTGAAAACAACAAGAGGTGAGGATGAAGAAGTTAGATAAACTTCAACATGTTGAAGAGCAAGAATGAGAGACAAACATTCTTTCTCTACTGTAGAATAATTGTTTTAATGCTTGTTAAACTTTTTGGAAAAGTAACAAATTGGATGATCCACACCATTGTTATCCTCTTGCAGCAATACACCACCTGCACACCACCTGCACCAACATCACCCGCATCTACTGCTAGCTTAAATTCTTTATTAAACTTTGGTGCCAAGAGAACTGGCTCACTCCTCAGTATGGCTTTTAGTTTATCAAAGGCATTCTGACAATCACTGTTCCACTTAAACCTCATTATTTTACCATGTAGATTAGTCAGTGGCTCAGCAATGACAGAAAAATTATTACAGACTTTTCTGTAATAACCAGCCATACCAAGAAACCTCATCAGTTGTCTTTTGCATGTGGGCACGGGAAAATCTGAAATAGCTTCAACTTTAGCTTCTAAATGTTTAACCTAACCTTGACCCACAACACGTCCTAGAAATGTTAGTTGCATGACAGAATTCACTTTTAGCAAGATTTATTGTCAGTTTTGCGTCACTTAATTTATCAAAGAATGCTTTGATAGTCCCCAGATGGTGATTCCACTCATCATTGTATATGATGGCATCATAGATGTAAGCCTCACAATGCTCGAGTTCAGCTATTATGGTATTGATTTAACATTGAAATGTTGCTGGAGAGATTTTCATTCCAAAAGGCATTACTTTATAGTGATATAATCCATCAAGAGTAACAAATGCTGAGATCTTTTTGGCTCTTTCTGTAAGAGGAATTTGCCAAAATCCTGTCAGAAGACCGAATATAGTTATATATTTTGAATTTCCAAAATAAAAAAATTCTTCTTTAAGATATTTTTGTTCTGTTGGGTTCGTTCTATATGGATGTTGTTTGACAGGTTGTGAGTCCTCAACATTCACATCGTGATAATTTTTGTCAGTCCTTGTAGGAATATCCGGAAATAAGTGTTGATATTCATGAATTAACTGTTTCAGTTCCTTCCTTTGGACTGGGTCTAGGTGTGAAAGTTTCTGGTCGGGATCCTTTAGAATGTCAGAATTCTGGAGTTTTGATGAAGCAGGATCAGATTTGATCAAGTTCATGTCTTCAGAGTTCATTTCACTTTGTTCCTGAGGGACTGAACTAACAACACTAATTGGTGTAACAGAAGAGCTATCCCTATCTATGTATTGTTTAAGCATGTTAACATGACATAGCTGTTTTTGTTTGTGTTTCCCGGGAGTGTTAACAATGTAATTTACATCCCTAATCTATTTATCTACAGTGTAAGGGTCGTAATATCTGGCTTGTAATGGTTTTCCAGGAATAGGCAAAAGAGCAAGTACCCTGTCTCCAGGCATGAATTTTCTTTCTTTTGTATTTTCATCATACCAAAGTTTTATTTTCCTTTGTGCTGACTTAAGATTGGTCCGAGCAGACTCACAAGCTTTTGACAGACGGTCTTTAAATTCTGATACATACTGAAGTACGTTCAAAGAACTATCATCCTTTGAGAGAAATTTCTCTTTCAAAAGTTTAAAAGGTCCACGCACAGTGTGGCCAAATACCTGCACAAATGGACTGAAACCAAGAGATTCCTGAACAGATTCTCTAACGGCAAACAACAACAAATGAATGCCTGCATCCCAATATTTTTCAGTGTCAAAGCATTATTACCTGATCATATTTTTCAGTGTCTGCTGAAATCTTTCAAGGGAACCTTAACCAAGGTGACGATTTGTATTGAGTAATGCCCATTTCATACATGACCTGTTGAAAAATTCCAGACATAAAATTTGAGCCCTGTTCCGACTGAACACACTTTGGGAGGCCTAAAATGTGAAAAACTTTACCAAAGCCTTAACAATATTCTTTGTTTTAATATTCCTAAGTGGAATGGCTTCTGGGAAACATGGTGAAGCACACATTGTGAGAAGATACTCATGGCCTGACTTGGTTTTAGGCAAGGGACCAAACACAGTCAGGAGAAGAACTAAATAAGTAGTCATACTTTCGTTCTGATCCTATTTCTTATGTGTTACATTGTATAGTGTTATGTGATATTTGGATAATAAAATATGTTTAAACCAAACACAGTCAATAATTATTCTGCTAAAACGTTCATCAAATGCAGGTATGGGCTGTAAATGAGCTTTTGGTATTGTCCGGTTGGGTTTTCCTACCATCTGACACGTATGGCAAGATTTAAAAACTGGGAAACGTCAGATTTGAACACTGGCCAGTAAAAATGGTTAAGACTTTTGTGACAGGTCTTGTTTACACCTAAGTGACCTGACATGGGAGTCTCATGGGCCAAGTTTAACATTTCAGGGCGATAAAACCTTGGAACCACACTTGGTGGTTAACAGTCCACTCGTCTTCTGCTGAGACATCAGGCGGACTCCATTTTCTCATTAAAATGCCATTTTTGACATAGAAACAGACTGGAAGATCTATTTCTTTCTCATCAAAAGACCTTTCTAGTATAGGCAAAATTTCAGGGTCATTATGCTGTTCCTTTCAAAGTTGTGACCTTGACACCAAGTCATGACCTTGACCTTGGTCATTTTTTATTGAAGAGTAATGACTGGACTCTGACTTGTCACTTAAGTCTGTCTGCTTTTCAGACAGGCTGGATAAAAGAGAATTTGTAATCTCATTTAAAAAACTGACCCAAAAAGGTATCAGTTAAATCAATATCCCCATCATTCTGCTTTGCTTTCTTAGCCATGGCCCTTGTAACGGCACAAGATGGGTAAAGATCATGGATTTTCTGTTCAATGGGATCAGGTGGCTGATCAAGACAAGGTATGTTAGTCAAAAGTGGGTTTACCACAACCTTATCTCCTGCTAAGTCATTACCTAACAGTAAGTGAACACCTTTAAAAGGTAAAGAAGGTTGAATACCGACAGCCACTAAACCAGTAACCAAGTCTGAGGATAAATAAATGTTATGAAGATGGACATCAACAAATCCACACTCTACACCCTGAATGGGGACACTAGTCCCAGAAGAAGTCTTCTCAGAAAAGGTAGAGCATCTGCTAAAATAAGGGATCCAGTATCTCGTAAAATTTTAATTGGGGTAGCCTGGGCATAGTCACTATTTAATGACACAAAACCATCTGGTAAGAATGGTTCATAAATCTCCATAACAGTCTCAGACCTTTCGGTCTGACTGTGGGTTTGACCGTAAAGAGGTAAGGCCTGTAGGTTTTAAGCCCCTCTTGTTGTTCTTTCTTTCTTTTCAAATGTAAGCACTCAGAAATAATATGACCTGCCTTTTAGCAATAATTGCAAATTGGTTGAGATAAAGGATTTTGATCCTTGTTTTCACCAGATGATGGGTTTGGGAGTAAATATTTGACTATAATTGCCAGATGGATTACTAGGACTATGTTTGGATCCTGATTGTGGGAAAATGGTCTTCTAGAGGAATTTAACCTTATGTGTTAAAGCATAATCGTCTGCAAGTCGAGCTGCAGCTTCCAAAGTTTCAACTTGTTTCTCATCTAAAAAGGACTTACATGTAATGTCTGAATGTATGCATCTTTTGAACTCTTCTACAAGCATGAGCTGCCTAAGTTTTTCATGATCAGAGCCAAGTTTCTTAGAAGAGCACCACCTATCAAATAACTGTTCTTTAGTTATAGCTAACTCTACATGGATCTGCTAATTTTCTTTCTTACAGTTCCTAAATTTTTGCCTGTAAGCCCCAGGGACCAACTCATAAGCCTTAAGAATTAATTCCTTTACAGTATCATAACTGGAGCTCTGCTCAACAGTCAGCTGAGTGTAAATCTCTCGAGCCTTCCTAATCATAACACTTTGCAAAAGCAAGAGGTCCAATGCTTCTTTGGCCATTTTAAATTTTCTGCTACTTTTTCAAAATGAAGAAAATATTTGTCAACTTCTTTTTCCTGAAATGGACGAACTAATCTGATGTGTTTGGTAACATCAAAATGAACGCCAAAGTCTAAAGGTTGCCGTTTTACCGTCATAATTTGCATTTCTAATTCTTTCATTCTCAATTCTGTATCAAATTTTATTTTTTCTCTTTCTATCTGCATTTGTCTTTCTTTTTCTTTCTCCCTTTCTTCTATTTCCATTCTTTCTTTCTGCACTCATTCTTCCATTTCCATTCTTTCTTTCTGCAGTCTTTCTTCCATTTTCATTCTTTCTTTCTGCATTTGTCTTTCTTGTTCAATTCTTAAATTTTCTTTCTCTAATCTTAATTTTTCTAACTCAATATGCTGCTGAATTTCAAGCTCTCACATTTATAAACCTGTCTGAGTTACGAGAACAAGAGACAAAGCAGAAGAATCAAGAATTTCCTTATCAACCAAAAATTGAACCAAAATATTTTTTATTTCCTGTTTTAACATGGACATGTTGACGGTAGTCAATTCATAGTGAGCAGCAATGTCCAACAAATCTTACTTTTTGGCCAAAATGTAACAGCTCCTGCGAAGGCGCAGCTGCAGCTATGAAAGCTTGAAGGTCAAATGACATGATTGCTTTTTGCTCTGGTTTTATCAAGTAAATTTATCAATCAGACTTTATTTATTGATATTTTTCCAAAGTCAATACTTGCTTTTTTTTTTTTTTTTTTTTTGGTTTACTTATATTTTTTGAAAGTCAATACTTGTTTTTTATAGCAAACATTTTTTTTAAGCTCGAACTTGTTTTAGCTCAAGAAAATGTTCGATCCCTGACGAGCCGCCAATTTCTGTTACGAGCCAGGCGTAATGAGAAAGAAATGAAAGTGAAACCAGCAACAAGCTTTTTATTAACAATATTTATTCACAAAAAATAAGACAAGATTCAAAAGAAAAGAATAACAGTTTCTGGTCCCACAATTTTAAGTTCCTGAATTCAGAATTTAAGTCCAGAATAAATAAAATATTAAAGTAATCTAGTATAGAATAATTTCCGATGAATGTGTAGAAAGATGCCCATATGAAAATCTTTTCTCCTTATATAATAACAAAGAACATTCTAGAAAAAGAATTTACTACAGGCATCTCTCATTTTCCAGGTTCAATCAAGAAACTTCTAAATATTCTATGACAGGCCAAAAATAACTCAGTCTAGAATCCAGGACATAAATAACATGTTATTGTAAACATGTTGTTCCAGAAAGTTATTTATGGAAGCATAGTAAATAGAGTTATTTATGGAAACATAGTTAACATGATGCTTAAAATAATTGAACACCCTATACATAACAGATTAAACGGGTACATTTATTGTATATCACTCTTTTAGCCATCGCAGTTCAGGTAACTACTAAATTCATTGGACCGATAGTCATATGGGTTATGCAACTCTAGTGTTTGAAATATACTGCAAACGGAATACAAAGGCTGTTCTATGCCTAAGAGTGAATACTTTTTTCTCCAAAAACATCCCGCAATATTCGGTATTTTAATTAAAGGATATATAACGACACATCTGTAAACATTAACTCAGAATATAACTGATATAAACATTACTTCATCTTGAAACAAACACTCTAAAATATTTTCTATTAAAGAGATGGGACCAGCAATATTAATTTTCATTTAGTATGCATCTATACTTATACCATTTCTGTAAAGTCTCTCTAATATTTGTTATTGTACTGCTGTATATTTTTCCACCCAAAAGTGCTTCCAAACAACATTTCTGAAACCAATTAAAGATGGTTCACTTTACTCCGTTTTCATTTAATCGATAACTGATTCCCTAAAACTAATAATCTATTTAAAATATCGTCAAAAGCTGGATTCCCGAATAATATGAACAAGAGGACCCCTGAGTCCTGAGCATAACTATCTCTGTTTCCCATCTAAGTAAGCTTAATCGAACTTTGGTACTTAAAATCAGTATTTTCTTTATGGCTGTATCTACCATTTTTGTTTCTGGAAAGTACACTGTTTCATTTTATTCCCAAAGGGACAGTACTCGCATCTGACATTGCTGCAAAACAAAATCATGGTTATCATTCATTCTGAGTAAATTTGGTAGTATCTGAATATCCAGTATTGCACACTAAGCTTCAAGCTTCAAAAGAAGTTTTTTGGTTCTCTATAAAAATAGAATTTAAGACAATGACGAGCAATCGATACAATTACCTTACAGCTTCCATCCAGGACACCAAAAGGAAAGAAGCACAAACACAAAGCAATGTCACCGTAATTAAAACATTATAAGAAGAAAGCAAAAAAACATTTAAAAAAAAAAAAAAAAACAAATAGGCAAATGTTGTTGTGTTGTGTTGTGATTTTATGGCTCAGTCAACAGCTTAAATCATGATAGACCGGTCAGTTACCTTCACTGTTCCTGGACAGGCTTTGATCCTCTAAGCGGTTTACCAGCACTTAGTGAGATCGCCCTCCGACAGTAACTGACAACAGCCAGTTGGTCAACGGCCGAGTCCTCAAACAAGCGTCGATTTCAAGGCGTCTCCCAAGAAATGGGGCATTAGAAAAAGGAAAGAAAGGATAGAGAGGAAGAAAAACTAAAATAAAAGAAGCCCCTATCCCGTACGTGTTGCTAGCACAACAGGCCCTTGCCCTACTGAAGCCAAAGCAGTTGAACACCCTGGCACTGAAGGCTACACCTCCCACAAATAGGCAAAAGGCTAGCCAAACTAAAATATATTACTGCGACATATGAGAACAATAAACAACAAAAAAGCAATGCCTTGAAACAGTCAGTAAACATTTACTTTCGATGGGGGTGAGGACTTAAAATCAATTTTACGTGGTTACTGGCATAACGACGTTATAAACTAGTCATTCGATCAGAAGATTTTTAATTTTTTTTTTTTTTTTTTTTTTTTTTTTTTTTTGTTATATTTATGGGAATGGTGACTATCTTGATCTTGTAGCCAGATTAATTTAAATAAATTTTCATTAGCTTACATATGAATTGACCATCTGGTTCAGAGAACAAGAGGTTCAAGATGGCCCCAACACACTAACCTGAAGGTCATCTAAGCAACATTTCTCAAAGGTATGGGAGGAGTTGTCATTTAAAGGTTTTCTATTTCAGTTATTTTGGTAGAGGGTCACCTAGGCAACATTCCTATGAAATTTAAATGAAATTGGGCCAGGGATATAGAAGGAGTGTTAGTTTAAATATTTTTCTATTTTTAGCTCTTGAGAAGAAGATTTTTTAGGTTTTTGCCACATATGGCCTTGGTGGCCATCATCTTGATCATGTGACCTGGACCATTTGAAGAAATTTTTATTCATCTATTGCCAGGGGAAAGGTATGAAATTTAGTTAAAATTGGCCTAGCAGTTTCAGAGAAAATGTCCTTTGAAATGTTGATGGACCTGCAATCCAAGTGACCCAAGTGGCCAAGGTCCCCAAATGACCTTCACCTATGGCATTCATAGACATTCATGAAGTACCTACCCTCATGTCCTATTCAAAAGCCAAGGGGTCGGTTTTGATCTTGCCGTAAAATAGGTCATCATTTGAACAAGCTTGGTTGTATTCCGTAAACTAGTGCTACATACCAAGTTTCAAGGTGATTGACTCAGCAGTTCTGGAGAAAGAGATTTTTTAAGTATTTTTAATTATATGGCCTTGGTGGCCATCTTGGTCATGTGGAGCATTTGAATAAATTTACATTCAGCTATTGCCAGGGCGACTGTATATGCAATTTAATTAAGATTGGCCTAGCAGTTTCAGAGAAAATGTCCTTGACCTTTGGCGTTTATAGACATTCATATATTACCTACTCTCTTGTCATAGACCATAACAGATTAAAAAAAAGCATTGTTTTACCTTTTTCCCCCATTTAAAAGCCTTAGTGGCCAAATTTGACCTTGTCGTAAAAAAGATCATTTGAATAAACTTGGTAGTACTCAGTCACCTTTTGCTAAATTCCAAGTGTCAAGGCAATTGGCCCAGTGGTTTTAGAGAAGATTTTTTTTCTTTTTGTATTTTTAATGTTTGACATATTTGGACATAGTGGCCATCTTGGTTATGTGACCTAAACTATTCGAACAAACTTTTGTTCCCCCCTCTGCCTGGCGGATGTATGTGAAATTTTATTGAAAATAGCCCAGCGGTTTCAGAGAAGAAGTCCTTAGAAAATGTTGACGGACGACGGAGGCCTATCATCCAATAAGCTCCCCCGGAGCCTCTGGCTCAGGGGAGTCAAAAATGCACTATTTCAGGTTTTTTTCATTCATAAGCCAAAGGGACCAAATTTGACCTTGCCGTAAAATAGGTCAACGGAAGGTCATCGTTTATATAAACTTGGTTGAACTAGAGTCCCAGATACTATATAATATACGTCAGATTGCGTTTGGAAACAAAGAACACATTAGGATTAGAAAATGGAAGTCTCAGTTTTATTGAGACTTTTAAAAAGGTGTAATGAAGTTTACAACACTGCTTACGCCCTAGCGTATACATGAGCAGAACTCATTTTCAGATATACCACAATGGGTCAAATGATCCCAAAGGAAATGAAATATAATCTGCACAATGGTGATATACGGCGAGACGCTCTACCGCCGCCACATGGTACTAACACCAGCTCCAGTGTAGTAAAATAAACGTCAAAAAGATTGCCTTTGGAAACAAAGAACACAGTGGGGATTAGAAAAGAGAAATCTTGGTTTTATTGAGCAGTAATGAAGTTTGCAACACTGCTTACGCCCTCTAGTGTATACATGAGCAGAACTCCATTTTCAAATACACCACAATGGATCCAATGATCCCAAAGGAACTGAAATATAATCTGCACTATGTACGGGAAGACGTTTTACCGCCGGCACACGGCACTAACACCAACTGCAGTGTAGTAAAATAAACGTCAAAAAGATTGCCTTTTGGAAACAAAGAACACACTACGGATTAGATAATGGGAGTCTCGGTTGTATTGAAACTCTTCATAAGCAGTAATGAAGTTTGCAACACAGCTGACGCCCTCTAGCGTGTACATGAGCAGAACTCAATTTTCAAATATACCACAATGGGACCAATGATCCCAAAGGAAATGAACTATAATCTGCACTATAGTGATGTACAGGGAGACGTTCTACCGCCGCTAAATAAGTTTCAGGGGAATCTGGGTTGTGGTTCTGGAGAAGAAGATTTTTAAGGTTTTAGCCATGTATGGGCATGACAGCCATTTTGGTAAAGTGAACTAGACCATTGGGATAGCATTTCCTTCGCCTAACCCATGTAAGCTTTTTATGGAATATAATTTTAATTAGCCTAGTAGTTTCTAAGAAAAAGGACTTCAAAGATATTCAATTTAAGTGACCTTTGACCAAGGTCATTGAATGACCTTGATCTTAACACTCATACGGGATATCGTAGACTATTGTAGCAACTGAAAAATACATTTTCGTTTATCTTTTACCATTCAAAAGCGAAGGTGCCCAGTTTGGCCTTGCTGTAAAATAGGTCAAGATCAACCCAATATCATCCTTTATAAAAAATTATATAAATTTTGTAGAACTAGATAATACATACCAATTTTCAAGGCCCTCTAGAGAAGAAGCTTTTTTAAGGTTTTTGCCCCATTTGGGCATGGCGACTATCTTGGTCGTGTGATCTGCTCTTTTTAAATATAATTTGTTTCTATCATCTCACATAGGTTTCATATTAAATATCATTTCAATCTGCCTAGTAGTTTCTAAGAAAAAGGACTTTAAAATATGTAACCCGAGTGACATTTGGCCCAAGTCACTAAATGACCTTTATCTTTAGCATTCAAATGGGCTGAATTTGACTGTATTTCCATATCACAGATGATAATGGTAACAGAAAAATGCATTTTAAGCATTTTCCATTCAAAAACCTAAGGTACCAAATTTGACATTGACATAAAATAGGACAAGGTCAACCTAGGGTCAAAATTTGAAAAAAAACAAAACAAAAAAACTTGGTAGCACTTAGTCACTTGATGCTAAATTCCAAGGCAATTGGTCCAGTGGCTCTGGATGAGAAGATGTTTTAATGTTTTTACCAGGTTTGGGCATGACGGCCATCTTACTCATGTGACCCGTACTATTTGAATATAATGATTAAAAAGTCATCCAGAGGGAAGAGAAATATACAATTTAACTGAATTCACTGTTTTAATATTTCATCAGAAAATTGAAACACACTAAATGACTACATTATTGAAACCGTTCTCACGGAAATAAACAAACTGAACCCGACGTAACGTCAGCAAAAGCCACGACGAGTCTGCGCAAACGCGCAGACCGACCTAAACCCCGTCGACCGCAACAACAATGATCCAGGCGAGACCGCGCGGAGGCGCAAGCCCGCCTGACGCCCACTAAACGATTAAGCAGTGTACGGGCTGAACGGCACATTCCCCCGGGTTTCCCGCAGGGACCCCGCCACCGCAACCAGCGGGGCCCAGACGGCATCCGCGCAGCTCGACCGCAATAGAAAAGAGCCGGGCGAGACCGCTCGCCCGTGCGGCCCCGCCCAGACATCCACCACCGCCACAGGCGGGGCCTGGGCAACCCCAGCCGAAGCCCACCAACCACAACAGCAAAGATCCGGGCGAGACCGCGCCATCTGCAGCCCCGTCCAGACATTGCCACCGCCACAAGAGAGCGTGGTCCCGCCCAGATATCCACCACCGCCACAAGTAGGGCGGCCCCACGAACCCGCGCAGTCCCGACTGAAGCCCACCAACCCACTGCAATAGCAAAGATCCGGGCGATAAAGCGCGCACCCGGGCATCCTCCACCGCGAACAGCGGAGGCCGAGCGGACACGCGCACCCGTGCAGCCCGCCGCGGCCCTTGCTGCTCGTCCGAACCACCGCCCGCATTTAGCGACGAAACTGGAATGGCAAAACAGCGTCTTTGACATTGCACCCATGCGGCCTCCCCGTTTTAAAACTTTTAATCCACATGGCCTCTCTGAGTAACCATTCCATATGACTGGCATTGTACAGTTTTTTTTCAGTACGCTGAACCAAAGATCTCCATCGTCGTGGGTGTCCCTAAAGTGAGACATTATTGGCTTGTCTCTCTGAAATCTCACGTCTCGTAAATGTTCCTTCATTCTGTCCTGGACTTGTCTCTCCGTCTCGTCAACATAAACAACCACATCACATCTGCTACATCTGATGGCATGAACGACTTTCTGAAGGCGGCAATTCACCTTAACCTCTGGTCTGTAGTCTGCAATCTTGAGAGCATCTTGTATATTTGTTCTTAGAAGTATGGCGCAGTAAGTGTATCCAGCTTTACATGCAATACTGTTCGCTGTCTTATTTGTCTTGCCATGTACCAACGTATGCGACAAGCGGTGGCTCTGGAATTACTTCCTCCATTCGTTCCGACTGATACAGAACATCTAGATGCTTATATGCAATTCCATGCACGTTCGGCAGTGTGTTAACACTAAATTATTTGAATATAATTTGTCTCTACCATCCAACATAGGTTTCAAATAAAATATTATTTTAATTTGCCTAGTAGTTTCTAAGAACGTTTTCTAAGAAAAAGGACTTTGAAAAATATTCAACCTAAGTGACCGTTCGCCAAGGGCACTAAATGATCTTGACCTTTAGCATTCATAGGGGTTGACTGCATTTCCACAGCACAGGTGATAACAGTAACAGAAAAAATGCACCGTTACAGCATTTTCCATTCAAAAGCCTAAGGTACCAAAATGTGACCTTGCCGTAAAACAGGTCAAGGTCAACATAGGTCATAATTTGAACTAGCTCAGTCACCTACATGACATGCTACATTCCAAGTTTCAAGACAACTGGCCCGGTGGTTTTGAAGAAGTAGATTTTTTAGGTTTTTACCATAATTTAAGCATGGCGGCCGTCTTGGTCATGTGACCTGAACCACTCGGACAAACTTTCGTTCCCCTTCTGCCTGGAGGATGTATGTGAAATTTTATTGAAAACAGCCCAGTGGTTTCAGAGAAGAAGTGCTCAGAAAATGTTGACGGACGACGGGCGACGGAGGCCTACCATCCTATAAACTCCCCGGGGCCTCTAGCTAAGGGGAGTTAAAATGAATTAAAAGTTTACGACGGATTAAGGACGACGGACAAAGGCTAATAATGATGATAATGTACGATGCAGAAAAATACTACCGGAAGGATGCACTACTTAAGTGTTTCATTAATACCGTATTCGACCTAATAACTGCACTATGCACTTAGGTTTTTTCAAACATCACGTGGAAAACTTTTTGCAAATTATCCTCTTAAAACGGGTACACTTTAAAGAAAGATCAACAGAGAACTTCATGAGGGGCGTATATAATATAAATTTATTTTTCTGACTTTCTTTATGAAGCATATGTTGTTGGTACTCATTTGAATCGCCTTGACTTGTCGAGGCGATTCAAATGAGTACCAACAAAATATGTTTTATAAAGAACTAGACAAAGGAATACTGGCTGTAATCTGCGCTTATAGGAGCAAATGCGGTTATAAAGTCGAATGCTGTATTTATAACAAAACGACATAATTTCATTAATTCTTTTAATTTTCGGTATTCATTAACTGCTGAAACTTTAAAGTATTTGGGTGATCAAAATAATATCTGTTTATTAGTCTTTTTCCTTTCAGTATTGAAACAATCAGGACATAATATAATGATATTCGTCACCGAGACCTGACTGACTTAAAGTAAGTTTCTGTCATTCCTGGCTGCTCCGTTCCATCTTCCTGTTTCAATAGGAAACGTGTGATTTCTTGTTCTAAATGCGTTTGCAATTAAAATTGAATAAAAGTGAAAACTAACTACTTTTTGAGAGCGAATCCTTAAACAGTGCGTAATATATACCGCTGGAAGCTATTCAAAGATGAGATGACCATTCTTGCATATACTGATCTTTGACTTTTTGTGAAATAGCTAGACTAAACCATTTTTCGTTAATAACTTTTTATGACTGCCAAAATACGGAGAATCTACATGAGTCGACAATAAATGCAACGTTTTTGATAAAGCTATATCTACATATAGAATTTTTGTGCACATGAAAAATTATATCGTAAATTCCTGTAAACATTTTCTTCTTCTTCTTCTTCTTCTTCATGTTTGTACGATCGATGGATCGATAATTTTCGGCCAAAATGAAGCAACACAGGCTTAAATATCAACAAATATCGGCATAGAGGGCCTAGATTTCTTCAATTTAAATATATGTTTATAAAATCTTAATTGTACCCTTTCAATGACATCGCATTTCCCAAGCCCCATATCGCAATTCCCCAAGCCCCACATTTCACAGCAATATCAGCCATATAAAAGAATAGGGTTTATTGTTTTATTGAATACTTTTATTTTTTGAACAAATGGTATATCGAAAGAGCGAATTGTTGTTTTTCTGTTTTTTTTTTTTTTTTTTTTTTTTTTTTTTTTTTTTTTTTTTGATCAGTGAAAAAAGAGCGTTTATGCGTTTATTGGCTGGTGATATGTTATGTTTCTTACTTAACAGCTTTAAAATTACCGCTTCTTGATAAGAAAATACTCAAATATTTATATTCTGATAGCACTTCTAGTTGTGAGTTGTTAAAGAAAAAAATGTTATGATTCTCTAGTAATCTGAACAAATTATGGACACCATATCATTTGCATGCACAAATATGAGTTCAAATTAATATCCCTATCACAATAATGCATTCAAAAATGCATAACATCCATCTTTGCAGTACGTAAACTTCATTGAAAGTTAATAGTATAATTTGCTGCTGAACACTATTTCTTGTCATTTCTAACATATTGAATTGGTACTTTGTAGCATCTAGCATAT
This sequence comes from Anodontia alba, assembly GCA_964016985.1. Taxonomy (NCBI): domain Eukaryota; kingdom Metazoa; phylum Mollusca; class Bivalvia; order Lucinida; family Lucinidae; genus Anodontia; species Anodontia alba. Next base: position 33,820,340 of record OZ024832.1, on the reverse strand, counting down.
TTATTTCAACATAGTTTCAAAAAAGTCATGGCTCAAGCTAGATTTAAAAATAAGGGAGAAAAAGCTTCTGTTTCTAGAAAAAATAGAGAGGAGAAGTTGTCTGAATTTCAGATTTTCCTATACATTCTATATATTTTGACTTCCCTATCAGCTGAAAATAGGGAGATTCTTTACAACAGAGGGAGACTATTTCTCCCTAATCACATTTTAGCTTATTCCCTGCTGAAAGGTAACTTCAAAAAGGCTGAGGCATCAGTATTTTTTATTAATTGATTTTTCTTAACATAATCGATTAGTAGTATCGATACTCAATTAATGACACAACACTATCAAGCAGTTTAAAAGTTATAGCGATTTTCACAATTTGATTAGGGACGGACGACTACAACTTGTCGAGACTACAAAAATATCTTGCATTTGACAGTTTCATTGGTTAGATCTTGTCAATATGTATCTGCATGCCAAAAATTATCAAAATGTTCCAAACCACTTAAAAGTTAAACTGATTATGAACGGACGGACATGGGGATTAAACGTCATTCCTTATAAGTCCTCCTTTCAGATGAGTTTACTGCGGGTTGTGCAATGGGTAAAATGGTTTCAGAGAAGATGTTTAAACTTTAAAGATTACACAATGTTGTATATGGCTCGATGACAAGACCAGATAACCCCGAGGGGTTATAACTTCTGACTCTAGCTGAAAAGTCTTACTGCTTAATTACACGTTGTAAGTTTATATTTTTGTGAAAATAATTTTTCAACACTTATCCCATAAAAATGTATGGGAACACAAATTTGACCTTGCCGTAAAAAGGTCAAAGGTCAACCTTTGATCAGCATTTGAACGAGTTTGTTAGACTTTGAGTCTCAGATGCTGTATCCCAAGTTTCTTGTTTCTGGAGATGAAGATTTTTAAGTGTTTTTATTATATATGGGCATGGCGGTCATCTTAACTAACGGATCATGACCATTTTGTAAAGATTTGCAATCCTGTTTAACAGAAGGCTTCACATGAAGTTTGAAGAAAATTGGACTAGGCGTTTTAGAGGAAAACTTGTTCAACGGTGTGGACGGAAGGACGACAGACAGACGGCAAGTGATCACAATAGCTCATTGTCAGCCTATGGCTCAGGCGAGATAAAAAAAAAAGAGAACGAAAAAAAAAAAACAAAAAAAAAACAAAAAAAAAAAACAGTGGACCAATTATGCTCCGACCTTCGCAGAAAGTAGCGGAGCATATTGCTTTGTGGTCGCTTGACCGTTTGTTTGTACATTCTTAGCATACGGTCAAGGATAGTGAGAAAAAGGATCTTGAAGTGGACCTGTATTTTGTGGTTTTTTTTCAGTCGAACTTGTAGTTCTGGAGGTTATCCGCTTTTGTTGACTCATGCATTGTAATCCTATGGGACATAATGAGACCTTATGGATAAAATATCTGATTTATCTGTTGCCTGTAATGATTCATGTATGAGTTAGAAGTCCTCCACACGGACCGAACAAATATATGTTTTTACCACTATGGAAGCTGAGGGCGAGGGCTGGGATCCAGTAACGGTAGCTTTAGCCCCCCAGTAAATCATTACTGGCCGTTTTAAGGCGGTACTTTCATTCAGCCAGTTTTTGTTAATTGTTATGTAGTATTTCACTTGTTTTTTTTTTCTTCTTTTAATAATTATTTCAGATAATCATATATTCAGTAAAGTTTTGGGTAACAGAGTTCCCATCTTTTTGGGAAAGGTTGCCAACTCTGCTTGCCGCCTGTTTATTTTGTGGCTGCTTTCCTGTATTTGTGTGTCTTTCCCTTTGGTGCTGGGGGCTTGATGTGGATTTGATTCCTGAGTTCTCTTATTTTGAGCTAGGGCCTTGAAACTAGGTGAGCTGATGTGCAGATCATCTGATTGGATTATTATTGTTATCCCTTTCTAACTTTGGCATTTTGTATTGGCAAATGTTTGTTTTATTTGGGTAGTGTCATTTCCAACACTCTTTCAGTCTTTTCGCTCCGGTCTGGATATGACAGCTCTATGCTCATTTTTAGAGTGCTGTCTCACCGAAATATCACTCCCCAGACACATGACACACAGTCATATATATTAACAATGTGCTGACTAGTTCTAGCTCTACTAAGCGAAAGAGCAACTAGTACCAATTTGGTATCATCCAGCCGGGGGTCAAACCCACAACCTCCCCGTCACAGTGGATGCTGAACCAAAAATGGTACGAGAAAAGTGTTTTCTGAGTGCCACAACCACAGGCCGCAGCCCTTCCCAGACACAAAGAGAAAGAGGAAACCGACAAAACCAAACAAGCGCAAATCGAACAAACGTACGAAAAGCACTAAAATTAGCTCTCTCTTCCCCAAGCGAGGTAATCGCAATGCAAAAACGACTGAAAACACACAAGAACAAAATAACACAAGGCAAGACTTAAAACAAATCGCCTCGTAGAATAAACCACAAAGCAAAGCAACAAAAAGTAAGTAACACTGGGACCACCGCCTTAGAACGGTCAGTAGAATAAACCACCGAGCGGGGTGGGGTGTGCTTAAGCACTTTTGCAGCCGACTAACTTCACCCTGGGTCCCGATGCCATTTTAATCACAGCCAGTAAAACAGAAAGTAAAATGCTAGCACACAACATAACTAGTGAAACAGAAAGCAAAGTGGGCAGCTATTGAAGACGGTGACCACAATGCCAGCATCACAACACATACAGAAAAGAAAATCCGGAAAGCAATGCGGGAATCACAAAGTTACAAAGAGTAGTAACAACACCAGGACCACCGCCTTAGAACAGTCAGTAGAATAAACTATCGGCGGGAGGGGCACTCTTACAGCCGGCCAGCTCTTCACCCTGGGTACTGAATGTATCATTCGCTAAGCAGGGAAAAAAGTCAACGAAAACTGTAAGGTACTAATTCGAAACAAGGTACTGTAACTATCATTTAATGTATGCAATTTTAATTTAATTCATTAATTCTTTCTCAAGATATTAAGCAGACGCCACTTTTGTTGCTAAGCACAGACAGTAACTATATTGAAAATTGACAAAATATGTCGAGTAATAATCCCTAGCAAGATAGCATTTGATATGTTAAATTTCATCAAAATCCATTATTTCTTTCTCAAAATATTAAACCTTTTTTTTTTTTTTTTTTTTTTTGTCTATAAGAAGGACTGGTGACTGCTGAAAAATTACGAAATATGCCGAGTAATAATCCTAAGCAAGATATTTTCAATATCCTCTCATATATAAAATTTCATCCAAATCTATTAATCCTTTCTCAAAACGCCCAAACACCCCTCCTAACGTCCCCTCCCCCTCCCCCTATCCTTTTGACTCATGGGAAATTTTAGGGGAAATTTGACTATTTGGGATACCTAAATATTCACACTCCTTTTACTTTACCCTACACTTCTCTTCAACAAGTTCATTTATCTACCTATGAATGTGTGTAATGTGTAATGTGTGTGCTAGATGAGTGATGTGTAATGTGTGTGCTAGATGAGTGACAAACATTGTAGAACCTGATCAGACGTCGCATGCATCTGTGGCATCTGATCCGGGTCTACACTGTTTGCACAGACATGTCTGTTCAAATACGTAGAACAAGTACGATAATTTAATCAAATGGACCCTCCCATCCCCTCAGAAGGTATCCCAGATCCACCCCTGCTTGTACTACAAGGCAGTTAAAGTTTATTATATACTTATCACTAATTCCATTATCACCAACCAATTCCCTGAATATTGTCAATTCAGAGTCACAGTAATGCAGTGTGACTGAATCTAACTGAATTTGATTTCAGACTACATTTGATTTCTGAATCCACTGCTTGATTGTGATTTAACGTCGAAATCAACAATATTCAGTCATGTAGACATGTAGATTCCAAATTTGTAGGACTTTTACCCGACCCGATCACATGAAGAAGTCAAGTCCTGCTTAAAGACTTAGCCAAAGAGGCATCAGGCAGCCCATCTATTTTTCTGGGCCCCGATAGGCAGGAGCCATAATTTCCAAATACAGAGAATTAGGTAATGCCGGTAATAGGTACCAGGAGTGCAACAACAAAGACAATATACCATCGTTCTCCTACTTGAAGTGCAGTTTACTGCTTCAAGAATTTTCCTAGACATTACGAAAACATGTCTATTCAAATATACTGAAATTTTTTCCACCAAAAAATGAAAATTTTCAGGTAAAAAATTCTGATATTTGTCACATTTCTGCTCAAACATAGATTGTGGGTACTCGTTAGAACCGCCTCGGCGAGGCGGTTCTAACGAGTACCCACAATCTATGTTTTTGAACAGGAATAAGAAAAATAATGTACAACCCCGTAAACCCCAGTTTCACTATATAAAAGTGGGGATTAAGAGGGTCAGAATTATACAGGCATGTTTTCGTGATGGATTTTTGAACAAGTTTGTACCTGTCAGTCTTTGTTGTTGTTGTTGTTTGTTTTTTTTTTTTTTTTTTTTTTTTTTTTTTTTTGTTGTTGTTGTTGTCTTTACGAGCCCCGAAGTTTTTTTTAGATTATCACGTATAAAAGAGCGTTAAGTCCATGTGTCATCTAAAATTTACATGAATGTGTACCTTTTGCACAAAACGAATCATGCTTAGCTTGTATAAAGATAGATACTGGATAGAAATAAAATTCGAAGTGGAGACAAACTTTTAAATCCCCTTGATCGTATTTTTATTTTTATTTTTTGTTTTTGGCTGATGTCATAAATCTCGTCTCGTAATTCACCACCTTGCAGCTGGAATACTTTGAAGTACTGGCTGCTTATTGTAATTATCGACCCTTTCTCCGTGTCAATAGCCTCTGCCAAATCACGGAACGCTTATTGTTTCTCAGGGTAAGCACCGAACCACACAAGCGTTTGTTGGACCATCACATTTATGGTCACACGAATCATAAGAACGCAAATTTGACCGTGCCGTAAATAGGTCAAATACCAACCTAGGTTCATCATTTGAATGATGAAGAAACTTGGATGACCTTAAGTCCCCAATGCTCTGTAACAAAATTCGGCCTTGAAGCTTTTTTTTTGGTTCTGGAGAAAAAGATTTTTTAGTGTTTTTTACCATATATTGGCATGACGGCCATCTTGTTTAAAGATGCAGAACGGTTTGAACAAATTGATAATATGCCTTAAACAGTATTCCATGTTGTCTTGCCTATGCACCCACAGTGACCAACCCAAATGTGGTTAAAGACAAGTTCTATGATGATTTGGATTCTGTGATTTCTGCAGCACCCCGGACAGACAAACTCATCCTCCTTGGGGACTTCAATGCCAGAGTGGGCACAGACCACCAGACCTGGGAAGGAGTGATTGGATCTGAAGGTGTAGGGAAGTGCAATAGCAATGGACTCCTCCTTTTAAGGAAGTGTGCAGAGCATGAATTACTGATCACCAACACAGTCTTCCGTCTGCCAACTCGCAGAAAAACAACATGGATGCACCCTCGCTCCAAACACTGGTATCTCATTGACTATGTCATAGTGCGAAGGAAGAACAGACAAGATGTCAGAGTGACTAAAACTATGTGTGGTGCAGACTGTTGGACAGATCACAGGCTTGTTGTCAGCAAACTCAACCTGCGCATTCAGCCTGTACGACGACCACAAGGCAAGGAGGTGCCAAAGAAATTAGATGTCTCTAATCTGAAACAAGACAGCAAGAGGTAAGCATTCGTCAACGATCTCTGCAGCCGTTTAGATGCACTGGAATAGAGTTCAGAAGATGTCGATGAGAGCTGGACAGTCTTCAGAGACACCGTTCACTCTTCAGAAATGGATTCCCTAGGACCAGTATCTCGCAAACACCAAGATTGGTTTGATGAGAATGACAAAGAAATTCAGGGACTCCTTGAAGAGAAACACCAAAACACAAGGCTTACCTCAGAAATACCAGCTCAGTATCTAGCAAGACGGCCTATTCAAACATATGCAAGACAGTTCAGACGAGGCTCAGCGACATGCACGACTCCTGGCTGAGAAAAAAAGGCTTATGAAATCGAGTCCTTTGCAGACAGAAAGGACATGAAAAAGTTCTTTGATGCACTTAAGACAGTATATGGTCCCCAGAGCTCAGGAACCACCCCACTCTTTAGTGCAGATGGAACTAGTCTTCTGACTGATAAAGAAGCTATCTTGGAAAGATGGACTGAACGCTTTGATGGTGTCCTTAATCGGCCATCATCTATCAATGATGAAGCTATCAACAGACTACCACAGGTAGAATGTAATCCGCTGCTTGATGAGCTCCCAACCGAAACAGTCTCTGAAACAGTGAGAGCAATAAAACTCCTGTCATCTGGCAAGGCTCCAGGATCAGATGCAATACCTGCAGAGATCTACAAAGCAGGAGGTCCTCCAGTTGCAGAGAAACTGACAGTTATTTCACATTATGTGGAGAAAAGAAGCCATCCCTCAAGAATTCAAGGATGCAACAATTATCCACCTATTCAAAATGAAAGGGAATCCTCAAGTCTGTGACAATCGTCGAGGCATCTCTTTATTGTCAATTGCTGGGAAGATTCTTGCTAGGGTCCTACTGAACCGATTGAATGAACACCTGGAATGTCCAAGGCTTCTACCAGAAAGCCAGTGTGGATTCAGGAAAAACAGAGGAACAATAGACATGATCTTCACAGCACGACAGCTTTAAGAAAAATGCCAGGAACAGAATGTGGACCTCTACATGACCTTTGTCGACCTTACCAAAGCATTTGACACAGTCAGTCGTGAGGGACTTTGCAAAATTATGGCAAAGTTTGGTTGTCCTGCCAAATTCATAGCAATGGTGCGGCAGTTCCATGATGGTATGCTTGCAAGGGTCCAAAATGATGGCGAGTTTTCTGATCCTTTTCCTGTGACAAATGGAATTAAGCAAGGCTTAAGCAAGGCACTGTTCAGCATGATGTTTCTGCCATGCTTACAGATGCTTTCCAGGATGGTGACAATGGTATACCTATTAGGTAATGCTTTGATGGGAAACTTTTCAACCCTAAGAGGGTTGCAAGCTAAATCTAAGGTGCAGACAGAGGTGCTAGACGAGTTGCTGATGACATGGCAAAGGGTGCTCCAACAGAAGAGAAAAGGCAAAAAGGTGTGGATCAAGTATCTGATTCATGTGAAAGCTATGATCTCACAAGCAGCATCAAAACGACTGAGGTAGTATATCAGCCAGCACCTGGAAAGCCTTACAAGGAGCCTACCATCACAGTGAAAGGTCAACGACTGCAAGTGCTAGACCTACCTTGGAAGCACATTGTCTAGAGTTATGCACATTGATGATGAAGTCAATGCTAGAATTGTCAAAGCTAGTGCAGCATTTGGCCGGCTACGTGGAAGTATTTGGGACCGAAGTGGAATCAGACTTCACACAAAGCTGAAAGTATATAGATCGGTAGTGCTGCCAACACTATTATACGCATGCGAAACTTGGACAGTTTACCAACGGCATGCCAAAAGACAGAACCACTTCCATACGAGCTGTCTTAGAATCGTTCAAAAGATCAAGTAGCAAGACAGGATTCCAGACACAGAAACCCTGAAAAGGGCAGGGATGCAGAGTATACATACTCTTCTGAAATTGGCACAGTTAAGATGGACAGGCCATGTTACCAGAATGCCTGATGAACGTTCACCAAAGAAAATGCTCTATGGAGAACTTCAAGTAGGAAAACGCTCCCATGGTTGTCAGAAGAAGCGATACAAGGACACCCTCAAAGCCTCCCTTAAAGACTTCAACATACCAACTGAGTCATGGGAACAGATTGCAAAAGATCATACAAGAGGCGAGGCCTTATAAAAAGGGGAGCTGGTGAATACGAAGCAAACAGAATCAGCGAAGCCGAGCAGAAACGTGCACAGCGGAAAGCCAGAGCTAAGGCATCACCAACAGAGCTTTCTTCCTCAAACCTCTCTTATTCTATCTGCAACAGGCAGTTTAGAGCTAAGATTGGTCTCATCAGCCATCTTAGAACACACAAATAATAACACATCACACAGTTGATTAGGATTGGTCATTGTCAGTAATGACAGACGAACAAGAAGATATTGTCTTGCGAGAAGTTAACGGGAAAGTAACAAAGCGAAGAAGTTTTGTTACCCGGATTCTCCACCAATTTGGTAGGGTAGGGAAAATCGTCCTAAACTGTACTACATATATCGTTGTAAATTGTCCCGGGGAATTTAGTGGTTTTTAAACATTTCATCTTTTCAATGTTTCAGTATGTAAATAATGTGGAAGGTCCAAACTTCTTGTTTTACTTCCATATTTATTTCTTTAAATCATGTATGAAAATATAACATCATGTTGAAAATATACATATAACACAGTTTGTTGAAAGTTGTTGCCATAGAATAGTTATTTCTAATGAGGTATTTGTAACACGTTCGTACTATATTGTCCCAAGTATGAATTATTTATAAATTCTTTAAACAGCTAAAACTAAATGCAGATAATTTTTGTACGTGCGGCGGATCAGGCCTATAGGCCGCCGAGCGGCGACCATAACGAGATTACATTTTTATCGTATAACTCTCATTCTTAACTGCCGCGCAAGTATAAGTAGACAGCGCGCACGCTTTTTCTCCCTGTGCAAGTGCAAAGTAGAAGCCATTACCCTAAAGCAGGATTAGACTGGCTGTGTGAAATAAAGATAAGAGAAAAGTCCAGGGAGTGCCACAATCACAAACCGCAACCCTTCCAAGACACCATGAGGAAGAGGAAACAGACAAAACCAATCAAGCGCAAATCGAACAAACGTACGAAAAGCACTAAGATTCGCTCTCTCTTCCCCAAGGGAGGTAATCGCAATGCTAAAAGGCCTGAAACACACAAGAACAAAATAACACAAGGCAAGACTTAAAACAAATCGCCTCGTAGAATAAACCACAAAGCAACAACGAATAAAACTAACACTGGGATCACCGCCTTAGAACGGTCAGTAGAATAAGCCATTTTCTATCGTAAAGACAAAAATACGATAGTTATTGTCTGCAATTAATCTGTCCCTTTAAGGGATATCTTTCTAACTAAGAGGCGTTAAGACGATTTATTGACAATGTATTTGTTTAATATATATTTGAATAAAGGATCAAGAACGGACATGTTGTGAATTCCGCTATTTATTGAAATATTTTGGATTTAAAAATTCGTGTTTTAAGAAATTAAAATGACATTTGTTGTTAAAACTAAATAAATAAAAAAACAAAATAAAAAAAAAACACATGAATTCAGCTTTACAAGACGATCAAACTGATACCAACACGACGATAAAATATTGACCCTAAGAAAAAATGTCATTTTTTTTTGTATTAACTCTAAAACAATATACGCATTTGATACTGTGGTATTCATATCTAAAATGTTCTAAAGAATAGGATGATATGCACATCTTTACTATCTCAAGCATAAGTTTGAAATGGTGCTTTTAATGCAAGAAATATTGAAAATTTTATAAGCGTCCGAAATGCTAAACTGTTATATTTAGCCATCTGAATTATCACTGTGATGTATTTTTAAATAAAAAATATCTTATCAATGTAGATTTATTATATCATAATGTATCAATGTTACGGCATGAAAAGCTCCGCATAATAAGAGCCAATGAAATTGTGTTTTCCTGCGAAGACTAATCAGTCTTCGTAGGTGTTCCTATTTCTCGCTGGCGCGTTAGTCATAAAGCTTACAGTTTCTGTATAATTGCAGCGGCATCGGTGAACATGTTCTTTGTGGTAGGAATGTACAAGACATTTGGGATTTTCTTCATAGAATTTCAGAAGAAGTACAACTCAAGCTCATCTATAACATCATTAACTGCCGGTCTGTTGAACTTTGGATATAGTATCACAAGTGAGTTCCTTTTAAGCATGTGCATGTGTTTTCCTTACAAACTTTGAATACTCATAAACTGTTTGTGTTTGTGTATATCTGGATTTCAACTCACTTAGCTATTTTTTAAAAGTTCACTGTTTAGCGATTTTAAGGATTAAAAATCGCCATCTAGCACTTTAAAGGATTAAAAGTTTACTGCCTAGCGATTTCAAGGATTACAGATTTTACTTCCTAGTGATTTTAAGGATACAAATCCTGCTGACTAATGAATTTGTAGCGATTTTTAAAGGATTTTAATATTTCTGACTAGCAATATTTTTAGCCTAAGGTGATTACTGCCTAGCGTCCTAAAAGATTAGAAAAAAAAAAAAAAAAAAAAAAAAAAAAACATAAGTGAAGATACCAGGAGGAAATGATACTATCACGATGCATACCTTCCCGAAGCATCGAAAGAAGATTAGATGAAGAACAAACGTCGACAAAACAAACGCCACACACACGAACATATACCCACCTTAGAAGAATAAGAAAAAAAAAACTGACTGGAGAGCTTAAACATGTTTTACTCGCGCTAAATACCCTTAATTCTGATGCAACTCCAAATTACACACATCGTCCATGCGTCCATGATTCCGTGGTTATTATTATTTTAGAATCAAATATTGAATTCCAAAATTATTGTTAAGGTTGGTTGATAAAGTAATTTACAATGACTGGATACACGTTCAAACGAGTTACAAATGTAACTGTCTACCTTGTTTCAGTTTGGTACTATTCTGAACCTGATTTCACCTATTTACTTCAAAAGGTATGTTTTGCTCCTGTTGCGGCTAATTCTGTCCATCAAGAGTATACTCCTTTTCAAAATGGACTCGATTTTCTGTCAAGCAAACAGGAAACCACAAAACTTGTCTATCATGTAAAATAATAAATATCATTCTAATATTTTCCAGTCCCCTTAATGCGATAGGTGAAAATTGCAGAAATTAAAATGTTCTTTTGTTTTCTCATTTAGCGTAATGATTTCAGCATTGTTTGTGACATCAGTTCTTCTCACAAAGATCTCAGCACGACAGTGTGTGATGGTAGGATCTGTGTTAATTTGTCTGGTATATATCATCTCGGCGTTTGCGCCTACCATTGAAGTGCTTGTCTTTTGTTATGGATTATTACTGGGTAACTTGAACACCATTTGAGCCAGCGCACGACAAAAACCTTCAACAAGACCTGTGTGACCAGCAAAGTCTCAGATCGGCCTGTACCCAGTATGGCAAGGCTTCTTGTTTATCCCTTTTAAGATAGGCCTAAGGCTGTAGAAGGCACATCCGATCGGCAAAAACTCTGATCAGACTGCGCTGATGATCTATTATAGGTTTTGTCATGCGCTGGCTATTTTAGCATGTTTTGTTATTCATTTTTATACGAAAGATTATGTTGACAAGTCTATATAACGTAGACCCAGCAGTTCAAACCACACTACAAATTAAAAGAAGGGATGCGGGGGTGGGTTCGGGGGTGGGGGGTGGGTTCAGTTTTTAAACCAGTATTGGTTTGGTTGGTTATTTCTATCATTCTTTTGTACTGAATCAATATGGCTTAAGGTCGGAAGTAATCACATATTCTACCTTTTGACAATATTATATAGTGGTAATATCATTGCTTATATAGCTCTAAACAGGAGAGATATCTAGATAAATATTTGTCATTTTTTTTTTTTTTTTTTTTTTTTTTTTTTTTTTTCACGGATACATATACTTTACGCACTCAGTATAAGCGTCTCTTCGAAGCGCTTTCTAATTGTATTTATGACTAAATTAGATCAACATCCGTACATAAAGAATTTAAAAGTGTCTATTCCAGAGTGATGGTTTAGACGTATACATAGATGTGCAAAGAGTGATGAGCGATACGACATGGAACAAAACCCATGAACTTACAAAGTAAATAAAAGAATTCAGGAAATTCACATCAAACCCTCAACACCAAAGGGAAAGACAGACACATACAATCAAACAGCCACAAAATGAACAGACACAAGAGATTGCAGCTCTTTCCCAAAATAATGTGTAAACTCTGTTTCCCAAACTTAACTGAATATGTAATCAACTTACATAATTATGAAAAGAAAAACATTTGAAAACATTAGAAAGTGAAACATTACATAACAATTAACCAAAAAAGAAGCACAATGAAAGTACCGCCTTGGAACGGTCAGTAATGACCGTAGGCTGGTAGGCTTAAGCCAGCTTTACGGGATCCCAACCCTCGCTCTCAGCTTCCATAATGTTAAAAATGTATTTGTTCGGTCTGTGTGGAGATCTTGTAACTCATATATGAATTATTACGGACAACAGATAAATCACAGATAATGCCTATAATAAAGCAAAGATGAGGACTTACCAGAAACAACGCACTGAAACATTTGGAGATGCCTGGGTTGTCAAACAACACCACTGGAGTATTGGAGCAAAGGAAATAAACGTCAGAAAGATTGTCTTTTGTAAAAAAAAAAAAAAAAAAAAAAAAACACTACAGATTAGAAAATGGGAGTCTCGGTTTTATTGAGACCCTCCATAAGCACTAATGAACACTGTTGAACCCTGGTTTGCCGAGACATAAAAAGTTCCGGCCAAGACCATCTAATGAAAAGTTTTAGGTCGGGGCCATCATAGAGTCTGAACCCTGACCCACCGGCGTGTAATGAAAGAGGTAAGCAAAGTGGTCAACCGTGACTAAATTAACCGCTAAGCAAGCAGATTGTTTTATGACATCAATGTTATACCTCTTTCGTTCATAACATATGTTACGACCGAGCACTCCTACCTTCGATTATCTGCCTTTGCAGATTACGCATAGCTTCTAAGTATATATTCAATCTCTGACAACTGCGTCAGGGAGTCGACTCTTTGGCTCGGTGGTTAGAGCATTGGATTTTTGACCGGGAGGACCGGGTTCGAATTCCACGATCGGCGGGAAATTTTTTCAGCTATGCTTCATTCCTTTGTTACGACTTTCATGTCGTAAGATGGGGGCTCGTCCGGGATTGGACTTTACTTAGCCGAAAAATGGCTTCACGTCATCATAAATGATGACTTCCTTGAAGAGGGGGGGAGGGGGGTGGTGTTACGACCGAGCACTACTACCTTCGATTATCTGCCTTGGCAGATTACGCATAGCTTCTAAGTATATATTCACTCTCTGACAACTGCGTCAGAGAGTCGACTCTTTGGCTCAGTGGTTAGAGCATTGGATTTTTATCCGGGAGGACCGGGTTCGATTCCCACGAAAGGCGGAATATTTTTTCAGCTATGCTTCATTCCTTTGTTACGACTTTCATGTCGTAAGACATATGATAATTTTACTAAATTGATCAGCAAATTCAGGTTTTCCTACAATTTTTCTTAACTTCTACACTAAGTCGCCATGAAGTTTAGGTTCCGATAGGCCTTATAGCAGAGTGTTCTTTAGTGTTTAGAGCTCAATTCGTAGTGTCGACGATTATATTCAAAAAAAAAAAAAAAAAAAAGTTTCCTCAGTTTATGATGATACCGATAACCCTGTTAGAGAAGCTTGGCAAAGTTCTGCTACGAGCATTGATATCATCCAGATGACTAGATACTCTTGCAAACTGAATAAGTTAAGAAATATAAACGCCATAAGAAGGGGCACGAAAAACATTGCTATCCAAAAAACGGGAAATTAACAATGTCAAAATAAAAATCATCGCGTTTGTCATAAATTTTAGATGAAACAAAATCGTTAAAAATAAATAACTACAAATCTAAAATTGCAGCTTCGATATCAGTAGAATGGTTCCCAGTCAACTCATGGTTCCCAGTCAACTCGTACTTAAGTCAACTTGTCCTCATTGTGTTTAATTCGTACTCATTTGGTCAATTCGTACTCACTGTTCGGTCAACTCGTACTCATTTTGGTCAATTCGTCCTCATTTTGGTCAATTCGTACTCATATTTTTGGTCAATTCGTTCTCATTTTGGGGCCTCGATTTTGGGATGTATGCATCGGTGAGTGTTAATGGTGCATAAAATGACCTTATTAGAAGTGGCAAATTGCAATAGCTTACATCTACACGCATTCCTGCACGACACTTATATGTCTCCGCCTACAAAATCAGTTGGGAGTCCGTCCGTTTGGGCGATCATTTAGAATTAGAGAAGATATTTTGGACAAGATTATGAGGTTAAGTCTGTTTAAAATACAATGCTGAAGTGTCCGTCCGTCCATCTATCCAAGCAATTTACGATTAAGAAGTGGGGAAAATCACATTAATAAAAGTACATATAGTTTGTATAAAGGCGATTTTCTAGTCCATCTAAGTTGTCATGACAGTTTTTAGACAAATGAATTAAATTTGTGCAAACTGTTACATTCCTGATAGTTTACAAATTATGCAATAGAGGATCGCCGCAATAATCCATTGTATTTATTCAAATACATGTATTTTGTTATATTTCTATGCACATGATAATTATGATGCACATGATAATTATGTATTGCAATAAAAGGAAAACAAATTTAATTGGTATTTAATGGAAGTAAATGTTTACATATTTTCTTTCTTTCCTTCCCCTTAAATTAAAATCTTAAAAGTAAATTTATTAGAATATCTAATTTTTTCATTTTCCTATATATTTGGAAGTTTTTCTTTCGTTTTTAGCTCTACTGGCCGAAGGCCAAAGAGTTTATGTCATGGCATGGTCCCCGTCCGTCCGTTAAAAAACTTCTTCTCCAGAACCGTGGATATCTATGTGCTGAATCTTTGCAAAATCATCGGGGAAGGGAGGTCTACCAAGGTTGCTAAAACTGTGATCATACGTTGACGTTTGACCTTTTTTACGGCAAGGTCAAGTTTGCTTCCCTATGCATTTGTATGGGCCCCATACATGGGCCCCATACATTTGTATGGGAAAAATGTTGAGAATTTTAAACGACTTCCCGTCTGAAGCTGCTGGTTTAGGGAGCCTTCTTGGGGCAGGGGAATTAAAGATTGCTAAAATGGTTGTGCTCCCTTGACCAAGATGGCCGCCATGCCAATATATGATAAAACCTTTAAAATCTTCTTCTCCGGAAACAAGTAATCCTTGTGGCCTAATCTTTGCACAAATAATCGGGGACGGGAGGTCTACCAAAATTGATTAAATGATGGTCCTATGTTGTCGTTTGACATTTTACGGCATGGTCAAATTTGCTGCCCCATACCTTTCTATGGTCCCTATACAATTATATGGGAAAAATGTTGAGAAATCATATTTTGAACATCTCCCACGAGCAATTTTCAGAAGATTTCAAATGCGACCTTCTGTCAAAAGGGTATTGATCATTTGTTCGATGGCTGTCATGCCCATATATGGTAAAAATACTTTAAAATCTTCTTCTCCAGAATCAAGAAAGCTTTAAGGC
Source organism: Anodontia alba (assembly GCA_964016985.1). Taxonomy (NCBI): domain Eukaryota; kingdom Metazoa; phylum Mollusca; class Bivalvia; order Lucinida; family Lucinidae; genus Anodontia; species Anodontia alba. The sequence goes on along the minus strand of OZ024832.1, from coordinate 33,805,058 downwards.
TGAATCTTGGTATATAGCATTAGGGACTCAATGTCTGCCATTTGTTTTCAAATGATGAGTTAAGTTGACCTTCGACCTTTTTATGGCAAGGTCAAATTTTCGCCTCCATACATTTGTATGGGAAAAATGTTAAAAAAATCATTTGTTTCTGTGGATAATTCAGACTAATAGCCAAAACTTACAACGTTTGATTAAAGTAGTAAAACTGTTTAGCTACTATAAAATTTTGGGGGTTATCTGCCCTTGCCCTTGGGCTCTTTACATGTATAAAATTGTGAAATCTTTAAATGTCTTCTTCTCTGCAAAAGCTTGAACAGTTTTCACTAGATTTCACATGGCGCCTTCTGTAGAAAGGATGTTGACAATTTGTTCAAACGGTTCTGCTTCATTAAACAGGATGGCTACCATCCCCATATATGATAGAACACTTAAAAATCTTCTTCTTCAGAACTAAGAAAGCTCTGAGGCTGTATCTTGGTATTCTTGGTACAGCATCAGGGACTCAAAGTCTACTAAGTTTGTTGAAATGATGATACTATGATGATCTTGGACCTTATTATGGTATGGTCAAATGTGTGTCCTAATTGCTATGGCCATATTGGAAGAAGTTGCATGGCATTTGTAGATATGCAATAGCTGTTTTTATCAAGTGGCCCATGGGCCTCTTGTTTATCATTTACGCGATTAAGTCCACAATTTTTCTTTTCTTTTTTTTTTTCAGCACAAACATACAAGTGACATTTACAAGACCTACACAATATAAACCGACACTCGATACAACAACAAAATTCGTTATAGTGACAAGTTGACCAGAAGAAAACCTTTGCTAAAGAGGTGATAGTTAGTCAGAGATTCTGTCAGAATATTTTATTCATTACTTTAAGAATCATATGTTCCAGATATTTGTATGAATAACAAATATCCAACAAATATCCAAACGTATATGTTCCACGAGAAAGCAAAAAAAAAAACAAAAAAAAAAAACAAGGCCTTTTTTGCTTGTCATTCTGCTCATTAAAGATTCTTTACAACAACAGACTCATTTTAATGGCAACATCTTTACGAACAAATGCTGTCGTTGTAACGAGGGTTCACTGTATAAAGTTGCTCTATCGTAATCACCCTATAGCTACCCATATTAATTCAAGTGTATTCGCGCATGTATCGCGACGTCTGATTGGATAACGTCAAAACTTTCCAACGGTATACTCTGCGATATACCGTCAGAAATCCGACGTCATCAATACTGGTATGTTATTAACCCTAACTTGCCGAATGAATGTCGTTAAGCAGGGGCATAGCCAGGAACTTTATGAAGATGAAGCCTGCCAAAAGACTCTCTAAAATGTCAGCAGAGGCACAGCAGTCCATGCAAGATCGCATATGTACTCAGTGAAGATTCAGATTAGCCTATGCTTATACACATCCCAATCAGAACCTTTATTGTTCTCCTATTATAAGCTTGTGAATTTGGCTAATCAGCGCTTGTAATGACTCAGTTCCGCCTGCGCATCTGCTCAGGCTGGTCTAGTTCATTGCTCAGCGGTCATGCCATCCCGCAAAAAATGTTCCGCCCCGGTCCACGTATGTCCTCCGTACAAATTTAGAATGAAAATAAAATCAAATTACCGAACCTGTGTCGAAGCCCGGGCTTCATATCTTCTGCCTGATCACGTTCCTGTTAAGTACAGCTCATACCTCATGAAACACCATTTCTTCATTTGACTTTCTAGTCACACAACTTGGAATCGAGCCATTCGACCAAAGACGCCCAGCCAATGTCGCGTGAGTGTCGATGCGGTGAGGTTTCATCGACTCCCATACGACGCCTCACAAACGCCATCCGCCCGTCTGGCTAGATTCCATAATATGCCATTAAAGCAAATTATCTTCGTCTGTTTGTACTTAAAGTAATAGGTAGAACAAACAAACAAAAAAGTAAAAGAAACAAAAAACACGAAGATACATAAAGAGATTAAAGAAGACGGTCTACCAATTGGTAGATCAGACATGATATAATATACAATTCCATCTACCGGCAAGACAAGCACTATATATATGCTGTACCTTATACTTTTATATTACTAATTATAAAGCACTTCTCTGTATTTGTCCCACTTTTATCTCACAGGCAATCTGAGCATGATTTTTTTACAGCATTATACATGACTATTTTATAATTCAGTTTTACTAAACGTATGAATTCAATAAGTCCAGGGAGTTTATTTTCTTTTTTTCGAAATATCATACGTTTTGCTAGAAGTATAAGTTCTTTTAATAAATTATCAAAATTTGGACTACCAAAAATAATACGTTCTGCATCAAATACGATATTATTCAATTCGCAATTATCATGTAACAACATTATAAGTGAATCCCAAAAATACCTTACATGTTCACATTCCCAAAAATATGTTTGTCTGAGGTTGGTCTTGGCAGAAAGTACACTTCTCATTTTCCGTAAGATTCATCTTAAACAGATAATAATTTGTGCCTAGAATTTGATGATTTATTCTAAACTGCAACCATCTGAGACTAGTTTCCTTTGTTACCTTAAAGGGTAAATGGATGACTTTTTCTTCCAACCAATCTGTACCGGTAAATTTAACTTAGTTTGCCATTTAACTACCAATCTCGGATTAACATTAGAAGCATTAAGTTTATCATATATGTACCTACAGCCTTTCTTGTGTTTAAAAATATGTAACAGAGGATAAGTTAAAATTTAAGTTTCTTGTCTATATAGAAAAGGGGTCCATCTAAAACTAAATATGTAGTTTTTAACTCTTTTCTACCAATTAATAAATATTTTTCGAATATCAGTTAGCTTTTCTCGATAATTCAAATCTACTATATCTTTTAAATTGTTATAAATTTCACACCAAGAACTGTAAATTCATTATTTTCCCATTGTAATTTGTAGTTTTTACAGAATCTTGCATGACTATTTTTTCTTGAGCCAACCCAAACAACCTTAGTTTTTTTCAATATTCACACAAAGGCCGGAGGCTTTGGTATATAGTTTTAAAACCTTCATGCAATTTTCTAGGGATTATTGGGAGCCATCTAAAATAAAGGAAGTGTCATCAGCATATTGTGAAACAAGAAACTCAACATTGCCAATAGTAATACCTTTTATACCTTCATGCTGCCGTACGAGGATAGCTAAAATTTCAGCACAAACCGCAAAAAGCTATGGGGATAGAGAGTCCCCTTGCCGACAGCCGCTCTGTAAATAAAACCATTCCGAAAGATGTCCGTTTACAATAACACATGACTGACAATTAGTATAAAAAAGTTTTACCCACTGTATAAATGAATCCCCAAAATTAAACAACTTTATAAAATTCCCAGTCTACGGAATCGAAAGCTTTTTCAAAATCTATTAGAAGCAATATTCCTGGTATTTTGTGTTTTTCGGTGTTTTTCGGGGTAGTGCATTATATCATTAAATATTCTTACATTCTCAGCAATAAATCGGCCCGAAATAAAACCTGTTTGGTCACCATTTATAATTGAGCAACACACTTTTAATCTTTCTGCAATGAAAGATGAGGCTAGTTTATATGACGTGTTTAACAGCGATATAGGGCGCCAGTTTTTCAATAACAATTTGTCTTTGTTTCCTTTCGGAATACATGTATTAATTCCTCTTTTAAGAGAGTCTGTTAACATCCTTTTATTATAACAAGTATTAATTGCCCTTTATAAGTATATCCTTACGTCCTTCCAGAAGAATTTAAAAAAATTCGTACGTAAATCCATCGTATCCCGGACTGGTATTATTGGACGATTTTTTTTAGACAAGATAGTATTTCTTCATATTTTGTCGGTCCTTCTAAAGAAGTTTTCTCGGTTTCGTTTAATTTAGGAATATTATAACCTTAAAACCTGAAAACAAATTATTTGAATCAATATCTAAAGTGTTTCTTGTCGAAAATAAAGAAAATCTATCAAGCATTATGAAAAAAGGGGCCCTTTTATTTATTTATTTTTATTTTTTTTTATTTAATTTTTTCTCGCGATTAAGTCCATAGTTTTCGTTCAGTTCTTTTGAAACTTGTAAAGATTAGTTTTATCATCACAGACATCAATCCTATTGAAAACGAAGAAAACCCGTCAAACATTATGGGAAAAGGAACCATTTCAAATTTTGGTTATTCTTTTTACTTAAGGTTCACACTTTTTATCCATTTCTTTTGAATCTTGCTCAGATTGTTTGTACCACCATAGACATCAACCCTTTTGAAAATGAGGAAAATCTGCCAAATAGTTTAAAAAAAAGTGACGATTGAAATTTTGATATTTTCCTATTGTATATATATGCAGACTTCAAAGGAATTTTCAACTTGAAGGTCGTGGGTTCAGATCCCGGTGGGTCCAAGCGAAAAATTATTTTAATCACTTTATCATTTTTTATCATTAAATACTTGAACCCTCTAAAATTTGGAGAAAATCTGATAATTACTTTCAGAAAGGGATTTAATGTTTCTAAATAGTGCTTGTTTTCCTTATATAGGATATAGGATGAATTACTGGTTAGGGTCTTTATATTTATGGTTATGTTCAATTCACACTTTCGGCAATATTTTTCTTTGTAAACTGGCCAGATAACTATATCAACGTTATGGCGAGGTTCCCATTTGTCCGTCCGTCTTTGCACCTGTTGTCAGTGCCTCATTATACCGTTATTCCTAATGCAGGAACGGCTTTAAGCTATTACTTAACTACGAATTGTAAACTCTTGTAAGATTATGCCGACAACAAAATTAAAAAAAAAATTAAAAGTCAGTAGTTCACAGATAGGGTAGATACTACAACGTTGATTAAAGATATATTGCATGTTATTAGCTATTTATTCTTTTCATGCAATGTTTTAAAAATAACTATTTCGCGGACATATTAAACTTGGTATTGTTTGGTAAGAGATTTTAAAGTGTTTATTGAGGTTCATTAAGCAGGCAATTTATGAAAACATAACTATTGTAGACATTTTTAATAAAAAGCGATTTTCCAAACTGTGAAATTTGTTTTGCATGCTGTCTAATGACACAAAATGATATTCACATTATTATCCATGGTTCCCGCGTTTTGATTGGAATCAATGAAAGTAGATGAGAGATTATTCTAAGGATTTTTCATGTAGAAACCGTCAGTTACATGCAAAGAAAGTTATTGTACCGGTGTTGAAAACCGAAAAAAACAACAACAAAAAAACAAAAACAAAAAAACAACAACAAAAAAAAAAAAAACAAAAAAAAAAAAAACAGATACTGTACATGCCAGAAGAGCGGTTCAGGCCCTCTTGATTTTCTTCGGAATAAGTCGATTTCAACGCGAGATCAAAGGAAAACAACTTTAATGGCAATTTAAGACAACAGCTACTTATTTATTAACTTATGTTGTTTTGTTTATGTTATATGTTAAAATTTGTCTGTCTTTCTTTCCTTCTTTCTGTGAAATCTAGAAAAGTGAATTGATTAGAATTTCTCATGTAATATTTCTTTTCTGTTCTATTTGGATTATTTGTTTTTGTTTTCTTTCTATAATTCCTTCGCAATTAGTCGATTTTATTATGAGAACGAATCGACTAAAATGACAACGAATTGACCAAAATGAGTACGAACTGACCGAAGAAAAAAAAATTGAGTACGTTTTGACTGAAAAATGAGTACGAGTGGACCAAAATGAGAGCGAATTGACTTAAGTACGAATTGACTTGAGAACGAATTGACTGCGTAGCTTTGTTCAGTTGTAGAATATATTTGAGTGATCACTCTTTTAAGTAAGGATTGTCGATGTTCAAAAGGTCATCCAAATATCTACAAGACAGTCATCATGAATTTCATATAGTAACACACAAATTATGCTGAATATCAGGAATGAACCCTTTTGCAATATTTAAAGGGCAAAGGCCCAGATCAGCCGGCTCATCCATGCTATTTTGGAAGATTTAAATACTGGCCAGGATCCTCTTTACTATTTAGGAAGGTTTCAAAAACTAGCAGGGCAACTGCTTGTATGCAGAAATTGCCCTTTTTTGCGAAATAACAGGTGTATACACAAAAAAGGAAGTAAAGATACCTAGAAATGCCAGAGTCACAAAGGACAGACATCCCGAGGTACCGAGAATGTGAGAGATAGGAAACAAATGAAACAAACGCCACACATGAGACCACCGAAACGCCTTGGAATGGTCAGTAGGAAATCTACTCGCGGGAAGTGTGTGTGTGTGTGTGTGGGGGGGGGGGGGGTGGAGGGAGGGGTTGAACCAGTTTTACTCGTGTGAAGTCTCACCCTTAATTTGATGCAGCTACAAATGACAAACGTATCTTCGGTCCCGCATAGGGGTCCTCTACCTCATATGTAATCTCAGCAAAGAACATATAATCACAAACACTGTGATGGAACAAAGCATAGGGCTCATTTGCGATCCGAAGTCAAAACACAAGGACATTCTAAAACAAGATGTATGTTTTATCAGCATAGGGGTCCTCCACTTCATCCGTGAATCATCATAGTGAAACACATATTTTACTAGCTCATCTGGAGCTTTGTTGTATGCAGAAGTTTCAGGTCAGCTTATGCCGTGGCCTGTTGTCCGTCGTCCGTCCGTCCGTCGTTAGCTTTTCACATTTTCGACATCTCCTCCAGAATGGTAAGTCCGATTGAGCTGAAACTTGGTGGTGGGGGGGGGAGGGGGGGAGGGGGGGGGCATTGTGGCTACATGAAAATTCAGAATTGCTAAAATCGTTCCGTTCCGATATCCAAGATCGGCCATTTTGAAATACTTCAAAAGACATCTCCTCCCAAACCGTAAGTCGGATGGACCGAAACTTGATGGGAGGCATAGGAGTGACATAGAGATTCAGAATTGCTAAAATCGTTCCGTTCTGATTCCCAAGATGACCGCCATAAGGCCATCTTGAAATTATTCAAAGGACATCTTATACTAAACCAAACTGTTCAGAATGAACAGAAACTTGACGGGAGGCAAAGGAGGAACATAGAGATTCAGAATTGCTAAAATCGTTCCTTTCTGATATCAAAGCGGCCATCTTGAAAATCTTTAAACGACATTTCCGTCCAAACCGTAAGTCGGATTGAATTAAAACTTGACGGTAGGCACCGGAGCGACATAGAGATTTATAATTGCTTAAATCGTTTCGTACCAATATCCAAGATGGCCGCCATAGTGGCCATCTTGAAATACTTCAAACGACATCTCCTCCTAACTTGTAAGTCGGATTGTGCCAAAATTTGATTAGAGTTATCCAGTCGACATAGATATTCAGAATTGCTAAAATCTTTCCATTCCAATATCCAAGATGGTAGCCACGGCTGCCATCTTGAAAATCTTCAAACCATATCTGCTCTTAAACCCTAAATCAGATTGAGCCCCAACTTGGTGTGAGGCATTTGAGCCACATGGTGATTTAGAATTGCTAAACTCGTTCCGTTCAGATATCCATTGAAATTATTCAAACAGCATCTGCGCCCAAACCGAAAGCTGGATTGTGCGGAAACTTGATAGGAAACCGGAGCAACATAGACATTCAGAATTTCTAAAATCATTCTGTTCCAATATCCAAGATGACAGCCAGGTAGGCCATCTTGAAAGTCTTCAAACTATATCTGCTGATGAACCCTAAGTCGCATTGAGCCCAAACTTAGAGGGAGGTATCGGAGCAACATAGAGATTCAGAATTGTTAAAATCGTTCTGTTCCGACATCGAAGATGGCCACCATGCTGGTCATCTTGAACATCTTCAAAACACATCTGCTCCCGAATGGTAAGTCGGAATTAGCCAAAACCTGGCTGGAGGCATTGCGGTGACATGGAGATTTAGAATTGCTAAAATCATTTTGTTACGGTATCCACCGCGACCATCTTGAAAATCTTCAATTGTAAGTCGGTGGAAGGCATCGGGGGCAGCATGGAGATTTAAAATTGCTTAAATGGTTCTGTCGATAGCCAAGATGGCCACCTTGGTAGTCATCTTGAAAATCTTCAAATCACATCTTCTCCCGAATGGTAAGTCGGCTTGAGCTTAAAGTTGATGGGGAAAATTGGGGTGTTACGGAGATGAGAAGTACTAAAACCGTTCCGTTCTGATGTCCAAAATGGCCGCCATTGCCCATCTTCAAATTCTTCAAACCACATCTCCTCCCGAATTGTAAGTCGGATTGAGCCGAAACTTGATAGGAGGCATGAAAAAAATGCTAAAATCGTTCAGTTCCAATATCCAAGATGGCGGCCATGGTGGCAATCTTGAAACTCTTCAAACAACATCAGATTCTGATTTGCTAAAGTCAATCTGATTTGACAGCCAAAATGGCCACCATGGCACAATGTAACAAATCATGATCAGCCTAATCCAGGTGAGCGATTTCTGGCCACTTGTGCCTCTAGTATTCCATTGTGAAATTGAGTTTCAGAACGTACATTTAGTTGAGCAATTATTATCTATAGAGCGAAATTAATTATACCTATTAACTCTATATTTGTTCCAATAAGTCTGAGCGAACAGTGTTATGCCTAGTTGTAACAGTATAGACGACGCATCAAATAGCAAATGGACTTGTTTAAATTTAAGATATCTACATTAAGACTAAAAGTCTAGATGAGCCACAACGTCAGAAAATAATGACTGGTCGATGACTGAAAGAAGCACGGTCTGATCAGATCCTTAACCGCATGAACAAACTTAGCATCCCTGGTCATCCAAAATGAGCCGTTTGAATAATCTGATAAGATTGTTGATCAGAATGTTCGCTGAGCGTACATGTTTGAATGTATGTTTTTTGACGTTGCAGCTCAAATATTAGGTTCATTCTTAAACCTTGGTGATGCTACATCTGCAAAGACGTGTTGATGTTAATAATGTAAGTTTTATTTACAGGTGGTAGTCAGGCGATGGTCTTGGCTCCAACAACAACACTGCTGGCACAATATTTTGACAAACGGCGAGGTCTTGCTAACTGTCTTGCGCAAGCAGGAGCAAGTGGTGGAAGTTTAGTATTTCCTATCTTACTAAGAACACTTCTTAATAACTATAGCCTGTTTGGAACGTTATTGTTTGTTGGGGCAATGAATTTACACCTGGCAGTGGCTGGATCACTATTACGTCCGACTTATTCCTATTTAAAATCACGTGGAAGAGATAAGCCTACAGCCAGTGAAAGCAACCATGATTCCGTTGATAGTTCTGGTCACGTTCAAATTTCAGCCTCGCCTAAAATTTTAAATGATAACAGAGACACTTTAACACATTTAGGGGAGAAAAATGGCATGAGTGTGAAAACAGTACTAAATCATAATCAAGATGTTGTAATTAAATACGGAAAGGACCGTGTAAACCTCGTGAACCAACTTGATTCTGAAGAGCATCATAACCAAAGTTCCAAAGACTTTAAACAAGAGAATAACGATTATACCACAAACTGTCTAGCAAATGGGGATACATGCCGTAATCAATTAGCCTTAAATGTGCCGTCAAGTGATTCAAAACATAACACAGTCACAGATGTCCAAGAGCCGTTACTTTATTATTCGCCTAATGTGGCACAAGCTATTCTCGGCCGTAGAGCAAGAGAGCGACATAATTCAGACATTAGTAATACCAGTAAGCGCGGACCTTTATATGCAGGAGTATCCAGTTCTAGTATTGGTCGATACGCAAGTACGGAACTATCGGTGTCTTCGGTACTTGATCTGAGGCGACGAGACACAGCATCTGTAAGAATATCGGTAGGTGATTCTGTCAACGAGTCTAAAATGAGTAAATTGTGTTGCTTTAAGAAGAAACAATCAACTGGTGCATTGGACTGTAGAGTGCTCCGACGTCTTCCACTTTGGTTCTTTCAGCCTAGTGCCTGCCTCTTATGCAGCAGTTGCAGTATGGTGTTGGTCTTTTTGCCACCTTTAGCGCGAGACAAAGGATTAACAGACTCTGAAATAACAGTATTTATGTCTGCTATCGGTGGAATAGACATTATTGCGCTGTTAATTTGGGGAATAATTGCTGACTGCGGATGTTTGAAGCGATACCAGTTGGTTATTATTGCCGCTTTAATATTTGGCGTGGCCGTAAACTTGTGTCCTTTCTATGTCAATTTCTCCTCGTTTATGGCTATCAGTGTTGTGTGTGGTTTGATGGGACGTGTTTATTTTTCCCTGTATCCCGTGCTGTTAGTTGACTTTCTGGGTTTGGACTATCTACGAAGTGCCTTAGGAGTATCAGTCACGACACAAACGATCTTCAACGCCTTTATGCTTCCTTTGATAGGTAAAGTAAAACCATTTGAGCCAGGGGCACAATATTTCCTATAAGATTGCATTTTCGTCTAACGGGGTCTGCATATCTGTGAGGCCTGATCAATCTTTACTATCAACCTGAAGACAATTTGGATCCTTGTCTACCCACAGAGGGCTCTACTCAGACTGACCAGACTGTGCAGATATACAGACTGATCAGAGATTTCGTTGGGCGCATATAGAATCTTGTAGGTGATGTTGTTGGGAAATGTATACCCCTTAGTTATCACATAGTGGCCTAAATTCCCAACATTCAGCATGAAAGATCTCGAGATGTAGATAATCTACATGCATGCAAATGTGATAAATCAGTTATACCATAGTTCTGCGCATGTACGTGCGATAATGCACTCGCTCAAGCTCGTGCACTATCGAATCATACATGCGCACGAACCATGGTATAACTAAGACTTAACCAATGGATATTCCATTGTCTCTATGTAAATAAAACTAAGGTTAATTTTCAATAAGTAAAAAATTATACCATAGCTGGACGAAGGGATAATTTTCAGTTTTGAAAATTATCCTATGGTTTATTTATAGATCTCACAGGCGTTCTTTAGAATGACTGTCAACCCATCTGTGCGCCTTAACCTTTATCACTCTCTGGGCTAATTCCACAGACGATGATAAATTGATGATATTATCCCCAAAAAACAGGTTTTTGTTTTCTGGGAAAAATAAGAAAAATATTTCAAAATGATGTATGTTGAACTTTGTACCAATAGTGCTAAGCATCAATTTTCAGACATTTTGAAATATTTTCTTGTTTTTCCCTTGAAACAGGATTTGACATTTCATGCTTATTGTCTCTAAATGTCAAATTGTTTTCTGGAAAAAATAAGCGTATCATCAATATGCTGTCTGCTGAAATTGCCAAATGAGTGCTAATCATCAATTTTCAGCAGATGACATTTTGAAATTGTTTCTTATATTTTCTCAAGAAACTGGAGTTAACATTTCATGCAAATTGCCTCCAAAAGAGACAGTTTGAATAAAATGTCAAATTCTCTGTTGGCTGGAAATAAATAAGAAAAGTATCATCGAATATATCGTCTGCTGAAATTGCCCAGAGAGTAGTAAAGGTTAGAGGAACTTCAAAATCACTTCTGCACTGAGCAACTTTCTATTTAAAAATGATATATTAAAATTTTTGTTGAATTAAACATAAAAAACCAGACAGTCTGTCTGGAGTATATTATAAAGCTACAGCTGACCAACCAGACTGCACCAAAAGTTGACCAAACTAAGATGCTGATGTAATTTCTTTTGATTGACATGATAGCAACCAATCAGATTTTAGTAGTAGTGCCTCAGTCAGTATAAATAAAATAAAAGCACCGCAAGCATAATACCCCGCTATAGCAATTATTTGTTTATGTATTAAAGTTATCGTTGCGAAAATGTTGGAAAGAAAATGACGCAGGGACAGATAACAATCCTAAACCAAATCTTGATAATATCAATAGATAGATAAAAATCCTAAACCATATCTTGATAATATCAATGCATATAGCAAGTTTGGTTAAAAGGCCTTGTTATTTACTCAAGTTATCATCCAGAAACGAAAATATGGGCGTGTCTCGGGCAGATAACTCCGTAGAAATTTGACGAAATTTGCTCATTAGCAATTCCAAACTATATCTCCGTAATGTCAATATAATATAGCATGTTTGGTTAAAATCCCTTGTTATTTACTAAAGTTATTGTCCGGAAACAAAAATATGGGCGTGTCTCGGGCAGATACCTCTGTAAAAAAATTTGACGAATTTTGCCCATTAGCCATCCTAAACCAGATCTCGTTAATGTCAATGCATATAGCAAGTTTGGTGAAAATCCCTCGTTATTTACTAAAGTTAACGTCCGGAAACGAAAATATGGGCGTGTCTCGGGGAGCTAACTTCGTAAAAATTTGACGAAGCTTGCCCATTAGCAATACCAAACCAGATCTCCTTAATGTCAATGCATATAGCAAGTTTGGTGAAAATCCATCCCTAGTTATTTACTCAAGTTGTCGTCCGGAAACGAAAATATGGGCGTGTCTCGGACAGATGACTCCGTAAAAATTTTACGAAATTTGCCCATTAGCAATCCCAAACCAGATCTCTACAATATCAATGCACATACCAAGTTTGGTGAAAATCCATTGATGTTTACTCAAGTTACCATCCGGAAACGAAAAACAGACGGACAGACGGACAGACGGACGGACACACGGACGTCCAACGTGAAACCATAATACCCAGCCACTATTGTGTGGCGGGGTATAAAAAAGCGGGGTGATGCATCATTTTATGCACACAAGGTCAATAGGTCCAGCATTACACCAGACCAGGTGTTACCACTTTACCATAAAAATATACTAAAAATAAAAATAAAAAAGTATAAAAAGATATACTAAATAAATAAAAGACTTAGTATAGTTTTTGTAAGGAAAAATGCAGTCCCATACATTGGTTAAAATTGATAAACCATGTTAAGTGTCTCGGTTTTGGGTACACCGTAAATTATTGTCACGTGAACGGACGAGCGTTGGGCCGGTGACGATGGACTAGACGCAATCGCAAGCAATCAGAGGATAAACACAACACTTTGTAAAATAAAAACAAGAATGTATTTAGAATAGTTAAAAAAAACAACTATAATTAAAGTTCAAATTTCCATGTTCCGAAGCTTCCATAATCCACAGGTACTGTTAAACTTCATAATCTGAAAATACTTTTAATTTTCATAATTAAATATACTATAAATTTGAAGTAAATACGTAACTTGTCCACGGATGTATCCTCCATGATATTTCCGGTTATCACTAACACTTGTTTCTATAGAACTTTGAACAAAACTTGCCGGAAAACATTCGATGGTCAATCATAGTGACGATAACGAGAGGACACAATCACAGTGGCGAAACAGATACATATACGGATACGGGACCTGAAAATAAGTATCATGTCCTAGAACTCTCGATATCAAACATGACAAGATATTGCCTTATTAATTTCCACTAGATATACAGAGTGTGTACGCCAAATGTTATAAATGCGACAAGTCCGTTGCAATTGATTATTATATAGCAAAATCAGATCCTAAAAACACATGGACGCTGTTAATGACATATAATATTGTACAAAAATCCAACACAGCCAGACGCACAGTCAGAATATATCCGACAACCATAATAACTAATCGGAGGAATGGCATCTCGACGATTACACATTCTTACAGGAAGAACCCATGCGCCTTCCACTGTAAGAATCCCTTTAGAACGCTAAAGGCTAAAATAAATTATAACTGCCATTATACCACAATGATTACACGATCACACATCGTCCCCACGTAATCATTGGGTACAATATCAACATGCCATCGTCATAGCCTCAAACATGACTCCTCGCTGCTTGAGCCATTTTATAATATAAAACTCTAGTGAACAGACTTGTGATTAAAATAAAAAGGACCTCTGTATATGTGTTTAAGGTGAATATAGTATGTGTCATTTGTGTAAATCGCGCTAACTACTGAATGTGTATGCAGTTAACATAACGCCTAACGGTAGCGTACGTTTACGCGTATATGTACGGTGTGTGCGGTTAACATAACGACATAATGCCCAACTGTGTCATACATTTAAGCGTATATGTCTGGTATGTACATGTCAGATGAGAATGTAATATCAAAGATTTCGCTTCTTATCCTGAACCGGTAGGCCAGTTGGATTGAAACGCGGTAAGAAGTATCGAGGTGACCTGAACATCAAAAATAGCTAACATGGATCCGATCTGAAATCCAAGATGGTTGCCGTGGCGACTACCTTGAAACTTTGATTTTCGCTTCTTCTCCTAAACCGAAAAAGGGCCATTTCAAACCGAAACTCCAAACTTGGTAGAAAGCATCAGGGTGACTTGTAGATAAAATAGAGCTAAAATTGTTCCGATCAAAAATCCAAGATGGCCGCTATCTTGGAAATCTATTTTGCACTTCTTCTCCTAAACCGAATGGCCAATTATTCTGGTAAACAGGTGTGCGATTTTTTTTTGTTTTTTTTTAATTTTAACATTTTAACTCTAAAGGCCTTTAGAATTGCGGGAAACCGCCCCCAAGAATACTCTATTCAGTACTTTGACTTTCTCATGCTTGTACATGTAATGCATGTATTGCATTTCTGAGTATTATTGAAGGATACAGATGAAATGTGAATTATCTTTAGGTTACAAAGTACAAAGTGTCTTCCATGTAGTATGTATTAAAAAAGTTTTTTGTTGTCTTCTTTATGAAGAAACTCTAGCACGTGATATTATTACATTCCATTCCAGGTCTTTTGTGACTTCTTGTTTTTTTTTTGTTGTTGTTTTTTTTTTGTTTTGTTTTTTTGTTTTTTGTTGTTATTTTTGTGTTTGTTGTTGTTGTTGTTTTTTGTTGTTGTTGTTTGTTTGTTTGTTTTTTGTTTGTTTGTTTGTTTTTCTTTTCTTTTTTTTTCTTCCTGCAAATACCGTCTAAAAATAATTAAATCATATTTGTCTAAGAGTAGTGTAAACTTGCAACGAAAATATATCTGACTCCGAAGCCCTATTTATGTAACTAATATTACAATATCTAATGTTTACTGGTATAAAGTTGTTTTTTTTTTTTTTTTTTTTTTTTTTTGTTTTTTTTTTTTTTGTTATTGTTGTGGTTTTGTTTTGTTTTCAAGAAATGAGAAACTAGGATGTTGCTGATTATAAAACAGAAAAGAAAATCCGAATTCAGATGATCCTAACGCTAGACCATGCGGAATATAACATGCGAGGTTACAGAAATCTTAAAATTCAAAGTAAACTTTTCACAGTTAAAGGATAAATGAAGTAGTCCCGCAAGGGTCATATTTACGAAATACAACCTTCACAGTGACAGTGCACTGAAAGTAATAAATTGGGAATGAGAGAGAGTTAAACTGAATAATATAAAATACATAGCTAAATGCGTTTAACATATGGCAAATCTTAATTAATGAATTGCGTTCTCAAAGGAACTCTGGCAAATAATGTAGTCCCAAATATAGCGCCGCAGCAAATCAATTAAGATCATAGGCCGTTTGTAATGAAGGAAGCAATAAAACAGATAATGGATCCTTCTGTCCCATAACCGAAAAATTCACGAATGATAAGCCTTTAATAGGCCAATAGTTGTAGAAATGATTGTTTAAGGCCTAACAAACAGTAAGGCATTCGTGATGTTCGTTGTTCACGTAAAGCCTCAAGTTTATTTATCCAAAGCCAACGTCATTGGGGACATGCAATGAGAAAAAGGGTCGCATCATTAAATGGACAAAGAGGAAAGAGGGCCCGTCCTCTTACAGAATAATTGGATACTTAAGAATATAGCAACAGATAACTAAGGTTCTGATCAGACTGCGTGAATGCGCAAGCTGACTTGTGTATTAGTTGCTCCCACAGAAAGAAATAATAGTGCCTTTTCTATGCATAATTACCCAAGAAAGAACATAGATAGTCTCGGCCTTCTTGAGGCACAAAAAATAAGAGTTGAAGAGCAAAAAATGATAAAACACAAGAACATAGTTGCAACAAGCCACATACGAAGAAAGAAGAATTGCATCAAACTAAAGGCCTTGGAACAGTGAGCAGAAACAACTCCTGACTACTTAAGCTAGATCAGGAAGTCTATCTTTCATTGATTTGTTCGTTTTGAGTCCTTGGTAGAAATGCCCATAGAGAGCTGGAATTACCAAGCTGTCACACAAAGATAGCAAATCTTGTTTCTTTTTTACAGATATTGGCAGTGGGCTTGCACACTTCTTTGGGATAGGCTTCACTGAATCAGATGGCCTACCTCGTGTTTGTTTAAGACTGATACATATGGATCGAAATGTGTCTTCTTCAAAACTTTCCTTAAACTGTATTTCATCAGGAGTTGCTTTCGCTACACGTAAAACTTTGATTTTCATCCACTTCACTCTTTTTCCTCCCGAATCTGTCTTCATTTTACTGTAAACATCCTTTGTAAAGCTGTTCAAGTCTTTAAAACTGTCATATCGCATTGGTACAACAACGTATGGCTTGTTTCTTCTTGCCATATGTACAGCAGTATCCCACTGTTCCGGGTGATATATAGATGTAGCTTTCTTTGCATGTTCGATGGCAGAATGCATGGAGTCACACTCCATATGTGTGTGACCAGACTCTAGAAACTTCTGTTCAATTACTTCTATTGGTGAGCTTGTCTGTACAGTGTGATGTAGACCAGCCGCAAGGTACTGATTCTGGTTCTGACCAGAACAACAGTCAGAATATAGAATGACATGTTTCACTGAACTTGGAAGGCCTTTTAAATGGGTAATTATGCATGAGCCTATCTCTGACCGTCTCTGGCCGTTTATCTCGTCCCAGAGATAACAGGTACCAGTTTTGTCCGCCAGAGAAAATACAGTCAAATTGTAACAGTAAAGTTTCCTTTTGTAAAAGACTTTGCTTACATTAGAACAAGGGGTGTATAGGACTGCCTGTAAATCAAAGGTCACAGTGTAAAGACACTTATTCTGTTTTGAAGCTTCTTTGTCTTTTTCTTTTTCCAAATGGCTCTCATAATTTGTTTTGTCAATTTCTGAAACATTTCCAGCTCTGTCTTTTTCAAAACAAAGTGTTACAAAACGCACAAGCATCCTTTTTGGGTTTATGAAAAGACAAATTATATTCTGTACAAAAAGTTGTCCTATACACGTTTGAGGAAACAGGATTAATATTATCCGTTTTGCACTTTTCCTTGTAAAGATCATACATTCGAATAATGCTAAGGCCAGGTTCTAGAAATTTCTTCTGCGTATTTTCCCTCTGATAGTGAGAGTCAACTGCAGGAAATGACTGAATATGGTGTTTAATATAAGCAATACGCACACTTTCTGTTTTATTTGCTGGGTTATGCTTTCCACGCTGGTCGACAGATATAAATGTTCCATGTGTTTTCTTAGCCAAGTTTATCACCGATATCTAAGGTTTTAGTCTTACTCTTTGTTAGTCTTACTCTTTGTTGCTTTGTGGTTTATTCTACGAGGCGATTTGTTGTATGTCTTTCCGTGTGTCATTTTGTTCTTGTGTTTTTCAGTCCTTTTAGTATTGCGATTACCTCGCTTGGGGAAGAAAGAGCTAATCTTAGTGCTTTTCGTACGTTTTTTCGGTTTGTGCTTGTTTAGATTTGACGGTTTCCTCTTCCTCTTGGAGTCTGGGAAGGGCTGCGGTTTGTGATTGTGGCACTCCCTGGATTTTTTTCTTACCTTTTTTTTAAAGAAAAAAATGTTTGCACACTCGTACTAGTTCTTCTCCAACTGGTAATAAATATGTTCTTGAATTTTGTTTGTAGGACTTGCGATTGCGATTCCCAGTTGGTTTTACATTAATATGTCTGCAAATAAAATCCTTTTTTCTCTCATATGTCATTTCATTGCTATAATAGTGATCAAATATTTTTTGGCAATTTTCCTGTGAAATGTTCTCTGAGCACTGGTATCTGCAATTTGAACAGTCTATGGGTTTGAGACATTTAGGAGGAATCAACTTTTTATTTGCAGGAGAGCTGTAGCTTTTTCCCATATTCTTGTTCTCTTTTCTGATACTCTTACTCCATTTACTTGGGTTTGCTTTTCTCATGCGACTTGTTCTTTTCTTTTGTGGTGATTATAATCTGCTCTTTTCCGTGGGGACTGAAGGCGAACCACTCAACAGAACAGGAGTATTATTCCGTGTGTTGTTACTTGTAAATGACTTTTGCTGAAAATTTTTAGCTGATTTGATATCATAGTGTTCAAAGCCAGGCACTGCTAAGAATGATAACAGGAAAGAATTATTTTGTTTAACAGCTGACTCGCCTAAACCTGGTTCAATATTTTGTAATTTTCTTTAGAAATCTGGCAACAGAGCATTGAAAAAACAGTCTCCATCCGGCTTCGTTTGTATCTGAAAGAGATTGTTGCTTTATAAGAGATGATTGAGCCTCCGAATGTGCATTTTTTTTTTTTTTTTTTTTTTTTTTTTTTTTTTTTTTTTTGCGTATGGAGTTTATGTTAAATGACTGCAAACTCGACTGAACAGCATCTTCAACATCTATAGCTTCATTACTAACCTTTTTTGAAAGCCCCCTTTTCTTTGATTTATCAACTTGTTTTGAATTAGTATTTGTTTGTTTATGCTGTGCATCTTCCTTATTACTGGTTTTACTGACATAATGGAAGTAGTTGTCCCATTTTCTGTGGCCTGTTTCTTTTTCGCCACCATTTGCGTCTTCGTTTTTCAATGGTTACAGGTGTCTCAATATCAGTCCCTGAAGCTGATGACTGAGATGGTGTGTAGTCCTTATCACTGTCCGTATCATCATAGTCTGGTGATGGCGAATGTTGTTTTCTTTTTACTCTTTCCTGTGGTACATCATCACAGTCTGTCTCACTTATGTGTTCGTCCTGTCCTTCTGTTGATTTTTAGGACAAACTGTGAGCCGCATGTGAGCCATTGGTTACATGTTCATCATGTAATATGTCATTGTTTAATGTTTTTTTTATTTGCATTGGCGCTCCCACATTTAGTCTTCAAAGTTATTGTTACTTCATCATCATTTATAGTGAGCTTAGTGGGCGCTCCACTTAATAGTTCTTCGTCTATGTTCCTACTCCCACCATTAACTTCTTTAAGTAGCGTTACTTTATCTGTATTCCTAATTGAGCCATCATCAAACATTTTATCATCTGGCAATTGTGTTGCTTCATAAAATTCATCATCTGACCCGTCGGAATCCATCTTGGCACTGTTCTGAGAATAAATAAATAGATAAATAAATAAACAGATAAATCATTAAATCATAGTTCTACATTACCCAGCAAAAGGTACTTACATAACACCGTTGCTGCTTTTATATGAAAATTCATCCGGCCAAAAGAGCTCATCTTCTAAAATAGCCGATTTTTTTTATATCTGATGAAAATAATATCTTGGAATACCAATAATATCTAGTTAAAAGAATATAAATTATTTACTCTCTCCCAGAAAAATTCAGGTTTTGTTTTATGAGGATACTTTTCAGCCAAAAGGGCTCATTTCATTATTACATGGAATATATTTTTAGGTCTTATTTACATTCATATTTAGAAAGATTATTATAATATATCTAATAGATATATAACGAGCAAATAATAATTAATATAAACAATATAAAATAATCAACTTACCATTCAAAAAGTTGGCACAATTCTAGAAGACAACACCTTGTCTCTCAACTGAAATTCTATGTTTATGCACCTCCTTAGGTAGTGAAGTTTCTTTGTTTCTGTTGCTGATATAAGCGATATGTTTACTGATAAGCTGTGTAATATCTTGCAGGCAATAAACTTGTGGTTTTAGAGATATACAAATACTGTGTAAACACAAGTACTTTTACCACAGCACAGGGGCTTATCTTTACCTACAGTTGCAGGTGAGTCCTTCTGGCGCTATAAAGCAGTAGATGAGCCCTTTTGGCCGTGTATAACAATTTGAGTCATTATGTCTTAATGGGATATAGACATTGTTTTTATGGATGGGTGTATGATATTTTTCCAGTAGCTAGATTGATTAAATGTACATCAAAGCGCCTAAAAACTCAATTTTCACCAATTTTGTAGATGAGCTCTTATGGCCCTTAAGGGACGAATTATAGTAGTCAAGGTCAGGGTCTAGAACACAGTTATAGTCAGCGCAGATAATGGAATCACTGTTTCCCATATCTTCAATGTAGTCCGAGATAGTTTGGGAAAAAAGTGGTTCATCTGTGTTCGGTCCGTATAAGTTGTCAAGCGTCTGCTAGAGACAGTTATATCTACAATTATGTAATTCCCATTTTGTCTATAAACTTACTATTATTTTATAATCTAATTCTTTTCCGAAAAGTGTCGCAACACCTCATGCATTTGAATTATTATTACTAAAATACAATTACTATTACCTCATTGATCAATTATATTTGCTTCATTTTCTTTTATGAAGTGTGTAGCTTGTAAACAGAATATTTGCTTTTTTTCTCTTTAAGATAGTCAAAAGCATCAACTCTTTTTGCAGACATTGCAGGCCTTGTGTATTATATGAAAGAATTTTTTAAATCAAACATTATCAGTATGCTAACATTCAAATTGTTTTAAACACTGTGCTTTGAGGAGGAAAAGAGCTGTCGGGTTGTTTAACATAACAAATAAAATAAAAAAGTAAACAAAAGCCTATCTATACAATCTATACATTTTTATCTGGATAGAGCACATTTGTTTAATTAGTACTGTTTATGCGGTGGACCCAAACAGCCATGTTATAAAGAAGTTGATGGGAATATAATTGTTGTCTACATACATAGAATAAACTTAAACAGAATAGCATTTTGTAAGATGATGAATGTCAGTATTTAATATTCTTCCCCAGTATATTTAGCTTGGTCCAGAATATTTTGTATCATCACTGTTATAACTAAAAAAAAAAAAAAACACTTCAGGCTATATTATATCCATGCCTTTGGTCTATAAGTGATTTTTACTAATTATATTTTAAATTAATGCATATTGTTAAGTTGACGATAATAAAGTTGTGGTAAATGCTTATGTATCGAAAGCATTATTACATACATACAAAATGTAGATGAAATAACCATTGACAAAAAACATTCTGTAAGGTATTAAATGACAATATTCAATACTCCAATAGATAAGATAGAACCAGAGTATTTTATAATACCCTTGTTATAAATTAAGAAAAGCGACTTAAGGCAATATAATTTCCAATGCCATTGGCAAAAGTATTACACCAGTCATCCAAGGGCAACCAATTCAAAACAGAACAGGTGCCTTACGAACACATACCTATATATATATAATTATGATCCCCTTAAACCCTACTTTTATATAGTAAAACTGGGGTTTACAGGGATATACATTATTTTTCTTATTTCTGCTGAAAAACATAGATTGTGGGTACTCATTAGAACCGCCAAGTATCAGATATTTTATCTGAAAATTTTCAGTTTTTGGTGGTGAAATTTTCAATTTATTTTAATAGGCGTGTTTTCGTAATGTAGCTGTAGAGTAATAGAACCATAACGTCAGAAAACGTACCTTCGGACATGTGCGCCTAGAAATATTTCATTTCTTTGCTTTTCTGGCAGTAAATCATAGTAGGAACTGCAAGGAAAAGTAAATGATGGCAATTATAGACATTATGATAGTCCAAGGGCAACCAATGGACCTTGTATTTTCGTTTCGATAAGGCTATGTTTTATGATTTGTATTAGGGGTTTAAGGGAATTGAAAGTATATAGGTATGTTTTCGTGATGATTTGATTTTCAACTGTACGTTGAGAATGGTTATGCCAGTATCGAAGCAATACAATGGCCTGAAGTTGACAGGAAGCCAGCCCACTCGTACACTGGCTCCGTCACTCCAAGGCCACTATATTGTTTAACTATGCTTTCAATTTCCAAACCTTAAGTCATATACTGCTTATACAAATCCCTAAAACATAGCTTTGTAGAAACGAAAATACAAGGCTATGAGAAGGACTGTATCCTAATGTCTGTAATTGCCATCATTTTCTGTTCCTGGCAGTTCCTACTATGATTTACTGCTAAAAAAGCAAGGAAAATGAAATATTTCTACCGCACTTACCGTATGTACTCAGACAGACAGGCCGGAGCGAACAGTGTAAACCCAGATGAGACGTCTCAATATGCAGCATCTCATCAGGTTCCACCACACTGTTTGCCATTCATCCAGCTACTCCAAGACAAAGCATCAGGCAGCAAACTGCACTTGTTCAAATTTTATAACAAGTATGGTAAGGAGTTGTCCGAACACCTAGGGCAAATAGGGTAGTTCCTTTCCAATTTCCAACATAGTATTTCACATGAGCAAGATGGAGAGACACCATGGTTATTCAAATATCGAAATACTAGGCTATGCATAAGGTATCAAAACACAAAGCATTGCCTCCAGATAAAGCTATATCAATTTCTTTCCCCTTTTGGCCATGCCAGGCAAACAGGCATTGTGCTATTTGTGGCTTTTCAAATGCAAATGTGAACTCATCGATATTGTCAGATGTCTGAACAAATGCATGAAAAAAACCTGCTGGATTGTTCTTTAGTTATTTGTGTAATAAGAACATATTGCATAACTATAATTATTGCACCATATTATATAACTGTAATTACTGCACATACATTATATCCACTTCCCTGTTGCTTTTATCAGCCCCTCAGCCAAATCAAAAGAGTGTTAGGGTGCCATGGAGTTTCATGTTCCTTTTTCACTCCGTAACATCTGTTTTAATAGATGAGAATCAAACTCATAACACTCTGAATAGTGTGATAGAAAAGAAGTAGTTGTACACATCAGCCTCCCTACAACAGGTCTCATTAAAACAGCATTTTAAATATGTGGTTCAAAGATGGATCTTAAAATGTCAGTTCACATTGAAAAATGACCAAAATGTTAGATCACATTGAAAAAATGACCATACATGGCAATCTCTGAACATGAATTATACATTTGTGTTTGGATATAATACAGTTGTGTGTAATTAACACAGTTTGTTTTTTTTCCCCACCATGTTATAAAGAGGCTGTGGTTATGGCAAGCCGTCTCACTATTTATTAGGCAAAATAGACATCTTACATACTACACCGGACATCCAACACAGGATACAATATTGCCAATATATGATACTAAATATCTGATATACTAATTCAGATATCCTATATCCCACACAAGACATTCCACACCCCACACAAGACATCCAATACAATATATGAGAGATATTATTTAATTCCACATACAAGACATCTACCCTACTGTATAAGGCATCCCACTTGTCAAATGACATTTTACATATATACCAATACAGACAGCCGATATATTAAATAAGAATTCGATATACTAAATGAGACATCTCATTTAATTGAAAAAATGAAGTATCTCCTTCAGTAAACAAGACATCTTATATCTTATACAAGACAGCCCACATAGCATACCAGACATCTCACTAGCATATCAGATATCCCATATGTCAACTGAGGCATCCTATACAACATACAAGATATCCTATATAGCATACACGACATCTCAATCGACTTACAAGATATCTAACTTATGTAAGACACCCCACACAATCAGATGCTCCATATATTATACAAAGATGTCCGCTATATCAAATTAGACATCCGATTTATAGAATAAATAGCATCGTCGCTTGCTGGCAAGCCGTTTTAACAGTTATTGTGCAAAAGAAATATCCCACATATCACATCGGATATCCAATACAGGACACAAGACATCCAACATAGGACACACGATATCTGATTTAGTATATCAGATATCCTATATCTCATATCAGACATCCTACATCCCATACAAGGCATTCAATATATCATATTAGATATCCCATTTAATTTCACATATAAGACATCTCACCCACCATACAAGATACCCCTCCCGCTAAATATGGCATCTTATACATTAATATAGATATCCCCTATACTGAATCAGATATCCATTATACAAAGTGAGACATCCCATTTAATTAAATAAATGAGATAGCCTCCCTAGTAAACAAGTTATCTTATCCTCCTTAAAAGACACCCATACAGGAAATTAAACATCCTATACAGCACATAAGACATCCCATATGTCTACCAAGATATCCCACATAGCACATAAGACATCCTATATAGCACACAAGACATCCGACCGACATATAAGATATCCTAAATGATATACCAGACATCTTATATATTATATAAAACATCTGATACATCAAATCAGATACCAGCCTTATAGAACAAATAGTAAACGGCCTGCCATATGTGGAGAATTAATGGTGTGCTGTCGATACACTGCCATATTGTGTTTTAGATTATGTGTGTGCGTGTGTGCGCGCGTGCGTGCGTGCGTGTGTGTGTGTGTTTCCATACAAATTTGATAGCAAATATACTTGCAAATATACTATCTTAAGGTTTAGACATTCCACAACAACTGTGATCATCTTAAAATCTGCTTAATTGCATAATATTTACAAATTAGTCTAGAACATGTCACACAAAAAAAAAAAAAACATTGCATATAAACTTATTTAAATAGCCTTGATCCCAAGGTACTTTGTCAGATCCTGTTTCAGTCGTATTGTCATTACTAAAAGGCTTCAACCCATTTAAGACCAACTCTACCTGACCACTCACTCGAAGAGTCCATTTTTTGTTTTATTTTAGGCATGTCAGGCTATATGATGCAGACACTCCCAAAGAAAAATGGTTGAACTATTTGCAAACAGTGGAGACCCCGTTCAGATACCGTGCTTCATGACACATGAACTAGGTCTGCACGATTTGCCTACCCGTTAGTTGTCCCGTAATTGGCCCAAAAATTTGAACGAAACTATTTCTGTAACTGGCAGCTGAAATTGACACAATGTAGAACCAAACCAGGGCTGTTCCCTTAGAGGTAGCATGATGTAGATCTACCCCATTGTCCATCCTGTTTGTCCGAGGTATTCAGAACCATCTACTTACATTGTAATTATCCTAATAATTTGGACACCCAATGATTCCACTGTAGCTATCCTAAAATATAGAGCTACCATTTACCTATGTGTCCAAAAGATAAAGAGTAAATGGCAAACAGTTCTGACCCGAATCAGACTGTTCCATCTGGAGCAGTCCGATCCGGGTCTGCAATGTTTCAGTGTGTCTGCATGTCTAAAAACCCATATAACCTTAACCATGGAATTGTTACCATAATATGATAAGACTGTAAGTCATGTTGTCGGTCTTAGAGTCTTATATATTTCAGTCACTATAATCTAGTCATCATTTCTTCAAGTCTATATAGTTATTGATGAAAAAGTGCCACATCGTTCAGTTATAGTGTGTAATCATCGGCTCGGCCTCAGCTGACCCTTCTCCCGTCTCGTCTTTCTTCGTCTTTGCTAGGACCTCATTGATATCCGAGTATATTTCAAATTTGAAGCGTTTGCCCGTTTTGGACTTCCCAAAGGTACTCCCATTGATATACCTTGCTGATTCTATGTCAATCGGTTTATCAGCTTGGTATTTTGCTTTGTTACATTGTCAACAAGTCTATAGCCAGCTGGTTTCATATCACGGCGCTTTTTCATGATCTTGGGGTTCTCATTATTGTTCCTGAGTTTTATCAAGACTGGTTTTGGCATCCATCTCTTTCAAGGTGTACGATGTAACGCTGTCAGCCAGTACAACATCAGCTTTTGTCTCCAAGATATGCTGCACTTTTCTAGTCAAGGTATCTCCAATCTCATCAGGCTCTTCTACTACACCCATAATCTTGACATTATTTTTTCTCGAGTTCTGTCATTTGTATTGTCCTTCTGAGCAGCAGTCTTAGCAACTGTATCAGTATAGCCAAGTTTTTTCTTGAGGTTATCAGCAGTTTTACATTTTCACAGGTCAGTGTGTCTTTTCTATCATTCACTTCTAATTTTTAAATTCATTTTTTCCTCTAGCTTATCCTGGAGTTTTTCCTCTAAAGTTTCCTCAAGCAAATTATTTATCTTATTGCCCAAACTTCCTGGCATTTAAAGGGCTACAGTATTCGACATCGCAATATTTTCATACAGAATTATATTATAAAGTTTCTGTGGTTGCGGTATACTACTACAACTACTCCTTCTATTACTACCACTACTACTACTACTACTACATCTACTACTACTACTTATAATAATAATGATAATAATTATTATTATTAGTAGTAGTAGTTATTGTTGTTGTTGTTGTTGTTGTTGTACAAAAGCACACAATAAATGTGAAAGCTGATTTTTTCAGTTCTCGAGTTCATACTTGCAATTCTTGGCTAAATGGGCTAAATTCCAAGCTGCAATGGGTGAATTGGAGAGGTCTAAAGTAGATCCCGTCTAAATGAGAATGACCCTAGCTCGGATTAAACATGATTACAGCTAATTTCACATTGCCTTTTATGCTTACCTCATCAAAATAAAATAAGTAGTTATAAGAATATCAGATTGACACGCTGTCCATGGATGCTATGAATGCGCTTAGCGGCACCAATGCATTAACCACTATAAATGTGAAATAGCCAAGCTTAATGTATATATATCCCATAACCTTTGATAGCACTGCGATGGTAGAATATCTACGTAATAATAAGTGTAGTGTGCCGAAAAAGAACGCCTTCTGTATATATAGGTGTTCCAATAAATATTATTCTATTCTATTCAGTGTTATATCTAGAAATGTTCCTACGGTGACCCTTTACCAAAGTTGCTAAAATCGTTTCACTCCACTGAATAAGCTGGCCGCAAGAGCTAAAAAATAATAATAATAAAACAATATTTAAACATCTCCTCATAGGCCAATGGCCCGAGTTTCTTGGGGGACCTTCTACCCAAATTGCTACAATAGTTCGGCTCCACTGAACAAAATGACCACCAGAGCTAAAAATAGACAAATCTTTAAAGGATATCTCCTCTTAGGCCAATATTTTCACAGAAATGTTCCTTGAGTGATCCCCTACCAAAATCGCTAAAATGGTTCTGCTCCAATGAACACCTTTAGTGACCTTCTATCAAAATTGCTAAAACAATTCAGCTACGTGGAACAAGATGGTCACCAGAGCTAAAAAACCAAAGAAGAAAACCTTTAACTAACTTCTTGATTAAACAGGTGGATGTATCCAAAATCGCTTAAACCATTCCTCTGCTGAGTAGGATGGCCGTTAGAGATATGAATAGAAAAATATTAAAACAGCTTCTCCTCCAAAAAGGCTGGAGATATTTTGAAAACAAAAATCAAAGGAGTCTTCCTACCAAACTTGCTCAAACTATTCTATTCTACTGAACGAAATGGCCGCCAGAGCTAAAACTAGACAAATTTTAAAATGACTTCTCTTCATTAACTATTTGAGGATTTGGCAATAAATTGTATCGAATTTGCTTAAAACTGTTCGCTTTTCTGAATAAGATGGCTGCCAGAGCTAAAAATAGTTTAACCGTTAAATGTCTTCTCCTCCTAAACCGGTGGATCGATTTTGGCATAATTTCACAGGCATGTTCCTGGGGTCACCCTCAACCAAAATTGCTCAAACTCTTTCGCTTGGCTAAACAAGAGATAAAAATAGAAAATAAACGTCAAAAAGATATATATATATATATATATATATATATATATATATATATATATATATATATATATATATATATATATATATATATGTATACCGGTGTATGAATTTTTAAATAATTTCACAGGAATGTTGCTTAGGTGATCCTCTACCAAATTGCTTAATATTTCTGCTCCAATGAACATGATGGCCGCCAGTGTTAAAAATTAAAAACCTTTTAATGCCTTCTCCTCCTAAACAGATGGATGGAGTTTGAAATAATTATAACGTCCCAGTCAACAATATTTCAGTAGTTCAGATATATTGCCTTCAAATTTGTGGGACTTTTACCCGACCCGATCACATGAATTCGGGTTCTGCTTAGTTACTACCTGCTCTGCCATGGAGGCTTTAGGCTGCCCATCTATTTCGCAGGCCCCGATGGGCGGGGGCCATGCTTTCCGAATAACGAAAACTAGTGTATGCCGATGACAGGTACAACGACAATATACTGTCGTTCCCTTACCTGTGTCGAAGCTTTTTAAGATTATCACGTGAAAAGAACGTGTTATCCAAAAATCTACATCAAAGTGTACCTTATACACAAAACGAATCATGCTTAGCTTGTAAATAGACGGAGAACGGATAGAAATAAAATTCGAAGTGGAGACAAAATTCAAAATGGCCGCGATCGCAAAGTTTGATGGCTGACGTCATAAGCCTCGTGATTCAACCCTTTGCAGTTGGAATACTTAGCGTTATTGGCTGTTTTGTCGCTATTATCGGCACGGCCGCCGTGTCAATAGTCTCTGCCAAATCACGGAAGGCTTATTGTTTTTCAGGATAAACACCGAACCACCCAAGTGTTTGTTGGACCATCACATTTTTGGTCACTCTCATCACTGGCCACATCGGTAGTCTATAGTAGTGCGTCTGCACGCCGAACCGCTCAGCGGTTCGGGGAACTGCGAAGCAGTTCTCGTTGGACGCACTTATCAGGTTGATACGCTGTCCATGGAATACTATGAATAGCGCTTAGCAGCACCAATGCATTAACCACTATAAATGTGAAATAGCCAGGCTTAATGCATAGCCCATAACCTTTGATAGTACTGCGATGGTAGAATATCTTCATAATAATAAGTGTAATGTGCCGAAAAAATGCAAGTGAATGGAGAACGCCTTCTGTATATGTAGGTGTTCCAATAAATATTATTCTGTTCTATTCAGTGTTATATCTAGAATTATTCCTAGGGTGACCCTTTACCAAAGTTGCTAAAATCGTTTCACTCCACTAAACACTCTGGCCGCAAGAGCTCAAAATAATAATAATAATAAAAACAACATTTTAACATCTCCTCATAGGCCAATGGCCCGAGTTTCTTGGGGGACCTTCTACCCAAATTGCTACAATAGTTCGGCCACTGAACAAAATGACCACCAGAGCTAAAAATAGACAAATCTTTAAAGGATATCTCCTCTTAGGCCGATATTTTCACAGAAATGTTCCTTGAGTGACCCCCTACCAAAATCACTAAAATGGTTCCGCTCCAATGAACACCTTTAGTGACCCTCTACCAAAATTGCTAAAACCATACAGCTACGTGGAACAAGATGGCCACCAGAGCTAAAGAAAACAAAAAATAAAACCTTTAACTAACTTCTTAATCAAATAGGTGGATGTATCCAAAATTGCTTAAACCATTCCTCTGCTGAGCAGGATGGCCGTTATAGCTATGAATAGAAAAACATTAGAACAACTTCTCCTCGAAAAAGGCTCGAGAGATTTTGAAAAGAAAAAATCAAAGGAGACTGTTCGCTTTTCTTAATAAGATGGCTGCCAGAGCTAAAAATAGTCAAACCTTTCAACGTTTTCTCCTCCTAAACCGGTGGATTGATTTTGACATAATTTCGCAGGAATGTTTCTGAGGTCACTCTCAAACAAAATTGCTCAAACCCTTTCGCACGGCTAAACAAGAACTAAAAATAGAAAATAAACGTCAAAAAGATTAAAATATTTAAAAAAAAAAAATGCTTTTCCTCCTATATCGGTGGATGAATGTTTAAATAATTTCACAGGAATGTTGCTTAGGTGACCCTCTACCAAACTGCTGAACTTTTCTGCTCCAATGAACAAGATGGCCGCCAGTGTTAAAAATGGAAACCCTTTTATGGTTTCTCCTCCTAAGCAGATGGATAGAGTTTGAAATTATTTCAAAGGACTCTTACTTTTTCAAAATTACTCCAAAAGATTATGCAAACATTTGACATTTGAAGAAAAACGGGGGTATATAATAAGAATGCGCCTTGCTTTCGATAAAAGCCAACGAAATATATTTCCATAAAATCCGTTGAGAGAGAGAGAGAGAGAGGGTGATGTAGCTGTACTGTTATATTATTATACGGAAGAAGGGACTAAGACATGAATCAGGGATTTCACCGCTAGGATTTCTTTTTACGCTCCAGATACATTGCATGAATAATACGGGGGTCGTGCAAGAAGTTCTATTACTAATAGGCTTACTTTGTTTTATCCCAGGTATATTTTAAAATGCTTCACTGCACTTGAATGGTGTGTTGAATAACTAACGATACCCGTTTATTTCGTGCAAATTGCTTTCCAACTGACCGAGTTATTTCAAATTGAAATAGATGCAGTCATATACACTGACCAATGTACTTGTTACATTGGAACATGGACCAGAAGACTGAAATTCTTAACTATATTAAATGCCGCATTAGGCTTAATATAGATTCTTAGCAGATATTTAATGAATTGTGTGGTATATATGGACCTCAGACCATTTCAATGCGCACAGTTTTTAGGTTAGTTAAAGCTTTTAAAGCTGGGAAATTTTCTGTTGAAGATGATACCCGTCCTCGAAGGCCTAAAACCTCTGTTACCAAGGCTAACATCGCTGCTGTAAAGATTGTGGTCGAACGGGATGCGCGACTGTCTGTCAAAGATATAGCTAGTTGTACTGGCATATCAGAAGGCAGTGTGCAAACAATTCTGAAAAAGCGTTTAGACCTGAGAAAGATTTGCGCTAGGTGGGTACCTCATTTGCTCACTGAGGAGCAAAAGACACAACGCCTTAAATGTGCCCGGGAACTTTTGAAAACATACAAAGGCTGTAGTAGTCGGGTTATTTCTAACTTGCTAACAGGTGGTAAACCTGGGTGCACATGTTTGAGCCACAAAGAAGGGCTGATAATAAGCAATGGAAGCGAAAAGATCAAAAACGCCTATGTATTGCCAAGAGAACCATAAGTTCGAAAAAGATGTTGAATGCAATTTTCTTTAATTCAAGTGGGCCAGTCGTTCAAGCCCTTGCCCATTTGGTCATACAGTCAATGGCCGATTGTACAAGAATTCTGTACTGAAGAAAGCGAAAGAGTTTCACTTGATTTATTTGAGCATTTTGCAATTTTGTTTTGTCAGTTACACCATTTCTGCGCTGAACATTTGAAAAAAAGTTGGCGCAAAAACAGTGTAAGTGCACTTACACCCTTTTTACACCAAGTTTTTTAAAACCTCAAAAATATAAATTTTGCTGATAGAATTTGCAAAATGAGAGTGCATCTACCAGGCAGAATGCCTATTATTACTGCTGTACCATGTAAAATGTTTAAAAAAAATAAGGTTTGTGCACTTACACTGTTTTAGCTTTGAGTGGTGAGTGCACTTACACTGTTTTCGCGCCAACACACTCAGCGCAGAAAGTATGTCTAACTTTAAATGCTTAATGTGTCTTTAGAAATGCCATTTTTTCAAACAATCAACTTCACACACAAATGAGATGTCAACATGAAGTTAGTAACCAGTTTATAGGATGGTTTTCTTTACTATTGTTAAATAAAACAATTTTTTTTTTCTCTCCTGAAAAATTGCCATTTTGCATTTGCACTGTTTTTCACAAAGCAAACGAATTATGCTTTCCCCCGATGCATTTTTTGTTTTGCAAAAAAGGGGGTGGGTAATAGAAAAGTCCAGGGAGTGCTACAATCACAAACCGCAGCCTTTCCCGGACACAAAGAGTAAAGCGGAAATCGAACAAACGTACGAAAAGCACCAAGACTAGCTCTTCCCCAAGCGAGGTAATCGCAATGCTAAAAGGACTGATAAACACAAGAACAAAATAGCACAAGGCAAAACATAAAACAAATCGCCTCGTAGAATAAACCACAAAGCAACACCGGGACCATCGCCTTAGAACGGTCAGTAGAATAAACCACCGGGGGTGTACGGCCAGCTTCACCCTGGGTCCCAATGTAAATCTTAATACAGAAAAATATAAAAAAATCGGTTACCATAAAGGCAATGCATCAACTCAGTCAATGCATCAAAGCGAAAACATAAAAATCAAATTCATCACTATGATAAACAAAGACGAGTACTCATGGCTAATTCTACT
Organism: Anodontia alba; assembly: GCA_964016985.1. Taxonomy (NCBI): domain Eukaryota; kingdom Metazoa; phylum Mollusca; class Bivalvia; order Lucinida; family Lucinidae; genus Anodontia; species Anodontia alba. Next base: position 33,773,187 of record OZ024832.1, on the reverse strand, counting down.
GTGTGACAGAGTAAATGAAACCACGGCGGGCCAAGCCAAAGACAAATCGTCAAGCCTCAACCGACTGGTTAAAGTTTTACGAAGAGGCCGTCATTGAGTCTGAGGTCCGAACAGTCGTCGTGCAATTAAAGAGTGAAGCATAGCCATCAACAATGATTGGGTTGATAACTAGGCATTCAGTCTGCCGCATAATATCCAGGCTATAACCGATTCTTTTATAACGGTTTATTAGTTTTTTTGAATTGCTCCGAAAAGTTAGATTCTCCCATATTTTTTTCTAAATCTGTACACTGTCACCGTAAAATTGTGGTTCCGATATACCTCGTTGCAGAAATCACAAAGAATTTGTCGCTGGGGAGATAAATAATAATCTAGAAAACTGAAATTATGTTTTAGATCGTTCGTCTGCTTCGGAAGAGGTCTGTAATTGGGTACGTCATGGGGTAGATATACATAGACATAACATCTTTCTAGGGCAGCTTCGCGAATGAAGTTCACGGCATAAGTTCCCACCACCTAGGATATATAATAATTCCGGCAAGTACAAGTCATTTATAGATTTTATAAACAGCACAATTAAAGAGAGACTATGCAATGGGTCAATAGAATGTATAGTAAAATCGGGGAGGTACAAACTCCACACATTGTATCACCCATTGTGTCACACATTGTATTGAACCGTCCAAACCCAGGCTATGCATAAACCTAATGTATCTGAACAAATGGATAAGGGAAATGCCGTTCTCTTTGGATACAAGTTACCCAGGATAATCAGGGTTTTTTTTTACATCTCTTGATGACAAGAGTGGATTTGATAACCTAATGTTGGAACCCTCTTCAGGGACCTCATAGGATTCCACTGGGGTGGTAACTTTTTTCGATTCTTTACATTACTATACCATACCCTGAATTTGCAGAGTACTACATATATTCGTCAGCTGTTCTCATAACTAATGTTTTTTATACATTGACGACACGATGCTTGAGGAAGTGAGGCAAAGTAAACTAAAGGATAGTTGGGGGTGTGCAAAACTGGCAAATTATTTTGTATGCCAAATCTTGGTGAGGCTGGGGCATCAATTAATTCCCACTCAGACCCGGTGTTTTAGGATTCGCAGTAGGCAGTGTTAACCGGTGTTTTAAACTGACCCCCAAAAAGAAAGCAATGTTTGCAAAATTACCAGATTTTGGCAACATCTAAGCTTAGGCAACATCTAAGCTTAGGGTCCTGGACTTACAGAGTTTGGCTTGAAGGTGTGTTTCGTTTATACTTGTAGTTCCAGGGGCGAAATGATATACCAGAGAAATAGCATGGACTTTTTAGATAAACTTGAATGAAAAGCATTTAGTATTAGAATTATATTTTGACGCTTCAGATTACAAATTGAGTGTGTGTGTGTGTGTGTGTGTGGGGGGGGGGGGGGGGGCATAGAATAGATGCTTATGTTGACAGTCGAGTTTTGATACATGCGTGGAGGAATGAGGGCGCCAAGTCTAGAACGCTGGACTAGTTTTGAAAGAATTATTCCAGCTTGTGTTGGATTACGATATAGTTTTAAATTTAACTTATGTGCAGCCAAAATCTAATCCGTCGGACGAACCGTCCAGATCAGTGCAAAACTCCGACCCGATGCTCTCTGCTGATGCCTGGGGAGTGGTCCAAGAGCGATTTGGAGGTCACAATGGTCACTCCCTTGATCTTATGTCGCTAGATTCCATTTGCATGAAAGATTCCTCAGGCAATCTAAACTGAAAGGAAAAAGAAACACAGGGTAGAGTTTTTTCCTTCTTATTTTAACTATTTTTTACGGTGTTTACTATAGCCATACACTTTTACAGATTGTCCTGTGAATGTGAACCGCGGGTATACGAGTCTTTGGTCGATGTGCTATCTACCCAGTGTGTGAAATCATTCAACCGTGCACTACACAGTGCATTGCACGGACAATACGGAAAGCCAAAATTTCGTGCAAAACAAGCATGTTTAAACCTTCAGCACAAGATTTCCTCACACCATTTGGTACACTTCAACGATACACAACGCTCTTCGATTCTTTTACCGATTTTTCTTTTCATTTTTACGCTACTTTGAACTTTTTTCAATCATGGTACGATTGACTGATGTTCAGAGGGGTAGGGCAATTGCGTTGCTGATGCAGGGTCAGAGGCAACAGCAAGTTGCTAATCATTTTGGGGTTAACGTCTCAACAATTGAACATCTTGTTAGACGTTTAAGGGAGACAGGGCATTTAGCAGACCGACCGCGGTCTGGGCGTCCACGCGTGACGTCGCGACGTCAAGACAGGACAATCCGTCTGGCACATTTGCGGAATCGTCATCTCACTGCTACCGAAACTGCCCTTAATACAGCAGGTACGCATAATCGACAAATTTCTCCGAAGACTGTTGGAAGTCGATTGCGTGAGATTTGTCTTCGAGCTCGTCGTCCATACGTTGGTCTGCCTCTGACCCAAGCACGTAGGTTGCGTCGTATGGCGTGGTTGACGGCGCATGCGCCCAGGCTATTTCCGATGAGGCAGTGGAGACGAGTTCTTTTTACGGACGAGTCTAGGTTCACTCTCTATCGCGCAGATGGTCGACGTCGTGTGTACCGACGTCGCGGAGAACGCTTTGCCGGCGCCTGTGGTGTCGAACGGGATCGGTTTGGGGGTGGCTCCGTTATGGTCCGGGGAGGCATTGCTCACGGGATAAAATCACAGTTGATTATTGTTGCGGGCAATATGACCGCAGTAAGGTATACGGATGAGATCTTGCGTCCTGTTGCAGTCCCGCTTTTGCAACAACGTAATCTGATTCTGCAGCAGGACAATGCCCGATCACATGTTGCCCGAGTTTGTCAGGATTTCCTGGCAAACAATAACATCACACCACTAGCATGGCCACCGTACAGTCCAGATTTGACCCCAATAGAGCACATGTGGGATGAGCTGGACAGAAGGGTTAGGAAGCGCCGAAATCCCCCCCGCAACTCTCGCACAACTAAGGAATGCGTTGATCGATGAATGGAATAACATCCCGATGCGAACTGTCAATGCTTTGGTTAACTCTATCCAAAGGAGAATTAGAGCAGCAACGGCAGCAAGAAGGGGGCACACCCGATATTGATTTTCAGTTTGATTTTGATTTCAAGATTTGGGGGGTAGCTACCAATGAACTTCAATAACTCGAGACTTGTTAATCACAAACCAATGAAATTTGGAACTTTTGTTCCATACATGTACCGTTTTGTAATCATAGTAAAATATTTAACAAACTTTTTCAAACTTGAATGAAATTTAGGAATAAAATTTACCCTGCGTTTCTTTTTCTTTTCAGTATATTACGGCATTTTACCCCTTTTCACACCCCTCTTTCCTCGGGAGTTAACATGTTTTCACAAAGTATAGCGACTATGGAAAATTGTTATGTACATACATCCACCGTTTGCCATTATAAATCCTGTCATCAGTTTTATCATAGAAAATCAGTTACAGTGCACATTAGTTCTCCCAGCCAGTTCCATTACACCCATCTGGATGCCATCGGTGCAAGCCTTCATTGAAGATACAATAATCATTGGGTTTAAAGGTCAAACACATGTCTTACAGTATCAAATTTATGGGACGTAGGCTAGGATGCAGGGGCAGAAGTGATTCGTTCGGGAAAAGTCTTTTCCTCTTGTGTCCCAGAGTAACCCCATCTGGTAGTTTGTGATTCCATGGTCAGATTTAAGAAGAGTAGACCTGAATTCGTACCACCGATGACAAGGATACGCGTAGCGGTGCATTGATTAACCAAGTACTGGGTGATCTCGGTCACTTGACAGCAACCTTTCCCCAAAAAGTCCTATACTTCCATGCAGGAATTAATAATCTGAGCAAAATATTTTTGTTTTATGACAAATACCATTAGATCTCTTCCACAATAACAGAACTATATAACTTAGAAGCAAGAATGCAAAAGTACGCCAGAGAAATATCTAGCTTAAGAGTCATTTTGTTAGCTATGGTTGTTACGAAGGATTTAAGCGCGACTGTAGCAACTCTAATGTAATATGCCGCCAAATGTAAGAACCTGGGTTTATTACATTAGGCGTTATTACATTTGGCGTTACACTCAACGCCTAATGTAATAACGCCTAATGTAATAAACTGACTGTTCTATGACAAGTTAAAACCTTAAATGAAAAAGTGCATCTCATATTCTATCCTTACTTTGGAAGGGTCTGGTGAGGCGGAGGATGGGAAAAGGAGGAAAGAGGAAGACAACTCGAATCATATGCATTAATAAAAAAAGATTTGGATTTATTACATTAGACATTATCCTATGTGGGGTTACAGTCAACGCCTAAAGCAATAACGTCAAAAATAATAAACTGACGTTGTTTTCTGACAAGAAGAAAATACAGAAGAAAAAGTATGCCTCATATAATATCCCGAACAGTGTGTGTGTGTGTGTGTGTGTGTGTGTGTGTGTGTGTGTGTGGACCGGGGGGTGGGGGTCTGGGATGACGGTGATAGATAAGGTGTGTGTGTGTGTGGCGGGGGGGGGGGGGGGGACTGCATTTCGTGAAACACCCTAAGGCAACATAAATTGTAAGCATCATGTTATTCAAGACCTTATAAAAATATTGGTTTATTACATTAGGCATTGTTACATTTGGCGTTATACTCCATTTACTAAGCATTTGTTTTACAAGCTGAAACATACATCTATTTCCAATTTCGCTGCTCTCGTCACTCGTAAAATAGCTCGTCACTCATAACCGCACGCACTGCTCATTCTGCCCTATAATTTTAGCATTTTTTCCTTTTTTGTTGGTTGCATTGACGGTTTGCATTGTTATGATTGTAATACGTACACATAATGACGGCGTCTGTCCAATTCAAGCCCTTACGCAAGATGCAGATATGGCTGAAAACATTAATTGTAATTGGTAAATCGTCCAAAATGGCACCAAATTCGGAGCGCTTGTCGCCAGAATGAAACAAATTCTATAAGGAACCGTTGCTATATTTTGACGCAAATTTTGGTGCTGGGTTATAGGGAATTGAATTTCGCGCAGTATAGCATTCTCCGATTTTTAAAATAACGCCATCCTAGACGACAAAAGCCCAAGATGGTCGACAACCCACCTGAAATACCCACCTTTTTAGTTCGCGCTACTCATGTCCGGATATTCGCGTCAGTTATTTCTTTGCATAACAATTGGCCATGAGTGACGAGATTACTAGCCGTGGTTACGGGGTCTTAAAAAGACTGATATATGTTGCATTTGGAGAAAACTATGTCCTTACTTCAATTTTTTGTCTGGTGTTTGAAGCACAGATACCCATTAGGTTGTCAAGGGAGATGATAAGATTGATTAATTATTAAAGAAGATATAAAACATTTCCTATTAATTTTATTAAAGTGAGATTTTGGATAGTTACATGACACTTGTATACACAGACTTGGCAGATGTCCACTAGACAAAGCTGTATTACAAATATCAATGTTTCAGCCTTCTGGTTTCAGACAAGGAGATAATTAAATGTTTTTCCTATATAAGTCTTTGTAAAACTTGTGGGCCCCGGGGCAGGGCCATTTTAGCCCCAGTGCTAACTTTTGAACAACCTTGGTAGAGGTCTACTAGACGAAGCTGTATACTAAATATCAAAGGCCTGGGCCTTCCGATTTCAGACAAGAAGATTTTTAAAGGTTTTCCCTATATAGGTCTATGTAAAACAAGTAGGCCCCAGGGCGGAGCATTATTGACCCCAGAGCTATAATTTGATCAACTTTGGTTACTAGTGGTCCGCTAGATAAAGCTTCATACCAGATACCAAAGACCTGGGCCTTCTGGTTTCAGATAAGAAGATTTTTAAAGGTTTCCCTTTATAAGTCTATGCACAACATGTGGGTCCCGAAACGGGGTCATTTATGGCCCCGGGGCTATAATTTTAACAATGTTGGCAAAGGTTCACTTGACCAAACAGTGTTACAAATATCAAATGCCTCAGCCTTCTGGTTTCAGACAAGAATTTTTTAAAAGGTTTTCCCTATATGAGTATGTAAAACTTGTGGGCCCCGGGGCAGGGCCATGTTTTAGTCCCAGGGCTAAAATTTGAAAAGTCTTGGTAGCGGTCCACTAAACATAGCTGTATACCAAATATCAAAGGCCTGGGCTTTCCGATTTCAGACAAAAAAGATTGTTAAAGGTTTTCCGTATATGGGTCTATGTAAAACAAGTGAGCCCTAGTGCGGGGCCACTAATGAACACAGGGCTATAATTTGAACAACTTTGTTAGAGGTCCACTAGATAAAGCTACATACGAAATATCAAGGCCCTGGACCTTCTCGTCTCAGACAAGAAGATTTTTAAATGTTTTCCCTTTATAAGTCTATGTACAACTTGTGGGCCCCTGGGCGGGGTCATGAATGGCCCCAGGGCTATAATTTGAAAAATCTTGACGGAGGTCCACTAGACGACGCTGTGTTACAAATATTAAATGCCTGAGCCTTCTGGTTTCAGACAAGAAGATTTTAAATGTTTTCCCTATGTCTATGTAAAACTTGTAGGCCCCGGGGCAGGGCCAATTTTAGCTCCAGTGCTAAAATTTGAACAATCTTGGTAGAGGTTTACTAGACGAAGCTGTATACCAAATATCAAAGGTCTGGGTCTTCCGATTTCAGACAAGAAGGTTTTTAAAGATTTTCCCTATATAGATCTATGTTAGACTTTACTTTGAGCATCTTTGGTAGAGGTCCAGCAGATAAAGCTACATACCAAATATCAAAGACCTGGGCCTTCTGGTTTCAGACAGGAAGATTTTTAAAGGTTTTCCCTATATGGTTCTATGTAAAACATGTGAACCCTGGGGCAGGGCCATTTTTACCCCAGGGCTATAATTTTAACAACTTTGGTATAAGTCTACTTGGTAAAGCTGCATACCAAATTTCAAAGACCTGGGTCTTCTAGTTTCAGACAAGAAGGTTTTCCCTATATGGGTCTATGTAAAACACGTGACCCCTGGGGCGAGCATTTTTGACCGCAGGGCTATAATTTGAACAATTATGGTAGAGGTCCACTAGGTAAAGCTGCATACCAAATATCAAAGACCTGGGCTTTCTGGTTTCAGACAAGATGATTTTTAAAGTTTTTTGCTATTTTTCGCCTTTTTTATTGCCATGACAACCAGAGTTCTGCATGGAATGGAATTCTTTGAACAACTTTCAGTCAGTATCACCCAAGGATTAGTCCTGTGAAATTTGGTTAAAATTGACCCAGTGGTCTAGGAGTGGATGTCAATTGTTGACAGACGACGGACGACGGACAACGGACAGCTGGCCTATCAAAATAGTTCACCTTGAGCACTACGTCCTCAGGTGAGCTAAAAACTGGAAATTGTTTGCCCTTATATTTTTCTCAAAATTGTATTTCTTCATCTCAAATATGGCTTATTTATGAAAATAAAAACGTATATAATAATAAAATAAGCTTGTTGTAACAGCCCTATTAACTTGCTCAAGTTCACTTAGCTATCAAGGAAAGTGAGTGGGGTAAGATGGACCAGAGAGATGTGCTTTTCAGGCCATTTTTGATGAACATACAGGACTTTTTTGCGCGGATATTTAGATATATGCGCTGGCCAATAAATATTAGACTAGGATGTGAGACTTTATAATGTAGAAGTACATTTGGAAGGTTTCCACTGTTTATCACTGCGACAAACACTCCCTTGTGCAAAAACTTAAATTAACAGAAAAAAAAATCATTTATTTTATATGACATCATGAATCTTTCGTCTGCTGAATTAGCCGAGAGAATGTTAAATAATAAATAAACAAAAATAAATAAATAATAAATAAATAAACATTAAACTGTTTAAAGAATAATTGAATCAATAATCAAGTAAAGATTAAATGAATGAATAATAAATATATATAATATAATAAATATATGATTGTAATGCCAAATGTAATAACGCCTAATGTAATTAACCCTTCTTTTCCCATCTCCGCCTCCCAAGACACCCCATCCCCCGCCTCACAAAAAATAACAATTAAAGGGATATTATATGAGGTATATGTTTTCTTTCAAGATTTCAACTTGTCATAGATTAGTCAGTGTATTACATTAGACGTTATTGTAACGCCAAATGTAATAACGCCTAATTTAATAAACTCAAAATTTATTAATTAGGTCTTGACTATGATACGTACCATTTGTGTTGCTTTGGCGTCTTTCACGAAATGCAGTCTTTCCTCCTTTTCCCATCCCTCGCCTCCCAAGCCTCTCCACCCACCTCCATCCCCAACAAAAAAATAGGGATATTGTATAAGATATTTGTTTTAATTCAATATTTCAAATTGTCATAGGAAAAAACAGTGTATTACATTAGTCGTTATTACATTAAGCGTTGAGTGTAATGCCAAATGTAATAACGCCTAATGTAATAAACCTAAAAAGTTTATAAGGTATTGTATATCATGGTGCATTTGATTTGAGTTGCCTAAAAGTCCTTCACCAAACGCAGCCATTTTCCTTTTCCCTCTGCCCCGCTTCCCTGGACCTCCAAAATAGGGAAATTAATTGAGCTACCCTTGAGATTCTTTTCTTATCATGGAACAGTTAGTTTATTATATTAGGCGTTATTACATTAGGCGATGAATCTAACGCCAAATGTAACAAAGTCTAATGTAATCAACCCAGAATTCTTCATAAGGTCTTGAGAAATATGACTCGAATAGCCTCATACTAAACGCAGCCTTATTCCTTTCCTCTCACCGCCGCTTCCCGTAACCCCACCCCTACCACCCCACTTCCATGACAATAGGGATATTATGTGAGGTATAATTTTTCATTCAAGATTTGAACTTGTCATAGAACAGCTGTTTTTGATAAATGGAAAATAATATTTATAATTAATAATTATTATCTTTAATTCAGACATTAGGCGTTATTGCATTATGCGTTATTGTTCAGTGTAACGCCATATATAATAATGCCTATAAATGTAATAAACAGATGTATACGATTCGGGTTCCCTTAATATCTTTCACCAAACGCAGCACTTTCCCCTCCGAAATAGGAATGATATGAGCCATCTTTTCATTTCAGATTTTATCTTGTCATAGTTGATTACATTTGGTGTTATTACATTAGGCGTTGAGTGTAACGCCGAATGTAATAATTAACCGAGAACTTTTATACAGTCTTGAATAACATGATGCTTACGATTTGTGTTGTTTTTCACGAAACGCAGCCTTTCCTCCTTTTCCCATTCCCCGCCTAACTTAGACCCCCTTCCCCATAAAAACAATAATGATATTATATTCATTTAAGATTTCAACTTGTCATTGAACAAACAGCTTATTACATTAGGCGTTATTACATGAGGTGTTGACTGTAAATAACGCCTTACGTATTAACCTAGATTTTGTCATAAGGGTTTGTAGATCATGATGCATATGATTCGAGTTGCCCAAAACGCAGCTTTTTCCTGTTCCCCCATGTTTGTTGGACGGTTAGTACAATGTATACATATGGCACTAGGTATACAAGTTGTGATTGCTTTTCTGTGTAATACAGGATCAGTACAAGGGCTTTTTTGGCTTTCCAAACTTTGCTTTTGTTCGATGGCTGGATCAGGTTTTGCTTGCGGCTCTGTAGAAATTTAACCTATATTTAAAATCATCTTTAATTCAACCAAGTGACCTCTCACGCGAAAGACCAGGGTTCAATTCCCAGCAGAAGGCTTTTTCTCTCTTTTTTTTTCTTTTCTTTAATGCATTTTTGTCAGTTTTTTAGTGTTATCATTATTATAATAATTATTATTTTCTACAACTGACAATTTCTGAATTTAAAAACGAAACCAGCCAAAAGTTGTTTTGATTGCAAATATAAAGTGGTCTTCCTATTAACGCAGATATTGTTTTAAAAGTGTGTTGCTTGCAACTATGATGTACTTCTCATGACTAGGACGACGTACTCGTATCGTACATCAGAGTAATGGAATTTACATTTCCTGTCACAAAAGAAGGCAACACGATTCTTGTTTGAATATGCCGGTTTGCAGCATCAAATGATCGAGAATTGCAAAAAAAAAAAAAAAAAAAAAAAAAAAAAACAAAAAAACGTCACCCTACAATCAGAAAGATATACAGCTGAGTTTTTGTATATATAAAGCTTGGATATTGGTTCATACAAAACTGCTGTATAGCAATGCGAAACTATTGCATTTTGGAGAAACGCATGCATTTTGCATGATGGTGTTTCCAAAAGGAGCTTAGTGTTCGTGAATATGCACCAGTCATTTGTAGTCCCTGTCCCAACGCGGCCGGGGAATAGCGGGGCTTTTAATTTTTCCGTTTGTAAAGCCCTGTTTAACGCCCTGCACCGTGGGGACAAATTTGGTAGTAAAATCCCTGCTGAAAGTCCTTGAACCCCGGGCCAGTTTTTGTTTCCTGAAACATAATTTTTCAGTTTGTAAAGCCCTGTTAAACGCTCTGCACCGTGGGACAAATTTATAATTAAATCCCTGCTAAAAGTCCCTGAACCCCGTGGCCAGTTTTTGTTTCCTGAAACAGTCTAGACTGCTCTCTGTTGCAAAAGCCAACCTGTGTCTTTTTCGTGGTAAAAGATCTGGTTTACTGGATACATCAAAATTAAAAGGTAAAGATCCTTTGACAGTAACGCCAAATGTAACAACGTCTAATGTGATTTGCGCATATGGTCTTGAATGACATGATGCTTACGATTTGTGTTGCTTTTAGTCTTTCACGAATTGCAGTTTTCCCCAATCCCCTGTCTTCCTAGACCCCCATCCCCAAATTAGGTATATTAAAATCATCTTGCCATAGAATAAAGTCGGTTTATTACTTTGGCGTAATTGCATTAGGCGATGACTGTAACAACAAATGCAACAACGCCTAATGTAACTAACCAGATTTTTTCATAAGGTCTTGAATAACATGATGCTTACAGTTTGTGTTGCCTTGGCGTCTTTCACGAATTGCAGTTTTCCCCCTTTACCTAAACCCGTCTTCCCACACCCCACCCCAATAAGGGATATTATATGAGACAAGTTTTATCTCGTGAGATTTCATCTTATCATAGAACAAAGTCAGTTTATTACATTAGGCGTTATTACATTGGACGTTGACTGTAACGCCAAATGTAACAACGCCTAATGTAATAAACCCTGATTTTTTTCATATGGTCTAGAACGATATGATGCTTACGATTTGTGTTGCCTTGTAGTCTTTCACGGTTTCAGCTTTCGCCCCTTTACCAATCCCCCGTCTTTCTCGACCCCCATCCCCAAATTAGGATATTATGAGACATACAGTACTTTTCATTGAAGATTTCATCTTGTCATATAACAAAGTCAGTTTATTACATCTAGCGTTATTACATTAAGCGTTGATTGTAACTATCGCTGACCAATTAAGTTAATCCACACAAATAGCGTTTGTGGGAAATCCAGGTAACGGTTATTTAAAGCCGCACTAATCTTGCCGCTGTGACGTTATGTAAGGTCATCGTCCGCCAAATTTGCCACATGTCGGACACTTTTCTGACCCGATAGGTCACATTGTCTCATCGCCATTTTTGTTGCATATGAAATCATGTAATGGATTCCCACTGTTGTTTACAGTTTATTTTCGATGCCAAATTTTAGCTGGTAAAACAACCGGGAAAAGTTTGGTTTTCTCGGAGTATGACCATTTTTCCGAAGTGATATGTCCGGGTCACTACATAACTATTTGAATATGGGAAAAATTTTGTATTCTCGAAGAATGACCTTTTTCCTCCAAAATGATATGACCGGGCAACAGCAAAACGAGTGGTGTGTAAGAACAGCGAAATAAAAATCAAAAAGGATTGCCTGTAGCAACATCTAATGTAATATGACGCCAAATGTAACAAGAAAACATTGATGCAAAGCATCAATACGCCGGGAAACTAATTTGTCATGCATTACTTAGCTCCCTATAGATCGTAGTATAATAATTATTGAAAGGTTGTAATTATATAAAGTATCGCAATACTCAACGATAAAAACATTGTAGACGTTATCAGAGCTATGTAAAAACAAATCAAGTATGATCGTCTGTTTTCTAGCCCGCATACATAACTACATGTCGCCATCCCTAGCCTAGGCCGAACATACTATATCCGAAATCATCTACGTAGCAGTGTTTCGTTCTTTTCTCCACTCATAACGTTTGCTTTCGGCCCAAATCTTTCCATGCTTGAATATCAAATTAAAGTGTATTATTAAACCAGCTTATAATCCGTTCGATTTGAGAATGCATATTTCCAATCGTAAACAAAGAAAAATATATTTTGTTTCTTCTTCGTAGTACGACGAAGAAAACGAAATGAAAAAAAAAAAAAAAAAAATGCAACGTGTACAAATATTGACAGCAACAAGCTCATTTCAGGTCGAATGGTCAAATTGGGGCTCCTAAGGATCTGCTCATTTCTGTTTTAAATGAGCAAAACCCACATTGCTACATTCATTCTACACAGTACTTCCCATTTTTTATTTCACTATGTTACCAATAGCACAGTTCTCTGCTGCAAAAGTGTGACTTTGAATAATAATAAAAAAAAAGTGGCGGGGGTGGGGGGAAGGGGGTGAATAGTTATATATAACCCCACTAAGAACCCCATAAAACTGGAAGAAAACCGATTTTCTTCAAATGCATACCCAGCCCGGCGTAAATAAACTGAGTTTATTACATTAGGCGATATTACATTTGGCGTTACTTTCAACGGCTAATGTAATAACGCCTAATGTAATAAACTGACTGTTTTATGACAAGTTAAAATCTTGAATGAAAAAGTGCATTTCATATAATATCGTTATTTTTTAAGAGTCTGGGGAGGCGGAGGACGGGAAAAGGAGGAAAGGGGAAGAAAACGAATCTTATACATTATGTTAAGGACCATAATGAAACATTCTGGGTTTATTACATTCGACTATCCTTATTTTGGAAGGGTCTGGTGAGGCGGAGGATGGGAAAAGGAGAAAAGAGGAAGACAACTCGAATCATATGCTTTTATTACATTAGACTTTATCCCATTTGGAGTTACAGTCAACGCCTAAAGCAATAACGTCGAAAATAATAAACTGACGTTGTTTTCTGACAAAATGAAACCTCAGAAGAAAAAGTATGCATCATATAATATCCCGAACATTGTGTGTGTGTGTGTGTGTGTGTGTGTGTGTGTGTTTTCTCTTTGTTTGGTTATATGTTATTCTGTACGCCTGCATACACGACTGTTATTCATTTCAACTCACAATATAAGGAAGAGACGTGCACAGATCAGCATGTGTATTTTAGCCGATGTGAATGCGGTATGTTTAATGTCTGTTGTTGTGAGCTCAAATAACAGCGATATAACACAGTACTTTTTACCCACAAGATTGTCGCTGTATGTTAGTACTCCCTATCTGCATTATATTATTTGTCTTATTTTGTCGCAGGTTTGCCTTTGCATAAGTTAACCTTAACTACAAATAATGGTAGTCATGTTGACCGGGTCGCCTATGTTTCATAATTTCGGTCATACTTGATCGGAGTAGATCTAGACATTCTATGCATAGGCAGGTGATTTGAACTATATAATTATAATACGCTTATGAGTTTGTCAGGTATTTTTCCTCTTGACGTTGCCTTTTCCACCTCTCTCTCTCTCTCTCTCTCTCTCTCTCTCTCTCTGACGGGCAGCAATGTAGTTCAGACTTACAGCTATCACAAATGTATTGTACACACATTGACGCAAAACAAACAAACCAAAAAACGCACGTTAGTTCAACGTTTAGCTCGCTGGGCAAACTTTTCAGTGGACTACATATTGGGGCTCCAAGAGGCGGGTTTGGCATTTCATGCACACTGACTCCAAGATTTGTATGAGGTGATGGAACCTGTTTTTTTTTTTTTTTTTTTTTTTTTTTTTTGTTGTTTTTTATTTGTTGTTGTTGTTTTTTGTTGTTTTTTTTTTTTTTTTGTTTGTTTTTGTTTTTGTTTTAGCTCACCTGAGCCGAAGGCTCAGGATGAGCTATTTTGACCACTCGCCATCCGTCCGTCTGTCCGTTCACACCTTTGAACGACTTCTCCTCTGAAATCCCTGGGCTAAATTTCTTCAAACTTTATGTGGATCCTTGTGTTAAAGGGGGATTGAAAATTTGTAAAAATGGTGATGGTCCGTAAATCAAGATGGCCGCCATGCCGCGATATAGCTCCCTTAGACTTATAATGGGAAAATCTTCTTCTCTAAAATCAATGAGGCCCACGGCTTATATACTTTGTATGAAGCAATGTTTAGTGATCTCCTACATAAATCCTGCCAATCAAGCCCCTGGGGTCCAAACTGGCCACGCCCTAGGGGCTCGTGATATCCCTTAGACTTATAATAGGAAAAAAAAATCTTCTTCTCTGAAACCAATGAGGCCCACGGCTTATATACTTTGTATGAAGCAATGTTTAGTGGTCTCCTACATAAATCCTGCCAATCAAGCCCCCGGGGTCCAAACAGGCCACGCCCTAGGGGGTCGTGAAGTCCCATAGACTTATAATGGGAAAAACTTAAAAAATCTTCTTCTCTGAAACCATGACGTCCAGAGCTTATATATTTAGTATGTAGCAATGGTTAGTGGTCCCCTACATAAATCCTACCAATCAAGCCCCTGGGATCCAAACTGGCCACGCCCTGGGTGTCATTAGCTCCGATAGACTTATAATGAAAAAAACTTAAAAAATATCTTCTCCTCTGAGACCATGAGGCCCACAGCTTACATATTTAGTATGTAGCAATGTTTAGTGGTCCCCTACATAAATCCTGCCAATGGAGCCCCAGGGGGTCAAACTGGCCATGCCCCGAGCGTCATTAGCTCCCATAGACTTAGAATTGGAAAAACTTAAAAATAAATCTTCTTCTCTCAAACCATGAGGTGTACAGCTTACATATTTAGTATGTAGCAATAGTAAGTGGTCCCCTACATAAATCCTGCCAATCAAGCCACTGGGGCCCAAACTGGACACGCCCCGGGGATCATTACCTCCCATAGACTTATAATGGGAAAACCTTAAAAAAATCTTCTTCTCTGAAACCATGAGGCCCAGAGCTTATATATTTAGTAGGTAGCAATGTTTAGTGGTCCCCTAGTCAAACCCCTTAGATCCAGACTGGCCGCGCCCGGGGGTTCATTAGCTCCCATAATAATGGGAAAAACTTTAAAAAAAAATCTTCTTCTCTGAAACCATGAGGCCCACAGCTTATATATATTGTATGTATTAATGTTTGGTGGTCCCCTAAATAAATTCTGCCAATCAAGCACCTGGGGCCCAAACTTGCCACGCCCCAGGGGGTCCTGAACTCCCATAGACTTATAATAGGAAAAAATTTAAAAAACTCTTCTTCTCTGAAACCATGAGGCCCAGAGCTTATATAGTTAGTGATTCCCTACAAAAATCCTGCCAATCAAGCCCCTGGGGTCCAAAATGGCTGCACATCCCGGGGATCATTAGCTCCCATAGACATAATGGAAAAAACTTTTTAAAAAAATCTTCTTCTCTGAAACCATAAGGCCAACGGTTTATATATTTAGTATGTAGCAATGTTAAGTGGTACCCTACTAAAATCCTGCCAATCAAGCCTCTGAGACCCAAACTGGCCAAGCGCCGCCCGGAGGGGTCAATAGCTCCGATAGACTTATAATGGAAAAAGAAAAATTAAAAAAATCTTCTTCTCTGAAACCATGAGGCCCTTAGCTTATATATTTAGTATGTAGCAATGTTTAGTGGTCCCTTACATAAATCCCGCCAATCAAGCCCCTGGGGTCCAAACTGGCCACGCCCAGGGAATCATTAGCTCCGATAGACTTATAATGGGAAAAACTGAAAAAATCTTCTTCTCTGAAACCATGAGGCTCAGAGATTATATATTTAGTATGAAGCAATGTTTAGTGGTCCCCTACATAAATCCTGCCAATCAAGTCCCTGGGTTCCAAACTGGCCACGCCCCGGGGGTCATGAGCTCCCATAGTCTTATAATGGAAAAAAACTAAAAATCTTTTTCTCTGAAACCATGAGGCCCAGAGCTATTATATTTAGTGTGTAGCAATGTTCAGTGGTCCTCTACATAAATCCTGCCAATCAAGCCATTGGGGTCCAAACTGGCCACGCCCCGGGGATCATTAATTGACTCCCGTAGACTTATAATGAAAAAAAAACAAACACTTAAAACTTCTTCTTCTTTGAAACCATGAGGCCCATAGCTTACATATTTAGTATGCAGCACTGGTTAGTGGTCATCTACATAAATCGTGCCGATCAAGCCCCTGGGCTTCAAACTGGCTACACCCCAGGGGGTCATATATATATACAGAGCTATATAGCGAAAGAACCTTCAAAAATCTTCTTCTCTGAAACCATGAGGCAGAGAGGTAACAGATTAAGTATGTAGCAGTGTTTAGTGGTCTCCTACATATACTCTGCCAATCAAGCCCCTTGGGTCCGAACCGGCCACGCGCCGGAGATCATTAGCTCCCATAGGCTTATAATGGGAAAAATTTAAAAAATCTTCGTTTCTAAAACCATGAGGCCCACATCTTATATATTTAGTGTGTAGCAATATTTAGTGGTCCGCTACATAAATCCTGCCAATCAAGGCCCTGGGGTCTAAACTGGCCACGCCCCAGGGGTCATTAACTCCCATAGACTTAAAATGGATATATTTAGTGTATAGCTATGTTTAGTGGTTCCCTACATTAATGCTGCTAATCAAGCCCCTTGGCTCAAAACTGGCCACACGCCAGGGAGTCATATGTTTATATTGAGCTATATAGCTAAAGAACATTAAAAATTTTTCTCTGAAACCATGAGGCCCAGAGCTAAAAGATTCAGTATGTAGCAATGTTTGGTGGTCTCCTACATAAATCCTGCCAACTATGGGCCTGGGATCCAAAATGGCCGTGCCCCGGGGTTCATTAGCTCCCATACACTTAAAATGGGAAAAACCTAAAAGGTCTTCGTCTCTGAAGCCTTGAGGCCAATGCTTATATATTTAGTATGTAGCAATGTGTAGTGGTCCCCTACTTAAATCCTGTCAGTCAAGCCCCTGGGGTCCAAACTGCCCACATCCCAGGGGTCATATGTTTATATAGAACAGTGTAGCTAACGAACCTTCAAAAATCTTCTTCTCTGAAATCATGAGGCCCAGAGCTAACAGATTTAGTATGTAGCAATGTTTGGTGGTCTTCTATATTAGTTCTTCCAACCATGTCCCTGGGGTCCAATCTGGCCACTTCTCAGGGGGTCATTAGCCACTATGGACTTATAGTGGAAAAAAATTTATAAGAATCTGTTTCTCTGATACTATGAGGCCCACAGCTTACATATTTAGTATGTAGCAATGTTTAGTGATCCCCTACATAAATCCTGCCAATCATGCCCCTGGGGTCAAAATTGGCCATGCTCCGGGGGTCATTATCTCCCATAAACTTATAATGGGAAAACCTTAAAAAATTCTTCTTCTCTGAAACCATAAGGCCCACAGCTCATATATTTAGTATGTAGCAATCAATATTTAGTGGTTCCCTATATGAATCCTGCCATCCATGCCCCTGGGGTCAAAATTGACCATGCCCCGGGGGTCATTTACTCCCACAGACGTATAATGGGAAAAACTTAAAAGATATTCTTCTCTGAAACCATCAGGCCCACAGCTTATGTATTTAGTATGTATCCATGTTTAGTGGTCCCCTACATAAATCCTGCCAATCAAGTCCCTGGGGTTTAAACTGGTTTTACTTATGGCCCTTTGAAAATTTCAGCATTTTAACCTTCTAAGAAGATATTTCAAAAACTATTTAAGCTATTGCCTTGAAAATTGACGGGCTAATACGGAATGATGAGTAAATGACCTGATTAACATTGCAGTTAACTCAGGTAAGCTTTGTGGCCCATGGGCCTCTTGTGTTTTATGGGAGTTGGGATGGGGGAGGGGTGCGGGAAGGAGTCCACCAGTCTGTCGTCTACTGAATTAGCCAAAGAGTGGTAAGAGTTAAGCCAAAGAGTGGTTATTTTTGCAAATCGCTGCGATACGCCTGCAGTAGTTTCTATATCATATCCAAATGCATGCCATAATCATTGTTGTGCCACTAGCGTGCAACAAAATGGAAAAACTCAGTTGCATGTACCACAGTGTACATACAGCGGAATATCTGGTAAACAAAAATGCGAATGTCCGCGATCTTTGGCGGCAAAAACCGTAGACAGCATTACTGGGAAAATTAGGACAATATTTCGTGATATAGGTAGGTCGGGTGAATGGAATTCTGTATTACTGGCAGGCAATCCTGCAGGATCTCAATTAATGAAAAGACATTTACACCCTATTTTATCAGAACAGGCAGCAGCAGACGTTGTTCAGAAACAGGACAAACTTGCAAAATTATGCAGATACTTGGCATACCAAGCTTCTGTTGAGAAATATCGTACAACAAAGTTCCTTTATTTAAGAGACAGGGCACACTTTGCTATTTTGTGTCATTCGGGTGATAGGGGATCTGATCTCGGGAATTTGACCATTTATGATTTTTTAGAGCTTCTAGACTCAAAAGGAATTTTTATTTCTGAGATTGCCGGGAAAATCGCGTCTCTTAGTAATCCGAAAGATTTTATGCTAATGGAATCAAAGGATGAGGAGATTCATTTGTTAAATATTATGCATTTGTTAAAGGCATATATAAATTTTGCAGTACAATCTGGCATTGATTTGAGCAAGGGCTATTTATTTAGTCAGAGGTAAAAACAGTCAACTTACTTTGTGTTGCTTTGTGGTTCATTTGTTGGCGATTTGTTTTCAGTCTTGCCTTGTATTATTTTGTTCTTGTGTTTTTCAGTCCTTTTAGCATTGCGATTACCTCGCTTGGAGACGAGAGAGCTAATTTTAGTGCTTTTCGTACGTTTGTTCGATTTGTGCTTCTTTGGTTTTGTCTGTTTTCTCTTCCTCTTGGTGTCTGGGAAGCTTGTGATTGTGGCACTTCCTGGACTGTTCTCTTACCTTTTTTTGATAAACCTGTCTGTGGGCCATCTATGACAGACAGGTTAAGAGCTCACTTAACGGCTGTCAATCTTTATGAGTGGGAGTCATCTCATTCAAGCAGGAGAGGCTGTGCGATTACTTTGAAAATGCTTGATATCAAAGACAACCTTATAAATAACCACGTGGGGTGGGGTAATACCAAAATGTTGGAACACTATGCTAGAATAGATGGGTTATACGGCCAAAAGGGAGCGGCCAAGCGCTTGTCAGACGCAGCGGATCTTAAAGGCCAAGGCATTCCTGAACTTTGTAAAATATCCAGAGAAACTTCTGCTTTGAAGAATCTTCGCAGGTTTTACTTTAATTAATCGCAGACATTATGCTGTTTATTAATCATAATGTATCCTGTCGCTAGTGTGTGTGTGTGTGTGTGTGTGTGTGTGTGTGTGTGTGTAACATAGTTACATATATATTTGTGAGAGTATTGGAATATATGGTGTTTCATAATAAAGAAGCTTAGATTGGATGGGCAGTTTTGTTCTTACTTAGAGAATTATTTACTTGAATGGGCAGAATATTGCCGCAGGGAATTATACATCCTTCCAGCATAGAGTTATAATGAGGTCAATAAAGAAATTAAAAAAATGTAGAACGTTTAGGTTGATACCTTGTGTCGTGCATATAGTGTATTTCCGTGGGAATTAGAATTCTTCGGGTTTCTAATGACCCAATTCTCATATGAGCTTCTGGAACTTGGAATATATTACTAGTCCAAGTCCCCACAAGTGACAACGAATAGAGCGGTCAGCGGGTATATATACTTACTGCCTGATTTACACTACACTCGTCATTAAAAGCGCGTGGTAGAGATAGAGTTCACGGATAGTCGGGAGTTGCCGACAAATTAGTCGTTCCCCGCCTACCCATCCCATTCTATTTCTTTTCTTCTCCGTTGATGTTAGAAATCTTCGGGTTTCTAATGATCCAATTCTCATATAAGGGAAAGCTTGTGGAACTTGGAATATATTACTATTGATACGTCGTTAAATTTTGATGTTGCTACATATGAATGGTATATTTGTCCTACAAGCACTCATTCGCGTTTGACTTTCACTTTCGATTTAGTGGTAATTTCGATTTCCGTTGGTAATGATAGACGGTGACTATGAACCCGACCACAGACGACAATAGTCAAGCGCCAACATTCTGAATCAGACTGAGAAAGAAGCGGTCATTCAGCCTGACCGTCGATTCACCGTCATGCAAATTAAAGAAGTGAAACAAAGCACGTAGTTTACTGCATAACCTTCATGTTATGACCTACCATTTTTAATGACTGGCAAACGTTTGAATGCTTCCATAAAATGGGTGTTACCAACTATTCTTCATTTCTGTTTACAGGATTAATGAGAGATTCTACAGGAAGTTATATTCCGGGCTTTCATGTGATGGGCGCTATGATGATTGCTGGCGGATTGTGGCTGCTAACTTTGCCGCTGGCTGAAAAATGGGAAAAACGAAGACTTGATCAATACGCTGTGAAAAATAATGCTGATGATGAGTCAGACAACATGTCGTAATCTGCTTGCCAAATTCCATCTTTGTCACGAAACGTGTTACAACTTTGACAAAACTTGATGCTGTTCTGTCGAAATTTAGTGATATTCAACAGTTCTTTTCACACCGCTTTTTTATTATGACTAACAATAGGCACCATAAAGACTGCTTTCGAATTGTTTTCATATTGTTAGTTAAGTACATATTGCACACCGATTGTGAGGCCCTTCACAAGTTTTCGATGAGCATATTTGAAGGGAATGGATGACTCTTCACATTGTTTCTTAATTAAATAATCAGCATGAGTCATGCGTTTGCCATATATGTAAGATTATAAAGATATGAAAATGCCTCAAACAACATCATGTTTAATTTACTTTTGTGGATGATCCGTCTCGTTTGGATCTACACTGTTTGCCATTCGGTTTTCGATTTAGAACTGCAATGAATGTTTCCAAATGCAGAGATGGAAGAAACTCGGGATTGAAGGATTAAGGATGAACAGAATAGAACAGAATAACATAGACTTTATTCATACAAAGGGTCGATGACCCATGAGTACACCGTAGAAAACAAGTAATTTTGGGCACAATCAGTGATGATCAAAGACAGCAATCTATACATATATAGCTGAACTAAAACGATAGTCTCCCTCATCAACTACAAAACCACTTGTGGTTCTATATCCAAAGGTATAATACCATATTCAAAGGTAGAATATCCAAAGGTAGAATACCTTAGAGGACTAAGCCTGCCCAGTAAACGTGTGGTTAGGTAAACTGACCGCGCTCGACATGACCCCACTGGGTTGACTGGGCCGTAAAACCTCAACACAAACAAACAAAGGTAAAATACCTTAGTAGTAATGTCACTAGCTCTGTTTACCTACACAGAGCTACTGACATTACAACCAACAGTAATACTGTAAATACACTCAGTTATATATGACTTATCTAAATAACACCGTATATGTTATAATACCATCAAATACCATTTATAACTTAGTAGTAATGTTCCCAGCTCTGTTTACCTAAACAGAGCTAAGAACATTACAACTAACAATAATACTGTCAATACAATTTATATAATAATCATCTAAACAATACTATAAATGTTGTAATACCATCCTTCCCAACAATCAGTTATATATGACTTAACATGCATATATTATACATGCTATATTTATTTTTATACTTTCCCAAGAAATATATTTAAATATAATATTCCTACAAACAATCCTATAATAACTTAATTAATAAATAACTGAATAGAAAACTAAACAAATAAATAACACCTACCAAAGAAATTCGGGAATGAAAAGGAGAAAAGCATATTATGCTGGATAAAATATTTCGTTACGTTTCTGAAAACTTTTAAAAATGTAAACAGACAGCTTATTAATAGTGTAGTGAACACACAAGAATATGTCTGCTAAAATGCTACTATTTTATTCCAAAGCTAAAGATAAACTGCCCTAGCAGCTAAACAAGAAAACATTGTATACTGCAGCTGTAGATAAAACATTACAGTACCATATTTCCTTACATCACCCCTTCTAATTTTTGAAACAATTTAATTTATTATAAAATATTCTAAAAGTTGTCAAGCACTAATTATCCTTAAGTGAACTTGGGAGGAAACTAGTTCAGAGTAATTTATCACTCATTTATCATTCAATTAAATTCCTTGCAGAGTCTGGCCTCGTGGGGGGTGGGGTGTGTGTGTGTGTGGGGGGGGGGGGGGGGGAAATAACTTAGGGGTAATTTTGGTACGGGTGTGCGAGCCAGTGTTTCAAAACTTACCCCATTCATATACCTGGCCTTCGAAAAAACGGACCCATTCCTATACTTGATCGTTCAAAATGGTGACCTATTCATATACTACCCTTTGACTTTTTGTACCCATTTTTTGCTGGTCATTACACAAATATCAGTCAATTCATGTAATACCAAGAGGATAAAGCAGCCTTGAAAAATCTCTGAGTGAAAAATATATGCATATACCAGGATGTCAGAAAAATGGGACCTTTCACACAGG
This sequence comes from Anodontia alba, assembly GCA_964016985.1. Lineage (NCBI taxonomy): Eukaryota > Metazoa > Mollusca > Bivalvia > Lucinida > Lucinidae > Anodontia > Anodontia alba. Next base: position 33,750,548 of record OZ024832.1, on the reverse strand, counting down.
AATCCAGAAAAATCGGGCCATTCATATACTTTTTGTTGAAAAAAGGGGGCCAATCATATACCTGGCAGCGCTGAAAAAGGGGGCTATTCGGCACGCACATCCGTACTATGCCATATATAGGAAGTTACCCCCGCCCCCACCGCCCCCCCCCCCCCCCCACCACCGAGAGTCTGGCTAGTGTTTCGGTGTTAACACTTAATTGAGTCAAGTAGGCTCCATAGCTGATTGTTTTCTGGAGATAAAAATGTCAAGTGTGTTTCTTTATAACTTTATTATTATGGTTTTCACAGGGAATTGTTCATATAAATTCCACTCCTTTTTGTTGCTCTTTTTATACTGTATCCCAAAAGTTAGAATGTTTACGTTTGAATACATGGTACACTATAAGCACTATCAGTATGAAATTGCAAATAAAAAAAACCAGCTTTAATACAGTAAACATCATATCACTAAGTCCGCTCTCTGGTAAATACATTAGTACCAATAAGTAAAACAAATCAATTTAAAGATTGAGAGATAAACAAACGCAAAGAAATTCTAATATCTGTATATTTGGAATTCCACAGGACAGAATGCATCCTTAGTTCCAACAAATAGTGTAGCTTTACCTAATGTGTTCAGTTTTATGTCCGGAATAAGAGACAAGTTTTACTCTGGACTTTTTTCAAAAGATGTTCAGTCTGTTGTAAGGTAATACATTTACTTGAGCTTGAGCTTCATTTCAAGTTTCCACAAATTTCCACCACAATTTTCCAGTCTTTTACTTTGTCGGAAGTACATTCAATCGACTGTACAAAGTACTGGTCATATTCTGTGTCAGTGCCCGAACTTTCATAATTGTCGCCTACAGCATGTATTTTCTGTCTTTTGAACATTTTAACAAAATGATCTTTGATAGCTATTACACTTTTCCCCATAAGCTGGACATTTCCGCTTTTCATGCTTATTTCCACATTTTCTGCAATTGTACATGGATGTTTCTTCTTTTCTTGTCAGTTCCTTGTTTCCTTTTCTCATGTTTAGGCCTAGATTGTCATTTCTTGCGAACAAACTCAAGTGACTTTTCATCTGAAAGGGTCTTCATTTGTGTCTCACTAGTCTCAGCGGCTCTACAAATGTCAATAGCTTTTCTCAAAGAAAAGTCTGGCTCTCTTAAAAGCCTAGCTTCTGACTGTGTCTGATTTAACTCCACATACAATTCTGTCTCTGATAAATGATTCTTGTAGGTCTCCAAATTCACACAGTTTTGCCTTATTTTTTCAAATTTGTCACATAAGCATCAATATTTTCACCTGCTTGCTGATTTCGCATGTTAAATACGTGTCTTTCATATGTAATATTCTTCCTTACAATATGTCTCAAATTTGTCCATAATTGGTTGAGGTTTTTTTTATCATCCTGATTTTGAAATGTGAAAGTGTTAAATATTTCCAATGCTTCAGGTCCAATAACATGAAGTACTTGCTTTGATCTTGTCCTCTTTCTGGTCAATTCCAGTAGTTATCAAGTAAATTTGAAATTGTTGTTTACATCTCCTCCAGTTCTCTTAAAAATTTCCAGATAAGTTTAAAGCACCAGGTGGTAGAAGCCTTTCTATTTTACCTCTTGTTTTAATAAGCAAAAACTGTTTAGATCCAAATTTGAATTCTCTGACACCATGTAATGAACACACAAGAATATGTCTGCTAAATGCTACTAGTTTATTCCAAAACTAAAGGTAAACTGCCCTAGCGGCTAAACAAGAAAACATTATATACTGCAGCTGTAGATAAAACATAACAGTACCATATTTCCTTACATATAGTAGTCTTGTTTTCTGATTTCATTTTTATTGTTTCTCAATAAATTTAGGCATAGTGGGTCTTACCCAGTAGTATCGTTTAATGTATTCAGCACGTAAGTCTTGGTATAAAGGACACTCTAAAATAAAATGAAACTCATCTTCTAAAGTATAACAATTTTGGCATTTTCTATTTTCCAAAGGAATATTATCTGATTTATGCCAACGCCCCGTTTCAATTGCAAGTTGAGTGTGAAGAGATTCGTAAACGAGTAAAAGCATATCTAATCTTTTTAACTTTTATTATATCTAAATAACACTGGAACTGAAATACGGAAATAAATTTATAGGTATTTGCCCTTGTAGAGTTTTCTATTTGTTCATTCCAGTTTTGAATAATGTGATCAGATATTCGTTCTTTAAAATGTTCATAAAACGCGCTACGTCACCTACCCCTTGAGACAACCAAACATGACTAAAACCTAAACGTTCTTACAATTGCTTAACAGACTTAGCACATTTGGGATGTAACTGCATATCTACTAACATCATATTATAAATCTGTTTTATAATTTTAGTATCATCACAATTCAATATTTAAACCAATATCGCATAATTGATAAGAGTCTATAATTTCTTAATGACATTCTACCTAATTCTCCATATATAAAATTGTTTTGTGTTTGAGCTGTAACCCCTAAAAGTTGTTTACAGAACCTTAGATGAATTCGTTCAATGACGTCCGCCTTTGAAAACCCCAGTACTTCACCACTATAATTTACTATTGGCAATATAAGTTTATCAAACAAGACGAAATATTTAGACGAATACGTCTAAGTACCGGCACAAATTTTGTTCATGTATATTTAGAGATATGGGACAAGTGTATAGTAAAGTTTAATAAATTTTCAGTGTAACAGGTAAAAAAAGAATAACAATGTGACTTTTTAATGTATGCTTTATTAAGGTTAATTAAATTTTTTGAATGAAATGAGAATAAATTAGACATTAATCTGAAAGTATATAAAGCCAAACCATTTCACGTTGAAACACCAAAAAACGTGAGCGTGCAAAAAGAAAAGACCTGTGTGGGCAGTACTGTATTTTTATCGGGTATATAATGTCGAGAAATTTCTTGTGAGAAAAAAACAAACAAACAAAAAAAAAAACAACAACAAACAAACATTTAAAAAACCACGTGAGCGTGCAAACCACATGAGCGTGCAAAATAAAGAACACACGGGGACTGTACTGTATTTTTGTTTTCCATCTGGAGATGATTCATGTTGTTTCAAATGTACTCGTAATGTCGTAATATGCTCAATGTATGATTCTTGCAAATAATGCCTGCAACGTGCCAAACTCAAACTGACAGAAAAACCGACCGGTCAATGAAAACAGCTATGTAAATGTGAACACGACTCGTCATAGCCCTATGTAAAATGATCATGGCAACAACAAAGGTGACCTTGCACCTGAAGTACCCTATTAGTTTATTTAGAAAACATAGGTGATCATGTACCTGAATGAAGAGTGCGGGTACATACACATGTTCTAAATATGAATGTTTTTTGGACGACTGACTATCGAGATATAAGCATTTAAAAAAACTTAACCGCAGCATAAGAGCACTTTATAAAAGTGTCCCAGATTTTGACCTCTAGCCCCATCCCGAGGCTTGAACTCAGTCTATTCTTATAGACTCGCAGAAGGCCTTCTAGGCTATATACACATGCTCCAAATATGAATGCTTTCTGTTACGTGACTGTTGAGATATGGAAATTTAAAAAAAAAAATATCGCAGTACCGTACCGTACGAGCTTTAGAACAGAGATAACAAAATTGATAAATGCAACTAATAAAGCCAGTTTTACACTATAAAACTGGGTTTTGATGGAATCTTCATTGCATAGGCTTGTTAATCTGATTAAAGGTGATTATTATGCCTATGTTGAGAAAATTAAATATAATATGAGTAGGTGTCACATTTGTAACTTTGCACTCCATATATCCCATTTGTAGCTTTGCATGCCATTTTACACATAATACAGGTAAAATGTGCAATAATCATGCATATCTAAAGAAATGAAAAATACTGGTTGTAGACCAACCTAAAACAAATGTCACCTTGAAGAGACGTACTGAATTTGAAAAAAAAAAAAAAAAAAAAAAAAAATCGGTCTCTGCGTGATTCGAACACGCCCGCCCGCGTGATAGCAGAAGATGCTATCTATTAAGCCACAATTCCGATCTAATCTTATATTGCAAAATTAAGGTACTTATCAGTATTTGCGATGCGGTTTTAACACTCCTTTGAGAGCTAATCGAACACGCTCCCATATGTAAAAATCCAAAGCTATATTAAGAGACCGGCGTGGGAATCTCAATAACCCTAATATGTGCGATACTGCAAAATCTGTGAATTTACTAATGATCTTAATTTCAATGCCTGGCCTGCTAGTACATCGTGCGTTTCAGAAAATGAGGATGTCGATGTTTACTTGACGACGTCATCGTCTTTACATCATCCGTCATTATGGATTTCAAACCAGTAGACTACGTTTCGTTGTGTAGAAAGGCATTTGAAATTACACTAGATTTTGACACTTCTGAACTTCTTTAAATGTGATACGATATTTGAATGCTGTTGAATGGATCTACATGTCTATTCCTGGTTAAGATATTCAGTTGTATTTTTTTTTTTTTTTTTTATTTTATTTATTTATTTATTTTTTTATTTTTATTTTTTTTTTATTTTTGTTTTGTTTTTTGACTTTTTTTTTTTTTTTTTTTTTATCAAACGCACCTTTGAAATGCATATTACACATTCTAAATACTTTAAAAAAAAAGTTGATGTGCATGCATATATTCCAGTGTGTGTGTGTGTGGAGGGGGAGGGGGCGGAGATCACACTTACGTGAAAATATTGGCTTCCCATCTCATAAGTGGCTTTCTTTTTCAAGAATGCCTCGCGCCACTCAGCCGTTAAACGTAGCCACCTGTTTGGTATTTCTGTTTATAATATCATGGCGCAGGTTACGTTGAACACGAGTGTACGAAAGGTGACAGTTGTAGATTGCACTACCTGCAGAAAATAGACAGACGAAGGTCGCTTTTGGAGTGTGTCCTAAAATCAACTTGTGAGTCCAACCATCCGCCCATGGATAGTTAGCGAAAATGGGCATAACTCTCTAACCCTTTCGAATACTTTTATAACATTTCGCACACCAATTGATATCGACCAAATCTAGCCATTTTATTGATGAGGACAAAATATGAAAATATGGAAATCACCGCTGATCTTCAGCCAAAAAAGTGAAATTAGCGAAAATGACCTAATAGGCCGCTGGCCAGCTATGATGTACCGCCCCCACCCACCAGAAGTATTTTGCAGCATGTTAGCCATCTGGCGATCGGGGCGTTACCCAGTAACAGCCTGTTACATTCGTTACCCTTACAAAAATTATAATACAATAGGAAACTATTAAACCTATGAGAATTGGAGCAAAAGTAATTACACGATCTAACTAAACATATGAAGTTACAGAACGGTCCATAAGCTACAAAATGTGATGTTTGAAAATTATTTTTGGCCTTATTTGGTGTTACACATGTTACATTTTCTATGGTACCCTTTAGAAATGAGTATTTTAACTTGTAACTTTCATTTTCGTAGATTGTATGTTGCCCTTTTGACCTTAATTTTGTAATTTGTGACAAGGTATTTTAATTTCCTTTCCAAAGCTACAAAAATAATTTCTCTGGCTTTTATACTTTGTCAGTTATTGGATGTTAAGCAATGTCACCCCACGGTAAAATGTAACATACAAAAATCATTTTTACATATTATCACACCAAATGCAGCCTAGAAATTGTACAAATAAAGTGAATTCTTATTTGTAGCATTATATTTTAGTAATATGAGATACATAGGTGCATTAAAACCTGTTTCTGCCATATTATTCTGCCCATAGTAACGTAGGTAATATCTAAAATATCAACATATTGTGGGCTTTGGTGGTTTTCTGCATGGTATTCTGCATCAGTTTTTAATGCCTCTGTTTTGTATTCTTTTGAAGTTTTTGTAAGCATTTCTTCGAAAACTCCAAATTTAATGCAGCAAGTCTTTGTCAGTTATATAAATTCGTCGGTTATACACATTCAAAAGTGTTGACAGTAAAGTTGCTATCTGCATTATGGCCATTTTTGCATAAAACACTGACTACCGTCCGGAAGTTTTTAATGTAATGCAAATTCTTATAATTGCTTTATGTCTAACAAATATCTACAGATGAATTATATGTCAGACCCTCATATGACTTTGCTTAATACTCTATCAATGGTAACATATGTAACACCTGTATGTCTTAATTTTAAGGGATTTTTTTTTTTGTCTCTGTAAAGGTTTTTATCTATACCTTTATCATTTGAAATAATTCTCAATTTTAGAATAATAAAGTTCTATAACTTCTTATTTTCAGAAGAAAATAAAAATGCCACTTTCGCCTTATTCATTCTGTTACATTATCGGATGTTTATGTAGGTAAAGCATTTATCTGCAATCTAACTAGCCTATGCAAATCAAGATTTTTATTGGTATATTAAGAAGTTCCATATTATAGCTTGCTACACTGGTTTTTTTATGAATTTTGTTTATGACCTTCAAATATATATATTAAAATATTGCACATTATGCAGTTGACCACAAAGTCTTTCTGTGACTTGTTTATGTAACATAAAACATTATTTCTGATTAAACAATATTAATACAAGCATAGTCTCATGCCAAGAAATGCAGGTACCTAATACCAGAGTAGCATTTACATGTTGTCCTGATTAAAACAAAATGTTCACTATCATGAAAAAAAAATGTTCACTTTCAGTGTTCACTACCGCAGGACATATAGGGCCTGTGAACACAGTGATGACTGGTCAATGTCTTCCCTGTGTGCTCATATTCAATGAATAGCAAAGGACCTCAGCTTTCTTCGAGCAGACTGCAAAAACTGATCAGACGTTCAACCAGGCTGATACATTAAGATTACATAGTTAATCATATAACACTTTGCCTTCCTCAAAACAAACGGTGTTACTTTATCATTTAAATATACAGAAAAAAACTTTCCTAATAGATAAGTGTGTAACATTAGGCAAATTTAGAAACATACATAGCCCAATGAAATTAAGTATATACTAGAGCATATCAGTGACTTAATCACCTTTAGAGATTAACTCCACTCTTATGTTGAAAACAAAAGTAGTATGCAACCTGATTTTCATCTGTTTCATGCATATATTTGTTCATATTTCTATTATAACATAAACTACCGGTACTTAACTGAAACTCATGATTAAAAATCAGATCAATATTGTTGGATATAATAAGCTATAGTCAGCATCACATACTTACATATGGCTGTGGTTATGAGAGGACCTAGAAAAGGTATTCTCAGTGTCAGAATATGCATTCTGAGCAGCAAAAGTTGTAGTCTAAGCGCCAAAGAATGTCTCCGAAACATGATCAGTGTCTGGACAGAAGGAAAGGGTCTTGAAGAACATGGGCCTTTAATAATAGTAATGAAAATCCATTGTTTGTCTTATTTTGGTAGGGTCTGTCTTTAGAACCACAATAAAAGTTGTAATAGTCAAAGCAAAAATATGCAAGGAGTCTGATTTAGAATAGCAGTCACATACGTTACCAGACATGTTAGGTAAATGAACATATTTGGTAATAAACTATTCAACAACAGAATCATTGACAATCAGCAGGCACTAGGTCATTTTCATGTCTGAAATTTCAATAGAAATAAAGGTGAAAATTAAATACCTATCTTATCTTGGCATTAAAATAATGTAGTCATAGATGGTATATCAGAGGTAGGAACCGAAGAATTAAAAAAAAAAAAAAAATATATATATATATATATATATATATATATATATATATATATATATATATATATATATATATATATATATATATATATATATATATATATATATTTGCCCACAAAAATGTTGTGTGTCTAAGCCTTATATGCCTGACAGCAGTCTGAATTAGATTTAGTTGCCAAGAAACTATAAACCGTCTTCGGCCCTACTCCTAATAGACCATTTATTACTAGATTATTTTGATGCCAAGATACGACGAGGTATTTTATTCTTACCTTGTATTTCCATTGCAATTTCGGATATGACAATGACCTAGTACCTGCTAATAGTCAATGATTGTGTTAAGGTGAATATTTTACTTCCAATTTAAAATGTCATTACCAGACATTATCATATATCTATCATGTCTGGTAACGTATGTATGACAAATGTAACTGCAGTTCTTAATCAGACTCCTTGCGTATCTCCACTTCGACTGTTACAACATTTGTGCGTCTAAAGACAGACCCAACTAAAATAAGACAAAACAATATAACAAGGACTTTTCATCATTACTATTATTAAAGCCCCATGTTCTTTGAGGCCGTTTTCCTTCTGCCCAGAGACTGATCAGTTTTCAACTTTACATATTTGAGACATACTCTTGTGCTTAGATTACAACTTCTGCTGTTCAGAATACATATTCTAACACTAAGAATAGCTTTTCTAGGTCCTTTCGTAGAGTTAATTTCAGTCGTTTGTAAATATATGATGCTGACTGTCGCTAATCATATCCAACAATATTGATCTGATTTTTGTTAACAAGTTTTACCAAAGTACCGGTAGTTTATGTAATAAGAGGAAAATGTACAAATATATGAATATCAACTTGCATACCATTTTTGTTTTCAGCACAAGAGTGGAGTTAATCTCTAACGGCGGTATAAAGTCACTGAATTGCTCTAATATATATTTAATTTCTTAATGTTATGTATGTTTATAAATTTACCTAAAGATAAACACTCATCTTTTAGGATTATTGTTTTCTGTATTTTAAACAGATAAAGCAGAAAAGGTAAGAGAAAAGTCCAGGGAGTGCCACAATCACAAGCCGAAGCCCATCCCAGACACCAGAAGGAAGAGGAAACAGACAAAACCAAACAAGCGCAAATCGAACAAACGTACGAAAAGCACAAAGATTAGCTCTCTCTTCCCCTAGCGAGGTAATCGCAATGCTAAAAGGACTGAAAAATACAATAACAAAATAACACAAAGCTTAAAACTTAACATTAAACAATTCGCCCCTTAGAATAAACCATTAAGCAACAAAGAATAAGACTAACACCAGGACCACCGCCTTAGAACCTAAGGTCAGTAGAATAAACCACCGGGTGGGGGTGCGGGGGGTGGGGACGTTAAAGCACTTTTACGGCCAGCCAACTTCAGCCTGGGTCCCGATGCTACTCTTACTACAGAAATACATAAAAATTCGGTTCGCATAAAGGCTCCCAACTCAGTCAATGCATCAAAGCAAAAACACAGAGATCAAATTAATCACTGTGATAAACAAAGACGAGTACTCATGGCAATTCTACTGTGTGCCAGAGTAAATGAAAACCAATAGTTGAATTAAATTAAAGAGTGAAGCATAGCCATCAACAATGATTGGGTTGATAACTAGGCATGCAGTCTGCCGCATAATATCCAGGCTATAGCCAATTCTTTTATAACGGTTAATTAGTTTTCTGAATTGCTCCGAAAAGTTAGATTTTCCCACATTTGTTCTAAATCTGTTTGTTTGGTGGAAATCGTATTACCGTAAGGTAAAATGTTATATGCTTTACATTATGTTATCAATTTATAATATATTTTAGCAGCAGCATGACAAAACTATCAAATGACGTGCACCTGGCGAAGATTCAGATCAGCCCGGTTGTCCGCTCAGTCTGACCAGTCTTTGCAGTCTGCATGAAGAAAGCTGAGGTCCTATGCTATTTATGATAGTGAACATTTTGTTTTAATCAGGACATATAAAGTGCTACTCTGGTATTAAATACATGAGCTCCTCGGCATAAGACTATGCTTGTACCAGTATTGTTTAATCAGAAATAATGATTTATATTTCAGACATTTAACATGTAACAGAAAGACTTTGTGTTAACTGCAAAATTTGCCATGTTTTTAAATAAATCTGAATGTCATAAACAAAACCCATAAACAACAAGCAAATTCCATAGGGAATTTATGTCCCCCGCCTTATTTTTATTTTAGCTGTTAAAAATGAGTAAGTTAACCAAAGGACCATTTGTCCTGTATCACTTACCTAAGTATTGAAGCAGGAAAAAAATATTGAAGCTAAAAATGGAAAAAAAAAATCAAATAAAAAATCAGAAAACATAATTTCAAGATTACGAGATTACAAGAGCACACTTATATCCTCAGACCACAAGCAAAATGCCTGTAAAGTTTCAGAAGCATTTGCTTAAAGCTGTGGGAGGAGTTGTGCTCATCAGGTACCTACTACTATATGCACTTTCATAGTATTAAAGCATGAAAAAAATCTATGTTAAAAGTTAAAAATGTGAAAAAAGTAAAAAAAAAGTACCTGTAAAAAGCATATGCATATCTTCAGTCTATGGTTAAAACATCTGTGTAGTTTCAGTGGGAATGGTATAAAACTGTAGGAGGAGTTGCACTCACAAGGTACCTACTACATATACACTTTCATAGTATTGAAAGCATGAGAAAAAGTCTAAGTTTAAAATGTGAAAAAATTGAAAAAAATTATATCAAGATTCTGTAAAAACCACATGCATATCTTCAGACCATGATTGAAATACCTGTGAAGAGGGATCGATATAAAACTGTAGGAGTTGCGCTCACAAGGTCCCCACTACAAACTCAGAACCATGCAAAAAAAGTCAAAGTTAAAAATGTGAAAAGAGTAAAAAAATAACTTAAGGATTCTGTAAAAAGCACATGCATATCTTCAGACCATGATAAAAACACCTGTTAAGTTTCAAAAGATCGGTCCAAAACTTTAGGAGGAGTTACGCTCACAAGGTACCTACTACATATACACTTCCATAGTAAAAAAAAAGTTAAAAATGTGAAAAAAGTAAAGATAAATAATTTAAAGATACTGTAAAAAGCACATGCACATCTTCAGACCATGATGAAGACATGTGTAAAATTTCAGAAGGATTGGTTAAAAACTGTAGGAGGAGTTGCGCTCACAAGGTACTTACTATAAACTCGGAACGACGTACCACGAACCACGCATCACGGAAAGCCAAATACTATGTCCCCTCGCTTTTCTTCGAAATGGCGGGGGACAAAAATTAGTGTAGCAAGCTATTTGGATCTTCTTAATATACCAATAAAATTCTTGAGTTGATATACACAGGTTAGCTAAATTGCAGATTATTGAATTGTCTACCTGATAATGTAACAGATTAAATAAAGCATATTTAGTGTCATTTTTATCCTTTTATATTGAAAAATATTATTCTAAAACTAAGTTTTAATTCAAGAGATAAAAGTACTTGTAAAGACCTTTAAAGTGACAAAATCCCTTCAAATTCAGACATTAAGGTACTACAAATGTTACCATAAGTGAAATATTAAGCAGTCATGTGGGGGTCTGACATATAATTCATCATTCTGTAGATATTTTATTTAGACATAAAGAAAATATATGCATTTGTCATACCTTGAAAACTTCAGGACAGAAATCAGTTTTTTATGCAAAAGTGGCCTTGATGTAGTTGCAACTTTACTATTAACAGTATTGAATGTATTATAAGACAAAGAATAGCGGCATTTAACAGCTTTGTAAATGCTTACAAAAATTTCTAAATGGTTCAAAACAGAGGCACTGATGCAGAATACCATACAAAAACAAACAAACAACAAAAAACAACAACAACAAAACAAAACAACAACAACAAAACACCAAAGCCAACAGTATATATTTTAGATGTTACCTTTGATATTATGGGCAGAATAATATGAAAGAGACAGTTTTAATGGACCTTTGTATCACATATTACTAAGATATAATGCTGTAATATGAATTCCCTTTATTTGTACAACATCTAGGCTTTATTTGATGTGATATTATGTGAGAATGATTTTTTCAGTGTTACATTTCACAGTTGGGTGACTTTGATTAACACCCAATAACTCACCAAGTATAAAAGCTAGATAAATGATATTTGCAGCTTTGGAAAGGGTATTCAAATACCATATCACAAATTACCAAAAAAGGGTAAAAGAAAAGTCCAGGGAGTGCCACAATCACAAACCGCAGCCCAACAAGTTAAGGTCAAAAGGGCAATGTACAATCTATGAAAATGCACTATATGAGTTCAAATACCCATTTCTAATGGGTACAGTATAAACCGTAACATGTGTAACGCCATGTAAGGCCAAAAACAATTTTCAAACATCACATTTTGTAGCTAGTTGACTGTTCTGTAACTTTATATATTCAGTTGAAACATATAATTACTTTTGCTCCAATCCTCATAAAATTAATAGTTTCCTATGGTATTATATGTTTTGTATTGGTAACGAATGTAACATGCTGTTACTAGGTACCGTCCTCATTGCCAGATAGCTAACATGCTGCAAAATACTTGCAAGATAAGATGCTTTAAGAAAAAACATGGTCTGCAAAATTTCCCTTGGGGAGGGGGAGACAGCACGAGGAACGTCGCCAGAAAGCGAAAATTAACAATGTTCAAAATCAGAATAGTCGCGTTTCTCATAAGTGTTAGATGAAACGAAACCGTTAGAAATAAATAATGCAATCTAAAACGCGGCTTTGGTATCAGCAGAAAAAACTTTGTTCATTGGTATAATTTTGAGGGACCATTCCTTCAAAGTAAGGATTGTCAATATTCAAAGGGTCGTCAAAATATTTGGAAGTTGAGTTAAAAACTTCATAAATACCAGTTTGTGTATCATCAGGGAGAGAGAGAGAAAGATATCATAAACTTTCTTTCATAACAAAGCAACAACACAAAACATCTGCTACAAGAGGAGCACTATTAGTACCTGTCGGAATTCTCACAATTTGTCTGTGTAACTTAAGGCCAAATCTAATGAAAGCTGCCAAAATGCGACAGGGAAAATCCTGAATAATTTTGGTAAACACATTGGTGTACACATGGAAGAAACACAAGGAAGGCATATTGCAGTGAGATGCTAAATTCTAGAGTGTAGGTTGCAGCTACATAAATTCGTGCAGTAACAGTTCTTTTCACTTGCGAGATAAAAATGTGGGAAAGGGGGATTCAGAATAACACTGTTGATCCGCAGTTTCTCCTGATCTGTTCGGAATGTGGTTTCGCTAAAAGGCAATGTAATCATTGTAACTGTATTGTCATTTTGACACAAAGTTCGAGAGGGAGATTGGAGGAGATGCACTAAATATAATCGTTTTTATGAGGTTAAAATAGATTAAGGTGATTGAAAAAAAAGTTGGGAGAAGGATCATAACATCTAACAAAAATATTTTTGGTAGCACTGGATCAAGAAAGGATGCTGAAATGATAGGCGTTAAACTATATTTTGAGAGTTAATCATTAACAGTGTAATGATTTGTTTACCTGAGGCCTTTCGGCTTTCGCCTTCTTCAGAGGTTTTCTCTTTTAAAAAATAACATAAAAATGTAAAATGTACGAATAAAAGATTATGCCCTTTTCGGGCCCATGTTATCTGGTCCGCTGCGACTTGATAACTGATCGTGTTTAGATATATGTGAAATGTTAAACAATACGCGTAAACACAACGTGCAAAAAGTATAAAGCTTATCTTTATAATAATAACTCTATTAATTCGCAATAAGACAATTGAAAAAGACAAAAGGTGACCTTCACCGATTGGATTGAAAATGGTGCCAAGAGATACTTTAGGACCATACTTACAATTAATGATATTTTTCAGAAAAATCGGACTGTCCGTTAATAAGTTATTAGGGGTCAAACATTAGTAAATATCAACTTTCAACGCCCAGAACTCGAAAACGAGGCTTTCAGAATTTTCGTCCAGTTGCCCCAGTGACTCATGGCCCCAGGCCTTTCATCTGGCACAGGTTTCATTCCAATCGGTGAAGGTCGCATTTGAATCAAATAAGCAGTCCAAAGTTGGTGAGGAATATCCAATATTTTGACTCTTAATAACTCACTTATTTGTCGTCCGATTTGGCGGAAATTGGGAACGTTTGTAGCCCTTATCCATACCAACAAGCCTGCAAGATATGGTAGCGGTCAATAGAAAAGCACGTGCAATATGGGCCGCCAAACATTTCAAAAATAAATCGTTTTTCGCCTATAGCAGGCAAGCACCGACGGCGCTGCAAATACATGCGCATGCGCAGATCATTAATGCTTATAAATATAAAGACTAGTCAAGGGAATCGGGGCAAGGCGTCCTGGTGAAAACGGGCCATCAATTTTACATTGCACCCTATGGAAATTAGGGCGCGAAATCGGTAAAACCGTAATAACTCTATTAATTCGCAACAAACAGGTGCGCTTTTTATAACGTTTATGGATGTTAGGAAGGTACATATTTGTGCCAAACAGGAGAGCGCTGCATGCAGTACATGTGGAGATATAAGGGCTGAAAATGGGTCTGTAGACGTCATCTGATGAACAAAGAGATTGAAAAAGACAAAAGGTGACCTTCACCGAATGGATTGAAAATGGTGCCAAGACCTGAGAGTAAATTCATAGCCGGCTCAACTAATCACTTCCAGGATCGCATTTTCCAATAGAGTTCTCTCCGCAACTGCTACCATCGAGCCACAATGCATTCCCGAGTCTTGAACTCGAAAACGAGGCTCTCAGAATTTTCGTCCAGTTGCCCCAGTGACTCATGGCCCCAGGCCTTTCATCTGGCACAGGTTTCATTCCAATCGGTGAAGGTCGCATTTGACTCAAATAAGGAGTCCAAAGTTGGTGAGGAATATCCAATATTTCGACTCTTAATAAGTCACTTATTTGTCGTCTGATTTGGTTGAAATTTGGAACGTTTGTAGCCCTTATCCATACCAACAAGCCTGCAAAATATGGCTGCGGTCAATAGAAAAGCACGTGCAATATGGGCCGCCAAACATTTCATAAATAAATCGTTTTTCGCCTATAGCAGGCAAAGGAAAGCACCGACGGTGCTGCAAATACATGCGCATGCGCAGATCGTTACTGCCTACATATATAAAGACTAGTCAAGGAAATCGGGGCAAGGCGTCCTGGTGAAAACGGGCCATCAATTTTACATTGCACCCTATGGAAATTAGGGCGCGAAATCGGTAAAACCGTAATAACTCTATTTATTCGAAACAAACAGGTGCGCTTTTTATAAGGTTTATAGGTGTTAGGAAGGTACATATTTGTGCCAAATAGGAGTGCGCTGCATGCAGTACATGTGGAGATATAAGGGCTGAAAATGGGTCTGTAGACGTCGTCTGATGAACAAAGAGATTGAAAAAGACAAAAGGTGACCTTCACCGATTGGATTGGAAATGGTGCCAAGAGATACTTTAGGACCATACTTACAATTAATTATATTTTTCAGAAAAATCGGACTGTCCGTTAATAAGTTATTAGGGGTCAAACATTGGTAAATATCAACTTTCAACGCCCAGAACTCGAAAACGAGGTTCTCAGATTTTTCGTCCAGTTGCCCCAGTGACTCATGGCCCCAGGCCTTTCATCTGGCACAGGTTTCATTCCAATCGGTGAAGGTCGCATTTGACTCAAATAAGCAGTCCAAAGTTGGTGAGGAATATCCAATATTTCGACTCTTAATAAGTCACTTATTTGTCGTCCGATTTGATTGAGATTTGGAATGTTTGTAGCCCTTATCAATACCAACAAGCCTGCAAAATATGGTAGCGGTCAATAGAAAAGCACGTGCAATATGGGCCGCCAAACATTTCATAAATAAATCGTTTTTCGCCTATAGCAGGCAAAGGAAAGCACCGACGGTGCTGCAAATACATGCGCATGCGCAGATCGTTAATGCCTACATATATAAAGACTAGTCAAGGGAATCGGGGCAAGGCGTCCTGGTGAAAACGGGCCATCAATTTTACATTGCACCCTATGGAAATTAGGGCGCGAAATCGGTAAAACCGTAATAGCTCTATTAATTCGCAACAAACAGATGCGCTTTTTATAAGGTTTATAGGTGTTAGGAAGGTACATATTTGTGCCAAATAGGAGTGCGCTGCATGCAGTACATGTGGAGATATAGGTGCTGAAAATGGGTCTGTAGACGTCGTCTGATGAACAAAGAGATTGAAAAAGACAAAAGGTGACCTTCACCGATTGGATTGAAAATGGTGCCAAGAGATACTTTAGGATCATACTTACAATTAATGATATTTTTCAGAAAAATCGGACTGTCCGTTAATAAGTTATTAGGGGTCAAACATTGGTAAATATCAACTTTCAACGCCCAGAACTCGAAAACGAGGCTCTCAGAATTTTCGTCCAGTTGCCCCAGTGACTAATGGCCCCAGGCCTTTCATCTGGCACAGGTATCATTCCAATCGGTGAAGGTCGCATTTGACTCAAATAAGCAGTCCAAAGTTGGTGAGGAATATCCAATATTTTGACTCATAATAACTCACTTATTTATCGTCCAATTTGGCTGAAATTTGGAACGTTTGTAATCCTTATATATACCAACAAGTCTGCAAGATATGGTAGCGGTCAATAGAAAAGCACGTGCAATATAGGCCGCCAAACATTTCATAAATAAATCGTTTTTCGCCTATAGCAGGCAAAGGAAAGCACCGACGGTGCTGCAAATACATGCGCATGCGCAGATCATTATTGCCTACATATATAAAGACTAGTCAAGGGAATCGGGGCAAGGCGTCCTGGTGAAAACGGGCCATCAATTTTACATTGCACCCTATGGAAATTAGGGCGCGAAATCGGTAAAACCGTAATAACTCTATTAATTCGCAACAAACAGATGCGCTTTTTATAAGGTTTATAGGTGTTAGGAAGGTACATATTTGTGCCAAATAGGAGTGCGCTGCATGCAGTACATGTGGAGATATAGGGGCTCAAAATGGGTCTGTAGACGTCGTCTGATGAACAAAGAGATTGAAAAAGACAAAAGGTGACCTTCACCGATTGGATTGAAAATGGGGCCAAGAGATACTTTAGGACCATACTTACAATTAATGATATTTTTCAGAAAAATCGGACTGTCCGTTAATAAGTTATTAGGGGTCAAACATTGGTAAATATCAACTTTCAACGCCCAGAACTCGAAAACGAGGCTCTCAGAATTTTCGTCCAGTTGCCCCAGTGACTCATGGCCCCAGGCCTTTCATCTGGCACAGGTATCATTCCAATCGGTGAAGGTCGCATTTGACTCAAATAAGCAGTCCAAAGTTGGTGAGGAATATCCAATATTTTGACTCTTAATAACTCACTTATTTGTCGTCCGATTTGGCTGAAATTTGGAACGTTTGTAGCCCTTATCCATACCAACTAGCTTGCAAAACATGATAGCGGTTAATTGAAAAGCTCGTGCAATATGGGCCGCCAAACATTTCATAAATAAATCGTTTTTCGCCAATAGCAGGCAAACGAAAGCACCGACGGTGCTGCAAATACATGCGCATGCGCAGATCATTAATGCCTACATATATAAAGACTAGTCAAGGGAATCGGGGCAAGGCGTCCTGGTGAAAACGGGCCATCAATTTTACATTGCACCCTGTGGAAATTAGGGCGCGAAATCGGTAAAACCGTAATAACTCTATTAATTCGCAACAAACAGTTGCGCTTTTTATAAGGTTTATAGGTGTTAGGAAGGTACATATTTGTGCCAAATAGGAGTGCGCTGCATGCAGTACATGTGGAGATATAGGGGATGAAAATGGGTCTGTAGACGTCGTCTGATGAACAAAGAGATTGAAAAAGACAAAAGGTGACCTTCACCGATTGGATTGAAAATGGTGCCAAGAGATACTTTAGGACCATACTTACAATTAATGATATTTTTCAGAAAAATCGGACTGTCCGTTAATAAGTTCTTAGGGGTCAAACATTGGTAAATATCAACTTTCAACGCCCAGAACTCGAAAACGAGGCTCTCAGAATTTTCGTCCAGTTGCCCCAGTGACTCATGGCCCCAGGCCTTTCATCTGGCACAGGTATCATTCCAATCGGTGAAGGTCGCATTTGACTCAAATAAGCAGTCCAAAGTTGGTGAGGAATATCAAATATTTTGACTCTTAATAACTCACTTATTTGTCGTCCGATTTGGCTGAAATTTGGAACGTTGGTAGCCCTTATCCATACCAAAAAGCTTGCAAAACATGATAGCGGTTAGTTGAAAAGCACGTGCAATATGGGCCGCCAAACATTTCATAAATAAATAGTTTTTCGCCTATAGCAGGCAAAGGAAAGCACCGACGCTGCTGCAAATACATGCGCATGCGCAGATCATTAATGCCTACATATATAAAGACTAGTCAAGGGAATCGGGGCAAGGCGTCCTGGTGAAAACGGGCCAACAATTTTACATTGCACCCTATGGAAATTAGGGAGCGAAATCGGTAGAACCGTAATAACTCTATTAATTCGCAACAAACAGGTGCACTTTTTATAAGGTTTATAGGTGTTAGGAAGGTACATATTTGTGCCAAATAGGAGTGCGCTGCATGCAGTACATGTGGAGATATAAGGGCTGAAAATGGGTCTGTAGACGTCGTCTGATGAACAGATTGAAAAAGACAAAAGGTGACCTTCACCGATTTGATTAAAAATGGTGCCAAGAGATACTTTAGGACCATACTTACAATTAATTATATTTTTCAGAAATATCGGACTGTCCGTTAATAAGTTATTAGGGGTCAAACATTGGTAAATATCAACTTTCAACGCCCAGAACTCGAAAACGAGGCTCTCAGAATTTTCGTCCAGTTGCCCCAGTGACTCATGGCCCCAGGCCTTTCATCTGGCACAGGTTTCATTCCAATCGGTGAAGGTCGCATTTGACTCAAATAAGCAGTCCAAAGTTGGTGAGGAATATCCAATATTTTGACTCTTAATAACTCACTTTTTTGTCGTCCGATTTGGCTGAAATTTGGAACGTTTGTAGCCCTTATCCATACCAACAAACCTTGAAAATATGGTACCGATCAATAGAATAGCACGTGCAATATGGGCCGCCAAACATTTCATAAATAAATAGTTTTTCGCCTATAGCAGGCAAAGGAAAGCACCGACGGTGCTGCAAATACATGCGCATGCGCAGATCATTAATGCCTACATATATAAAGACTAGTCAAGGGAATCGGGGCAAGGCGTCCTGGTGAAAACGGGCCATCAATTTTACATTGCACCCTATGGAAATTAGGGCGCGAAATCGGTAAAACCGTAATAACTCTATTAATTCGCAACAAACTGGTGCGCTTTTTATAAGGTTTATAGGTGTTAGGAAGGTACATATTTGTGCCAAATAGGAGTGCGCTGCATGCAGTACATGTGGAGATATAAGGGCTGAAAATGGGTCTGTAGACGTCGTCTGATGAACAAAGAGATTGAAAAAGACAAAAGGTGACCTTCACCGATTGGATTGAAAATGGTGCCAAGAGATACTTTAGGACCATACTTACAATTAATGATATTTTTCAGAAAAATCGGACTGTCCGTTAATAAGTTATTAGGGCTCAAACATTGGTAAATATCAACTTTCAACGCCCAGAACTCGAAAACGAGGCTCTAAGAATTTTCGTCCAGTTGCCCCAGTGACTCATGGCCCCAGGCCTTTCATCTGGCACAGGTTTCATTCCAATCGATGAAGGTCGCATTTGACTGAAATAAGCAGTCCAAAGTTGGTGAGGAATATCCAATATTTTGACTCTTAATAACTCACTTTTTTGTCGTCCGATTTGGCTGAAATTTAGAACGTTTGTAGCTCTTATCCATACCAACAAGCCTTCAAAATATGGTAGCGGTCAATAGAAAAGCACGTGCAATATGGGCCGCCAAACATTTCATAAATAAATCGTTTTTCGCCTATAGCAGGCAAAGGAAAGCACCGACGGTGCTGCAAATACATGCGCATGCGCAGATCATTAATGCCTACATATATAAAGACTAGTCAAGGGAATCGGGGCAAGGCGTCCTGGTGAAAACGGGCCATCAATTTTACATTGCACCCTATGGAAATTAGGGCGCGAAATCGGTAAAACCGTAATAACTCTATTAATTCGCAACAAACAGGTGCGCTTTTTATAAGGTTTATAGGTGTTAGGAAGTTACATATTTGTGCCAAATAGGAGTGCGCTGCATGCAGTACATGTGGAGATATAAGGGCTGAAAATGGGTCTGTAGACGTCGTCTGATGAACAAAGAGATTGAAAAAGACAAAAGGTGACCTTCACCGATTGGATTGAAAATGGTGCCAAGAGATGCTTTAGGACCATACTTACAATTAATGATATTTTTCAGAAAAATCGGACTGTCCGTTAATAAGTTATTAGGGCTCAAACATTGGTAAATATCAACTTTCAAAGCCCAGAACTCGAAAACGAGGCTCTCAGAATTTTCGTCCAGTTGCCCCAGTGACTCATGGCCCCAGGCCTTTCATCTGGCATAGGTTTCATTCCAATCGGTGAAGGTCGCATTTGACTCAAATAAGCAGTCCAAAGTTGGTGAGGAACATCCAATATTTTGACTCTTAATAACTCACTTATTTGTCGTCCGATTTGGCTGAAATTTGGAACGTTTGTAGCCCTTATCCATACCAACAAGCCTGCAAAATATGGTAGCGGTCAATAGAAAAGCACGTGCAATATGGGCCGCCAAACATTTCATAAATAAATCGTTTTTCGCCTATAGCAGGCAAAGGAAAGCACCGCCGGTGCTGCAAATACATGCGCATACGCAGGTCATTAATGCCTACATATATAAAGACTAGTCAAGGATATCGGGGCAAGGCGTCCTGGTGAAAACGGGCCATCAATTTTACATTGCACACTATGGAAATTAGGGTGCGAAATCGGTAAAACCGTAATCACTCTATTAATTCGCAACAAACAGGTGCTTTTTTATAAGGTTTATAGGTGTTAAGAAGGTACATATATGTGCCAAATAGGAGTGCGCTGCATGCAGTACATGTGGAGATATAAGGGCTGAAAATTGGTCTGTAGACATCGTCTGATGAACAAAGAGATTGAAAAAGACAAAAGGTGACTTTCACCGATTGGATTGAAAATGGTGCCAAGAGATACTTTAGGACCATACTTACAATTAATGATATTTTTCAGAAAAATAGGACTGACCGTTAATAAGTTATTAGGGCTCAAACATTGGTAAATATCAACTTTCAACGCCCAGAACTCGAAAACGAGGCTCTCAGAATTTTCGTCCAGTTGCCCCAGTGACTCATGGCCCCAGGCCTATCATCTGGCACAGGTTTCATTCCAATCGGTGATGGTCGCATTTAACTCAAATAAGCAGTCCAAAGTTGGTGAGGAATATCCAATATTTTGACTCTTAATAACTCACTTATTTGTCGTCCGATTTGGCTGAAGTTTGGAACGTTTGTAGCCCTTATTCATACCAACAAGCCTGCAAAATATGGTAGCGGTCAATAGAAAAGCACGTGCAATATGGGCCGCCAAACATTTCATAAATAAATCGTTTTTCGCCTATAGCAGGCAAAGGAATGCAGCCACGGTGCTGCAAATACATGCGCATGCGCAGATCATTAATGCCTACATGTATAAAGACTAGTCAAGGGAATCGGGGCAAGGCGTCCTGGTGAAAACGGGCCATCAATTTTACATTGCACCCTATGGAAATTAGGGCGCGAAATCGGTATAACCGTAATAACTCTATTAATTCGCAACAAACAGGTGCGCTTTTTATAAGGTTTATAGGTGTTAGGAAGGTACATATTTGTGCCAAATAGGAGTGCGCTGCATGCAGTACATGTGGAGATATAAGGGCTGAAATGGGTCTGTAGACGTCGTCTGATGAACAAAGAGATTGAAAAAGACAAAAGGTGACCTTCACCGATTGGATTGAAAATGGTGCCAAGAGATACTTTAGGACCATACTTACAATTAATGATATTTTTCAGAAAAATCGGGCTGTCCGTTAATAAGTTATTAGGGCTCAAACATTGGTAAATATCAACTTTCAACGCCCAGAACACGAAAACGAGGCTCTCAGAATTTTCGTCCAGTTGCCCCAGTGACTCATGGCCCCAGGCCTTTCATCTGGCACAGGTTTCATTCCAATCGGTGAAGGTCGCATTTGACTCAAATAAGCAGTCCAAAGTTGGTGAGGAACATCCAATATTTTGACTCTTAATAACTCACTTATTTGTCGTCCGATTTGGCTGAAATTTGGAACGTTTGTAGCCCTTATCCATACCAACAAGCGTGCAAAATATGGTAGCGGTCAATAGAAAAGCACGTGCAATATGGGCCGCCAAACATTTCATAAATAAATCGTTTTTCGCCTATAGCAGGCAAAGGAAAGCACCGACGGTGCTGCAAATACATGCGCATGCGCAGATCATTAATGCCTACATATATAAAGACTAGTCAAGGGAATCGGGGCAAGGCGTCCTGGTGAAAACGGGCCATCAATTTTACATTGCACCCTATGGAAATTAGGGCGCGAAATCGGTAAAACAGTAATAACTCTATTAATTCGCAACAAACAGGTGCGCTTTTTATAAGATTTATAGGTGTTAGGAAGGTACATATTTGTGCCAAATAGGAGTGCGCTGCATACAGTACATGTGGAGATATAAGGGCTGAAAATGGGTCTGTAGACGTCGTCTGATGAACAAAGAGATTGAAAAAGACAAAAGGTGACCTTCACCGATTGGATTGAAAATGGTGCCAAGAGATACTTTAGGACCATACTTACAATTAATGATATTTTTCAGAAAAATCGGACTGTCCGTTAATAAGTTATTAGGGCTCAAACATTGGTAAATATCAACTTTCAACCCCCAGAACTCAAAAACGAGGCTCTCAAAATTTTCGTCCAGTTGCCCCAGTGACTCATGGCCCCATGCCTTTCATCTGGCACAGGTTTCATTCCAATCGGTGAAGGTCGCATTTGACTCAAATAAGCAGTCCAAAGTTGGTGAGGAATATCCAATATTTTGACTCTTAATAACTCACTTATTTGTCGTCCGATTTGGCTGAAATTTGGAACGTTTGTAGCCCTTATCCATACCAACAAGCCTGCAAAATATGGTAGCGGTCAATAGAAAAGCACGTGCAATATGGGCCGCCAAACATTTCATAAAGAAGTACTTTTTCGCCTATAGCAGGCAAAGGAAAGCACCGACGGTGCTGCAAATATATGCGCATGCGCAGATCATTAATGCCTACATATATAAAGACTAGTCAAGGGAATCGGGGCAAGGCGTCCTGGCGAAAACGGTCCATCAATTTTACATTGCACCCTATGGAAATTAGGGCACGAAATCGGTAAAACCGTAATAACTCTATTAATTCGCAACAAACAGGTGCGCTTTTTATAAGGTTTATAGGTGTTAGGAAGGTACATATTTGTGCCAAATAGGAGTGCGCTGCATGCAGTACATGTGGAGATATAAGGGCTGAAAATGGGTCTGTAGATGTCGTCTGATGAACAAAGAGATTGAAAAAGACAGAAGGTGACCTTCACCGATTGGATTGAAAATGGTGCCAAGAGATACTTTAGGACCATACTTACAATTAATGATATTTTTCAGAAAAACGGACTGTCCGTTAATAAGTTTTTTGGGCTCAAACATTGGTAAATATCAACTTTCAACGCCCAGAACTCGAAAACGAGGCTCTCAGAATTTTCGTCCAGTTGCCCCAGTGACTCATGGCCCCAGGCCTATCATCTGGCACAGGTTTCATTCCAATCGGTGAAGGTCGCATTTCACTCAAATAAGCAGTCCAAAGTTGGTGAGAAATATCCAATATTTTGACTCTTAATTACTCACTTATGTGTCGTCCGATTTGGCTGAAATTTGGAACGTTTGTAGCCCTTATCCATACCAACAAGCCTGCAAAATATTGTAGCGATCAATAAAAAGCACATGCAATATGGGCCGCCAAACATTTCATAAATAAATCGTTTTTCGCCTATAGCAGGCAAAGGAAAGCACCGACGGTGCTGCAAATACATGCGCATGCGCAGATCATTAATGCCTACATATATAAAGACCAGTCAAGGGAATCGGGGCAAGGCGTCCTGGTGAAAACGGGCCATCAATTTTACATTGCACCCTATGGAAATTAGGGCGCGAAATCGGTAAAACCGTAATAACTCTATTAATTCGCAACAAACTGGTGCGCTTTTTATAAGGTTTATAGGTGTTAGGAAGGTACATATTTGTGCCAAATAGGAGTGCGCTGCATGCAGTACATGTGGAGATATAAGGGCTGAAATTGGGTCTGTAGACGTCGTCTGATGAACAAAGAGATTGAAAAAGACAAAAGGTGACCTTCACCGATTGGATTGAAAATGGTGCCAAGAGATACTTTAGGACCATACTTACAATTAATGATATTTTTCAGAAAAATCGGACTGTCCGTTAATAAGTTATTAGGGCTCAAACATTGGTAAATATCAACTTTCAACGCCCAGAACTCGAAAACGAGGCTCTCAGAATTTTCGTCCAGTTGCCCCAGTGACTCACGGCCCCAGGCCTATCATCTGGCACAGGTTTCATTCCAATCGGTGAAGGTCGCATTTGACTCAAATAAGCAGTCCAAAGTTGGTGAGGAATATCCAATATTTTGACTCTTAATAACTCACTTATTTGTCGACCGATTTGGCTGAAATTTGGAACGTTTGTAGCCCTTATCCATACCAACAAGCCTGCAAAATATGGCAGCGGTCAATAGAAAAGCACGTGCAATATGGGCCGCCAAACATTTCATAAATAAATCGTTTTTCGCCTATAGCAGGCAAAGGAAAGCACCGACGGTGCTGCAAATACATGCGCATGCGCAGATCATTAATGCCTACATATATAAAGACTAGTCAAGGCAATCGGGGCAAGGCGTCCTGGTGAAAACGGGCCATCAATTTTACATTGCACCCTATGGAAATTAGGGCCCGAAATCTGTAAAACCGTAATAACTCTATTAAACCGCAACAAACAGGTGCGCTTTTTATAAGGTTTATAGGTGTTAGGAAGGTACATATTTGTGCCAAATAGGAGTGCGCTGCATGCAGTACATGTGGAGATATAAGGGCTGAAAATGGGTCTGTAGACGTCGTCTGATGAACAAAGAGATTGAAAAAGACAAAAGGTGACCTTCACCGATTGGATTGAAAATGGTGCCAAGAGATACTTTAGGACCATACTTACAATTAATGATATTTTTCAGAAAAATCGGACTGTCCGTTAATAAGTTATTAGGGCTCAAACATTGGTAAATATCAACTTTCAACGCCCAGAACTCGAAAACGAGGCTCTCAGAATTTTCGTCCAGTTGCCCCAGTGACTCATGGCCCCAGGCCTATCATCTGGCACAGGTTTCATTCCAATCGGTGAAGGTCGCATTTGACTCAAATAAGCAGTCCAAAGTTGGTGAGGAATATCCAATATTTTGACTCTTAATAACTCACTTATTTGTCGTCCGATTTGGATGAAATTTGGAACGTTTGTAGCCCTTATCCATACCAACAAGCCTGCAAAATATGGTAGCGGTCAATAGAAAAGCACGTGCAATATGGGCCGCCAAACATTTCATAAATAAATCGTTTTTCGCCTATAGCAGGCAAAGGAAAGCACCGATGGTGCTGCAAATACATGCGCATGCGCAGATCATTAATGCCTACATATATAAAGACTAGTCAAGGGAATCGGGGCAAGGCGTCCTGGTGTAAACGGGCCATCAATTTTACATTGCTCCCTATGGAAATTAGGGAGCGAAATCTGTAAAACCGTAATAACTCTATTAATTCGCAACAATCAGGTGCGCTTTTTATAAGGTTTATAGGTGTTAGGAAGGTACATATTTGTGCCATAAAGGAGTGCGCTGCATGCAGTACATGTGGAGATATAAGGGCTGAAAATGGGTCTGTAGACGTCGTCTGATGAACAAAGAGATTGAAAAAGACAAAAGGTGACCTTCACCGATTGGATTGAAAATGGTGCCAAGAGATACTTTAGGACCATACTTACAATTAATGATATTTTTCAGAAAAATCGGACTGTCCGTTAATAAGTTATTAGGGGTCAAACATTGGTAAATATCAACTTTCAACGCCCAGAACACGAAAACGAGGCTCTCAGAATTTTCGTCCAGTTGCCCCAGTGACTCATGGTCCCAGGCCTTTCATCTGGCACAGGTTTCATTCCAATCGGTGAAGGTCGCATTTGACTCAAATAAGCAGTCTAAAGTTGGTGAGGAATATCCAATATTTTGACTCTTAATATCTCACTTATTTGTCGTCCGATTTGGCTGAAATTGGAAACGTTTGTAGCCCATATGCATACCAACAAGACTGCAAAATATGGTAGCGGTCAATAGAAAAGCACGTGCAATATGGGCCGCCAAACATTTCATAAATAAATCGTTTTTTGCCTATAGCAGGCAAAGAAAAGCACCGACGGTGCTGCAAATACATGCGCGTGCGCAGATCATTTATGCTTACATATATAAAGACAAGTCAAGGGAATCGGGGCAAGGCGTCCTGGTGAAAACGGGCCATCAATTTTACATTGCACCCTATGGAAATTAGGGCGCGAAATCGGTAAAACCGTAATAACTCTATTAATTCGCAACAAACAGGTGCGCTTTTTATAAGGTTTATAGGTGTTAGGAAGGTACATATTTGTGCCAAATGGGAGTGCGCTGCATGCAGTACATGTGGACATATAAGGGCTGAAAATGGGTCTGTAGACGTCGTCTGATGAACAAAGAGATTGAAGAAGACAAAAGGTGACCTTCACCGATTGGATTGAAAATGGTGCCAAGAGATACTTTAGGACCATACTTACGACTAATGATATTTTTCAGAAAAATCGGACTGTCCGTTAATAAGTTATTAGTGGTCAAACATTGGTAAATATCAACTTTCAACGCCCAGAACTCGAAAACGAGGTTCTCCGAATTTTCGTCCAGTTGCCCCAGTGACTCATGGCCCCAGGCCTTTCATCTGGCACAGGTTTCATTCCAATCGGTGAAGGTCGCATTTGACTCAAATAAGCAGTCCAAAGTTGGTGAGGAATATCCAATATTTCGACTCTTAATAAGTCACTTATTTGTCGTCCGATTTGATTGAGATTTGGAATGTTTGTAGCCCTTATCAATACCAACAAGCCTGCAAAATATGGTAGCGGTCAATAGAAAAGCACGTGCAATATGGGCCGCCAAACATTTCATAAATAAATCGTTTTTCGC
Source organism: Anodontia alba (assembly GCA_964016985.1). NCBI lineage: Eukaryota > Metazoa > Mollusca > Bivalvia > Lucinida > Lucinidae > Anodontia > Anodontia alba. The sequence goes on along the minus strand of OZ024832.1, from coordinate 33,723,471 downwards.
CTATAGCAGGCAAAGGAAAGCACCGACGGTGCTGCAAATACATGCGCATGCGCAGATCGTTAATGCCTACATATATAAAGACTAGTCAAGGGAATCGGGGCAAGGCGTCCTGGTGAAAACGGGCCATCAATTTTACATTGCACCCTATGGAAATTAGGGCGCGAAATCGGTAAAACCGTAATAGCTCTATTAATTCGCAACAAACAGATGCGCTTTTTATAAGGTTTATAGGTGTTAGGAAGGTACATATTTGTGCCAAATAGGAGTGCGCTGCATGCAGTACATGTGGAGATATAGGTGCTGAAAATGGGTCTGTAGACGTCGTCTGATGAACAAAGAGATTGAAAAAGACAAAAGGTGACCTTCACCGATTGGATTGAAAATGGTGCCAAGAGATACTTTAGGATCATACTTACAATTAATGATATTTTTCAGAAAAATCGGACTGTCCGTTAATAAGTTATTAGGGGTCAAACATTGGTAAATATCAACTTTCAACGCCCAGAACTCGAAAACGAGGCTCTCAGAATTTTCGTCCAGTTGCCCCAGTGACTAATGGCCCCAGGCCTTTCATCTGGCACAGGTATCATTCCAATCGGTGAAGGTCGCATTTGACTCAAATAAGCAGTCCAAAGTTGGTGAGGAATATCCAATATTTTGACTCATAATAACTCACTTATTTATCGTCCAATTTGGCTGAAATTTGGAACGTTTGTAGTCCTTATATATACCAACAAGTCTGCAAGATATGGTAGCGGTCAATAGAAAAGCACGTGCAATATGGGCCGCCAAACATTTCATAAATAAATCGTTTTTCGCCTATAGCAGGCAAAGGAAAGCACCGACGGTGCTGCAAATACATGCGCATGCGCAGATCATTATTGCCTACATATATAAAGACTAGTCAAGGGAATCGGGGCAAGGCGTCCTGGTGAAAACGGGCCATCAATTTTACATTGCACCCTATGGAAATTAGGGCGCGAAATCGGTAAAACCGTAATAACTCTATTAATTCGCAACAAACAGATGCGCTTTTTATAAGGTTTATAGGTGTTAGGAAGGTACATATTTGTGCCAAATAGGAGTGCGCTGCATGCAGTACATGTGGAGATATAGGGGCTCAAAATGGGTCTGTAGACGTCGTCTGATGAACAAAGAGATTGAAAAAGACAAAAGGTGACCTTCACCGATTGGATTGAAAATGGGGCCAAGAGATACTTTAGGACCATACTTACAATTAATGATATTTTTCAGAAAAATCGGACTGTCCGTTAATAAGTTATTAGGGGTCAAACATTGGTAAATATCAACTTTCAACGCCCAGAACTCGAAAACGAGGCTCTCAGAATTTTCGTCCAGTTGCCCCAGTGACTCATGGCCCCAGGCCTTTCATCTGGCACAGGTATCATTCCAATCGGTGAAGGTCGCATTTGACTCAAATAAGCAGTCCAAAGTTGGTGAGGAATATCCAATATTTTGACTCTTAATAACTCACTTATTTGTCGTCCGATTTGGCTGAAATTTGGAACGTTTGTAGCCCTTATCCATACCAACTAGCTTGCAAAACATGATAGCGGTTAATTGAAAAGCTCGTGCAATATGGGCCGCCAAACATTTCATAAATAAATCGTTTTTCGCCAATAGCAGGCAAACGAAAGCACCGACGGTGCTGCAAATACATGCGCATGCGCAGATCATTAATGCCTACATATATAAAGACTAGTCAAGGGAATCGGGGCAAGGCGTCCTGGTGAAAACGGGCCATCAATTTTACATTGCACCCTGTGGAAATTAGGGCGCGAAATCGGTAAAACCGTAATAACTATTAATTCGCAACAAACAGTTGCGCTTTTTATAAGGTTTATAGGTGTTAGGAAGGTACATATTTGTGCCAAATAGGAGTGCGCTGCATGCAGTACATGTGGAGATATAGGGGATGAAAATGGGTCTGTAGACGTCGTCTGATGAACAAAGAGATTGAAAAAGACAAAAGGTGACCTTCACCGATTGGATTGAAAATGGTGCCAAGAGATACTTTAGGACCATACTTACAATTAATGATATTTTTCAGAAAAATCGGACTGTCCGTTAATAAGTTCTTAGGGGTCAAACATTGGTAAATATCAACTTTCAACGCCCAGAACTCGAAAACGAGGCTCTCAGAATTTTCGTCCAGTTGCCCCAGTGACTCATGGCCCCAGGCCTTTCATCTGGCACAGGTATCATTCCAATCGGTGAAGGTCGCATTTGACTCAAATAAGCAGTCCAAAGTTGGTGAGGAATATCAAATATTTTGACTCTTAATAACTCACTTATTTGTCGTCCGATTTGGCTGAAATTTGGAACGTTGGTAGCCCTTATCCATACCAAAAAGCTTGCAAAACATGATAGCGGTTAGTTGAAAAGCACGTGCAATATGGGCCGCCAAACATTTCATAAATAAATAGTTTTTCGCCTATAGCAGGCAAAGGAAAGCACCGACGCTGCTGCAAATACATGCGCATGCGCAGATCATTAATGCCTACATATATAAAGACTAGTCAAGGGAATCGGGGCAAGGCGTCCTGGTGAAAACGGGCCATCAATTTTACATTGCACCCTATGGAAATTAGGGAGCGAAATCGGTAAAACCGTAATAACTCTATTAATTCGCAACAAACAGGTGCACTTTTTATAAGGTTTATAGGTGTTAGGAAGGTACATATTTGTGCCAAATAGGAGTGCGCTGCATGCAGTACATGTGGAGATATAAGGGCTGAAAATGGGTCTGTAGACGTCGTCTGATGAACAAAGAGATTGAAAAAGACAAAAGGTGACCTTCACCGATTGGATTGAAAATGGTGCCAAGAGATACTTTAGGACCATACTTACAATTAATGATATTTTTCAGAAAAATCGGACTGTCCGTTAATAAGTTATTAGGGCTCAAACATTAATAAATATCAACTTTCAACGCCCAGAACTCGAAAACGAGGCTCTAAGAATTTTCGTCCAGTTGCCCCAGTGACTCATGGCCCCAGGCCTTTCATCTGGCACAGGTTTCATTCCAATCGATGAAGGTCGCATTTGACTGAAATAAGCAGTCCAAAGTTGGTGAGGAATATCCAATATTTTGACTCTTAATAACTCACTTTTTTGTCGTCCGATTTGGCTGAAATTTAGAACGTTTGTAGCTCTTATCCATACCAACAAGCCTTCAAAATATGGTAGCGGTCAATAGAAAAGCACGTGCAATATGGGCCGCCAAACATTTCATAAATAAATCGTTTTTCGCCTATAGCAGGCAAAGGAAAGCACCGACGGTGCTGCAAATACATGCGCATGCGCAGATCATTAATGCCTACATATATAAAGACTAGTCAAGGGAATCGGGGCAAGGCGTCCTGGTGAAAACGGGCCATCAATTTTACATTGCACCCTATGGAAATTAGGGCGCGAAATCGGTAAAACCGTAATAACTCTATTAATTCGCAACAAACAGGTGCGCTTTTTATAAGGTTTATAGGTGTTAGGAAGTTACATATTTGTGCCAAATAGGAGTGCGCTGCATGCAGTACATGTGGAGATATAAGGGCTGAAAATGGGTCTGTAGACGTCGTCTGATGAACAAAGAGATTGAAAAAGACAAAAGGTGACCTTCACCGATTGGATTGAAAATGGTGCCAAGAGATGCTTTAGGACCATACTTACAATTAATGATATTTTTCAGAAAAATCGGACTGTCCGTTAATAAGTTATTAGGGCTCAAACATTGGTAAATATCAACTTTCAAAGCCCAGAACTCGAAAACGAGGCTCTCAGAATTTTCGTCCAGTTGCCCCAGTGACTCATGGCCCCAGGCCTTTCATCTGGCATAGGTTTCATTCCAATCGGTGAAGGTCGCATTTGACTCAAATAAGCAGTCCAAAGTTGGTGAGGAACATCCAATATTTTGACTCTTAATAACTCACTTATTTGTCGTCCGATTTGGCTGAAATTTGGAACGTTTGTAGCCCTTATCCATACCAACAAGCCTGCAAAATATGGTAGCGGTCAATAGAAAAGCACGTGCAATATGGGCCGCCAAACATTTCATAAATAAATCGTTTTTCGCCTATAGCAGGCAAAGGAAAGCACCGCCGGTGCTGCAAATACATGCGCATACGCAGGTCATTAATGCCTACATATATAAAGACTAGTCAAGGATATCGGGGCAAGGCGTCCTGGTGAAAACGGGCCATCAATTTTACATTGCACACTATGGAAATTAGGGTGCGAAATCGGTAAAACCGTAATCACTCTATTAATTCGCAACAAACAGGTGCTTTTTTATAAGGTTTATAGGTGTTAAGAAGGTACATATATGTGCCAAATAGGAGTGCGCTGCATGCAGTACATGTGGAGATATAAGGGCTGAAAATTGGTCTGTAGACATCGTCTGATGAACAAAGAGATTGAAAAAGACAAAAGGTGACTTTCACCGATTGGATTGAAAATGGTGCCAAGAGATACTTTAGGACCATACTTACAATTAATGATATTTTTCAGAAAAATAGGACTGACCGTTAATAAGTTATTAGGGCTCAAACATTGGTAAATATCAACTTTCAACGCCCAGAACTCGAAAACGAGGCTCTCAGAATTTTCGTCCAGTTGCCCCAGTGACTCATGGCCCCAGGCCTATCATCTGGCACAGGTTTCATTCCAATCGGTGATGGTCCCATTTAACTCAAATAAGCAGTCCAAAGTTGGTGAGGAATATCCAATATTTTGACTCTTAATAACTCACTTATTTGTCGTCCGATTTGGCTGAAGTTTGGAACGTTTGTAGCCCTTATTCATACCAACAAGCCTGCAAAATATGGTAGCGGTCAATAGAAAAGCACGTGCAATATGGGCCGCCAAACATTTCATAAATAAATCGTTTTTCGCCTATAGCAGGCAAAGGAATGCAGCCACGGTGCTGCAAATACATGCGCATGCGCAGATCATTAATGCCTACATGTATAAAGACTAGTCAAGGGAATCGGGGCAAGGCGTCCTGGTGAAAACGGGCCATCAATTTTACATTGCACCCTATGGAAATTAGGGCGCGAAATCGGTATAACCGTAATAACTCTATTAATTCGCAACAAACAGGTGCGCTTTTTATAAGGTTTATAGGTGTTAGGAAGGTACATATTTGTGCCAAATAGGAGTGCGCTGCATGCAGTACATGTGGAGATATAAGGGCTGAAATGGGTCTGTAGACGTCGTCTGATGAACAAAGAGATTGAAAAAGACAAAAGGTGACCTTCACCGATTGGATTGAAAATGGTGCCAAGAGATACTTTAGGACCATACTTACAATTAATGATATTTTTCAGAAAAATCGGGCTGTCCGTTAATAAGTTATTAGGGCTCAAACATTGGTAAATATCAACTTTCAACGCCCAGAACACGAAAACGAGGCTCTCAGAATTTTCGTCCAGTTGCCCCAGTGACTCATGGCCCCAGGCCTTTCATCTGGCACAGGTTTCATTCCAATCGGTGAAGGTCGCATTTGACTCAAATAAGCAGTCCAAAGTTGGTGAGGAACATCCAATATTTTGACTCTTAATAACTCACTTATTTGTCGTCCGATTTGGCTGAAATTTGGAAAGTTTGTAGCCCTTATCCATACCAACAAGCGTGCAAAATATGGTAGCGGTCAATAGAAAAGCACGTGCAATATGGGCCGCCAAACATTTCATAAATAAATCGTTTTTCGCCTATAGCAGGCAAAGGAAAGCACCGACGGTGCTGCAAATACATGCGCATGCGCAGATCATTAATGCCTACATATATAAAGACTAGTCAAGGGAATCGGGGCAAGGCGTCCTGGTGAAAACGGGCCATCAATTTTACATTGCACCCTATGGAAATTAGGGCGCGAAATCGGTAAAACAGTAATAACTCAATTAATTCGCAACAAACAGGTGCGCTTTTTATAAGATTTATAGGTGTTAGGAAGGTACATATTTGTGCCAAATAGGAGTGCGCTGCATACAGTACATGTGGAGATATAAGGGCTGAAAATGGGTCTGTAGACGTCGTCTGATGAACAAAGAGATTGAAAAAGACAAAAGGTGACCTTCACCGATTGGATTGAAAATGGTGCCAAGAGATACTTTAGGACCATACTTACAATTAATGATATTTTTCAGAAAAATCGGACTGTCCGTTAATAAGTTATTAGGGCTCAAACATTGGTAAATATCAACTTTCAACCCCCAGAACTCAAAAACGAGGCTCTCAAAATTTTCGTCCAGTTGCCCCAGTGACTCATGGCCCCATGCCTTTCATCTGGCACAGGTTTCATTCCAATCGGTGAAGGTCGCATTTGACTCAAATAAGCAGTCCAAAGTTGGTGAGGAATATCCAATATTTTGACTCTTAATAACTCACTTATTTGTCGTCCGATTTGGCTGAAATTTGGAACGTTTGTAGCCCTTATCCATACCAACAAGCCTGCAAAATATGGTAGCGGTCAATAGAAAAGCACGTGCAATATGGGCCGCCAAACATTTCATAAATAAGTACTTTTTCGCCTATAGCAGGCAAAGGAAAGCACCGACGGTGCTGCAAATATATGCGCATGCGCAGATCATTAATGCCTACATATATAAAGACTAGTCAAGGGAATCGGGGCAAGGCGTCCTGGCGAAAACGGTCCATCAATTTTACATTGCACCCTATGGAAATTAGGGCACGAAATCGGTAAAACCGTAATAACTCTATTAATTCGCAACAAACAGGTGCGCTTTTTATAAGGTTTATAGGTGTTAGGAAGGTACATATTTGTGCCAAATAGGAGTGCGCTGCATGCAGTACATGTGGAGATATAAGGGCTGAAAATGGGTCTGTAGACGTCGTCTGATGAACAAAGAGATTGAAAAAGACAGAAGGTGACCTTCACCGATTGGATTGAAAATGGTGCCAAGAGATACTTTAGGACCATACTTACAATTAATGATATTTTTCAGAAAAACGGACTGTCCGTTAATAAGTTTTTTGGGCTCAAACATTGGTAAATATCAACTTTCAACGCCCAGAACTCGAAAACGAGGCTCTCAGAATTTTCGTCCAGTTGCCCCAGTGACTCATGGCCCCAGGCCTATCATCTGGCACAGGTTTCATTCCAATCGGTGAAGGTCGCATTTCACTCAAATAAGCAGTCCAAAGTTGGTGAGAAATATCCAATATTTTGACTCTTAATTACTCACTTATGTGTCGTCCGATTTGGCTGAAATTTGGAACGTTTGTAGCCCTTATCCATACCAACAAGCCTGCAAAATATTGTAGCGATCAATAAAAAGCACATGCAATATGGGCCGCCAAACATTTCATAAATAAATCGTTTTTCGCCTATAGCAGGCAAAGGAAAGCACCGACGGTGCTGCAAATACATGCGCATGCGCAGATCATTAATGCCTACATATATAAAGACCAGTCAAGGGAATCGGGGCAAGGCGTCCTGGTGAAAACGGGCCATCAATTTTACATTGCACCCTATGGAAATTAGGGCTCGAAATCGGTAAAACCGTAATAACTCTATTAATTCGCAACAAACTGGTGCGCTTTTTATAAGGTTTATAGGTGTTAGGAAGGTACATATTTGTGCCAAATAGGAGTGCGCTGCATGCAGTACATGTGGAGATATAAGGGCTGAAATTGGGTCTGTAGACGTCGTCTGATGAACAAAGAGATTGAAAAAGACAAAAGGTGACCTTCACCGATTGGATTGAAAATGGTGCCAAGAGATACTTTAGGACCATACTTACAATTAATGATATTTTTCAGAAAAATCGGACTGTCCGTTAATAAGTTATTAGGGCTCAAACATTGGTAAATATCAACTTTCAACGCCCAGAACTCGAAAACGAGGCTCTCAGAATTTTCGTCCAGTTGCCCCAGTGACTCATGGCCCCAGGCCTATCATCTGGCACAGGTTTCATTCCAATCGGTGAAGGTCGCATTTGACTCAAATAAGCAGTCCAAAGTTGGTGAGGAATATCCAATATTTTGACTCTTAATAACTCACTTATTTGTCGTCCGATTTGGCTGAAATTTGGAACGTTTATAGCCCTTATCCATACCAACAAGCCTGCAAAATACGGTAGCGGTCAATAGAAAAGCACGTGCAATATGGGCCGCCAAACATTTCATAAATAAATCGTTTTTCGCCTATAGCAGGCAAAGGAAAGCACCGACGGTGCTGCAAATACATGCGCATGCGCAGATCATTAATGCCTACATATATAAAGACTAGTCAAGGGAATCGGGGCAAGGCGTCCTGGTGAAAACGGGCCATCAATTTTACATTGCACCCTATGGAAATTAGGGCGCGAAATCGGTAAAACCGTAATAACTCTATTAATTCGCAACAAACAGGTGCGCTTTTTATAAGGTTTATAGGTGTTAGGAAGGTACATATTTGTGCCAAATAGGAGTGCGCTGCATGCAGTACATGTGGAGATATAAGGGCTGAAAATGGGTCTGTAGACGTCGTCTGATGAACAAAGAGATTGAAAAAGACAAAAGGTGACCTTCACCGATTGGATTGAAAATGGTGCCAAGAGATACTTTAGGACCATACTTACAATTAATAATATTTTTCAGAAAAATCGGACTGTCCGTTAATAAGTTATTAGGGCTCAAACATTGGTAAATATCAACTTTCAACGCCCAGAATTCGAAAACGAGGCTCTCAGATTTTTCGTCCAGTTGCCCCAGTGACTCATGGCCCCAGGCCTATCATCTGGCACAGGTTTCATTCCAATCGGTGAAGGTCGCATTTGACTCAAATAAGCAGTCCAAAGTTGGTGAGGAATATCCAATATTTTGACTCTTAATAACTCACTTATTTGTCGTCCGATTTGGCTGAAATTTGAAACGTTAGTAGCCCTTATCCATACCAACAAGCCTGCAAAATATGGTAGCGGTCAATAGAAAAGCACGTGCAATATGGGCCGTCAAACATTTCATAAATAAATCGTTTTTCGCCTATAGCAGGCAAAGGAAAGCACCGACGGTGCTGCAAATACACGCGCATGCGCAGATCATTAATGCCTACATATATAAAGACTAGTCAAGGGAATCGGGGCAAGGCGTCCTGGTGAAAACGGGCCATCAATTTTACATTGCACCCTATGGAAATTAGGGCGCGAAATCGGTAAAACCGTAATAACTCTATTAATTCGCAACAAACAGGTGCGCTTTTTATAAGGTTTATAGGTGTTAGGAAGGTACATATTTGTGCCAAATAGGAGTGCGCTACATGCAGTACATGTGGAGATATAAGGGCTGAAAATGGGTCTGTAGACGTCGTCTGATGAACAAAGAGATTGAAAAAGACAAAAGGTGACCTTCACCGATTGGATTGAAAATGGTGCCAAGAGATACTTTAGGACCATACTTACAATTAATGATATTTTTCAGAAAAATCGGACTGTCCGTTAATAAGTTATTAGGGCTCAAACATTGGTAAATATCAACTTTCAACGCCCAGAACTCGAAAACGAGGCTCTCAGAATTTTCGTCCAGTTGCCCCAGTGACTCATGGCCCCAGGCCTATCATCTGGCACAGGTTTCATTCCAATCGGTGAAGGTCGCATTTGACTCAAATAAGCAGTCCAAAGTTGGTGAGGAATATCCAATATTTTGACTCTTAATAACTCACTTATTTGTCGTCCGATTTGGCTGAAATTTGGAACGTTTGTAGCCCTTATCAATACCAACAAGCCTGCAAAATATGGTAGCGGTCAATAGAAAAGCACGTGCAATATGGGCCGCCAAACATTTCATAAATAAATCGTTTTTCGCCTATAGCAGGCAAAGGAAAGCACCGACGGTGCTGCAAATACATGCGCATGCGCAGATCATTAATGCCTACATATATAAAGACTAGTCAAGGGAATCGGGGCAAGGCGTCCTGGTGAAAACGGGCCATCAATTTTACATTGCACCCTATGGAAATTAGGGCGCGAAATCGGTAAAACCGTAATAACTCTATTAATTCGCAACAAACAGGTGCGCTTTTTATAAGGTTTATAGGTGTTAGGAAGGTACATATTTGTGCCAAATAGGAGTGCGCTGCATGCAGTACATGTGGATATATAAGGTCTGAAAATGGGTCTGTAGACGTCGTCTGATGAACAAAGAGATTGAAAAAGACAAAAGGTGACCTTCACCGATTGGATTGAAAATGGTGCCAAGAGATACTTTAGGACCATACTTACAATTAATGATATTTTTCAGAAAAATCGGACTGTCCGTTATTAAGTTATTAGGGCTCAAACATTGGTAAATATCAACTTTCAACGTCCAGAACTCGAAAACGAGGCTCTCAGAATTTTCGTCCAGTTGCCCCAGTGACTCATGGCCCCAGGCCTATCATCTGGCACAGGTTTCATTCCAATCGGTGAAGGTCGCATTTGACTCAAATAAGCAGTCCAAAGTTGGTGAGGAATATCCAATATTTTGACTCTTAATAACTCTCTTATTTGTCGTCTGATTTGGCTGAAATTTGGAACGTTTGTAGCCCTTATCCATACCAACAAGCCTGCAAAATATGGTAGCGGTCAATAGAAAAGCACGTGCAATATGGGCCGCCAAACATTTCATAAATAAATCGTTTTTCGCCTATAGCAGGCAAAGGAAAGCACCGACGGTGCTGCAAATACATGCGCATGCGCAGATCATTAATGCCTACATATATAAAGACTAGTCAAGGGAATCGGGGCAAGGCGTCCTGGTGAAAACGGGCCATCAATTTTACATTGCACCCTATGGAAATTAGGGCGCGAAATCGGTAAAACCGTAATAACTCTATTAATTCGCAACAAACAGGTGCGCTTTTTATAAGGTTTATAGGTGTTAGGAAGGTACATATTTGTGCCAAATAGGAGTGCGCTGCATGCAGTACATGTGGAGATATAAGGGCTGAAAATGGGTCTGTAGACGTGGTCTGATGAACAAAGAGATTGAAAAAGACAAAAGGTGACCTTCACCGATTGGATTGAAAATGGTGCCAAGAGACTTTAGGACCATACTTACAATTAATGATATTTTTCAGAAAAATCGGACTGTCCGTTAATAAGTTATTAGGGCTCAAACATTGGTAAATATCAACTTTCAACGCCCAGAACTCGAAAACGAGGCTCTCAGAATTTTCGTCCAGTTGCCCCAGTGACTCATGGCCCCAGGCCTATCATCTGGCACAGGTTTCATTCCAATCGGTGAAGGTCGCATTTGACTCAAATAAGCAGTCCAAAGTTGGTGAGGAATATCCAATATTTTGACTCTTAATAACTCACTTATTTGTCGTCCGATTTGGCTGAAATTTGGAACGTTTGTAGCCCTTATCCATACCAACAAGCTTGCAAAATGTGGTAGCGGTCAATAGAAAAGCACGTGCAATATGGGCCGCCAAACATTTCATAAATAAATCGTTTTTCGCCTATAGCAGGCAAAGGAAAGCACCGACGGTGCTGCAAATACATGCGCATGCGCAGATCATTAATGCCTACATATATAAAGACTAGTCAAGGGAATCGGGGCAAGGCGTCCTGGTGAAAACGGGCCATCAATTTTACATTGCACCCTATGGAAATTAGGGCGCGAAATCGGTAAAACCGTAATAACTCTATTAATTCGCAAAAAACAGGTGCGCTTTTTATAAGGTTTATAGGTGTAAGGAAGGTACATATTTGTGCCAAATAGGAGTGCGCTGCATGCAGTACATGTGGAGATATAAGGGCTGAAAATGGGTCTGTAGACGTCGTCTGATGAACAAAGAGATTGAAAAAGACAAAAGGTGACCTTCACCGATTGGATTGAAAATGGTGCCAAGAGATACTTTAGGACCATACTTACAATTAATGATATTTTTCAGAAAAATCGGACTGTCCGTTAATAAGTTATTAGGGCTCAAACATTGGTAAATATCAACTTTCAACGCCCAGAACTCGAAAACGAGGCTCTCAGAATTTTCGTCCAGTTGCCCCAGTGACTCATGGCCCCAGGCCTATCATCTGGCACAGGTTTCATTCCAATCGGTGAAGGTCGCATTTGACTCAAATAAGCAGTCCAAAGTTGGTGAGGAATATCCAATATTTTGACTCTTAATAACTCACTTATTTGTCGTCCGATTTGGCTGAAATTTGGAACGTTTGTAGCCCTTATCCATACCAACAAGCCTGCAAAATATGGTAGCGGTCAATAGAAAAGCACGTGCAATATGGGCCGCCAAACATTTCATAAATAAATCGTTTTTCGCCTATAGCAGGCAAAGGAAAGCACCGACGGTGCTGCAAATACATGCGCATGCGCAGATCATTAATGCCTACATATATAAAGACTAGTCAAGGGAATCGGGGCAAGGCGTCCTGGTGAAAACGGGCCATCAATTTTACATTGCACCCTATGGAAATTAGGGCGCGAAATCGGTAAAACCGTAATAACTCTATTAATTCGCAACAAAGAGGTGCGCTTTTTATAAGGTTTATAGGTGTTAGGAAGGTACATATTTGTGCCAAATAGGAGTGCGCTGCATGCAGTACATGTGGAGATATAAGGGCTGAAAATGGGTCTGTAGACGTCGTCTGATGAACAAAGAGATTGAAAAAGACAAAAGGTGACCTTCACCGATTGGATTGAAAATGGTGCCAAGAGATACTTTAGGACCATACTTACAATTAATGATATTTTTCAGAAAAATCGGACTGTCCGTTAATAAGTTATTAGGGCTCAAACATTGGTAAATATCAACTTTCAACGCCCAGAACTCGAAAACGAGGCTCTCAGAATTTTCGTCCAGTTGCCCCAGTGACTCATGGCCCCAGGCCTATCATCTGGCACAGGTTTCATTCCAATCGGTGAAGGTCGCATTTGACTCAAATAAGCAGTCCAAAGTTGGTGAGGAATATCCAATATTTTGACTCTTAATAACTCACTTATTTGTCGTCTGATTTGGCTGAAATTTGGAACGTTTGTAGCCCTTATCCATACCAACAAGCCTGCAAAATATGGTAGCGGTCAATAGAAAAGCACGTGCAATATGGGCCGCCAAACATTTCATAAATAAATCGTTTTTCGCCTATAGCAGGCAAAGGAAAGCACCGACGGTGCTGCAAATACATGCGCATGCGCAGATCATTAATGCCTACATATATAAAGACTAGTCAAGGGAATCGGAGCAAGGCGTCCTGGTGAAAACGGGACATCAATTTTACATTGCACCCTATGGAAATTAGGGCGCGAAATCGGTAAAACCGTAATAACTCTATTAATTCGCAACAAACAGGTGCGCTTTTTATAAGGTTTATAGGTGTTAGGAAGGTACATATTTGTGCCAAATAGGAGTGCGCTGCATGCAGTACATGTGGAGATATAAGGGCTGAAAATGGGTCTGTAGACGTCGTCTGATGAACAAAGAGATTGAAAAAGACAAAAGGTGACCTTCACCGATTGGATTGAAAATGGTGCCAAGAGATACTTTAGGACCATACTTACAATTAATGATATTTTTCAGAAAAATCGGACTGTCCGTTAATAAGTTATTAGGGCTCAAACATTGGTAAATATCAACTTTCAACGCCCAGAACTCGAAAACGAGGCTCTCAGAATTTTCGTCCAGTTGCCCCAGTGACTCATGGCCCCAGGCCTATCATCTGGCACAGGTTTCATTCCAATCGGTGAAGGTCGCATTTGACTCAAATAAGCAGTCCAAAGTTGGTGAGGAATATCCAATATTTTGACTCTTAATAACTCACTTATTTGTCGTCTGATTTGGCTGAAATTTGGAACGTTTGTAGCCCTTATCCATACCAACAAGGCTGCAAAATATGGTAGCGGTCAATAGAAAAGCACGTGCAATATGGGCCGCCAAACATTTCATAAATAAATCGTTTTTCGCCTATAGCAGGCAAAGGAAAGCACCGACGGTGCTGCAAATACATGCGCATGCGCAGATCATTAATGCCTACATATATAAAGACAAGTCAAGGGAATCGGGGCAAGGCGTCCTGGTGAAAACGGGCCATCAATTTTACATTGCACCCTATGGAAATTAGGGCGCGAAATCGGTAAAACCGTAATAACTCTATTAATTCGCAACAAACACGTGCGCTTTTTATAAGGTTTATAGGTGTTAGGAAGGTACATATTTGTGCCAAATAGGAGTGCGCTGCATGCAGTACATGTGGAGATATAAGGGCTGAAAATGGGTCTGTAGACGTCGTCTGATGAACAAAGAGATTGAAAAAGACAAAAGGTGACCTTCACCGATTGGATTGAAAATGGTGCCAAGAGATACTTTAGACCATACTTACAATTAATGATATTTTTCAGAAAAATCGGACTGTCCGTTAATAAGTTATTAGGGCTCAAACATTGGTAAATATCAACTTTCAACGCCCAGAACTCGAAAACGAGGCTCTCAGAATTTTCGTCCAGTTGCCCCAGTGACTCATGGCCCCAGGCCTATCATCTGGCACAGGTTTCATTCCAATCGGTGAAGGTCGCATTTGACTCAAATAAGCAGTCCAAAGTTGGTGAGGAATATCCAATATTTTGACTCTTAATAACTCACTTATTTGTCGTCCGATTTGGCTGAAATTTGGAACGTTTGTAGCCCTTATCCATACCAACAAGCCTGCAAAATATGGTAGCGGTCAATAGAAAAGCACGTGCAATATGGGCCGCCAAACATTTCATAAATAAATCGTTTTTCGCCTATAGCAGGCAAAGGAAAGCACCGACGGTGCTGCAAATACATGAGCATGCGCAGATCATTAATGCCTACATATATAAAGACTAGTCAAGGGAATCGGGGCAAGGCGTCCTGGTGAAAACGGGCCATCAATTTTACATTGCACCCTATTGAAATTAGGGCGCGAAATCGGTAAAACCGTAATAACTCTATTAATTCGCAACAAACACGTGCGCTTTTTATAAGGTTTATAGGTGTTAGGAAGGTACATATTTGTGCCAAATAGGAGTGCGCTGCATGCAGTACATGTGGAGATATAAGGGCTGAAAATGGGTCTGTAGACGTCGTCTGATGAACAAAGAGATTGAAAAAGACAAAAGGTGACCTTCACCGATTGGATTGAAAATGGTGCCAAGAGATACTTTAGGACCATACTTACAATTAATGATATTTTTCAGAAAAATCGGACTGTCCGTTAATAAGTTATTAGGGCTCAAACATTGGTAAATATCAACTTTCAACGCCCAGAACTCGAAAACGAGGCTCTCAGAATTTTCGTCCAGTTGCCCCAGTGACTCATGGCCCCAGGCCTATCATCTGGCACAGGTTTCATTCCAATCGGTGAAGGTCGCATTTGACTCAAATAAGCAGTCCAAAGTTGGTGAGGAATATCCAATATTTTGACTCTTAATAACTCACTTATTTGTCGTCCGATTTGGCTGAAATTTGGAACGTTTGTAGCCCTTATCCATACCAACAAGCCTGCAAAATATGGTAGCGGTCAATAGAAAAGCACGTGCAATATGGGCCGCCAAACATTTCATAAATAAATCGTTTTTCGCCTATAGCAGGCAAAGGAAAGCACCGACGGTGCTGCAAATACATGCGCATGCGCAGATCATTAATGCCTACATATATAAAGACTAGTCAAGGGAATCGGGGCAAGGCGTCCTGGTGAAAACGGGCCATCAATTTTACATTGCACCCTATGGAAATTAGGGCGCGAAATTGGTAAAACCGTAATAACTCTATTAATTCGCAACAAACAGGTGCGCTTTTTATAAGGTTTATAGGTGTTAGGAAGGTACATATTTGTGCCAAATAGGAGTGCGCTGCATGCAGTACATGTGGAGATATAAGGGCTGAAAATGGGTCTGTAGACGTCGTCTGATGAACAAAGAGATTGAAAAAGACAAAAGGTGACCTTCACCGATTGGATTGAAAATGGTGCCAAGAGATACTTTAGGACCATACTTACAATTAATGATATTTTTCAGAAAAATCGGACTGTCCGTTAATAAGTTATTAGGGCTCAAACATTGGTAAATATCAATTTTCAACGCCCAGAACTCGAAAACGAGGCTCTCAGAATTTTCGTCCAGTTGCCCCAGTGACTCATGGCCCCAGGCCTATCATCTGGCACAGGTTTCATTCCAATCCGTGAAGGTCGCATTTGACTCAAATAAGCAGTCCAAAGTTGGTGAGGAATATCCAATATTTTGACTCTTAATAACTCACTTATTTGTCGTCCGATTTGGCTGAAATTTGGAACGTTTGTAGCCCTTATCCATACCAACAAGCCTGCAAAATATGGTAGCGGTCAATAGAAAAGCACGTGCAATATGGGCCGCTAAATATTTCATAAATAAATCGTTTTTCGCCTATAGCAGGCAAAGGAAAGCACCGACGGTGCTGCAAATACATGCGCATGCGCAGATCATTAATGCCTACATATATAAAGACTAGTCAAGGGAATCGGGGCAAGGCGTCCTGGTGAAAACGGGCCATCAATTTTACATTGCACCCTATGGAAATTAGGGCGCGAAATCGGTAAAACCGTAATAACTCTATTAATTCGCAACAAACAGGTGCGCTTTTTATAAGGTTTATAGATGTTAGGAAGGTACATATTTGTGCCAAATAGGAGTGCGCTGCATGCAGTACATGTGGAGATATAAGGGCTGAAAATGGGTCTGTAGACGTCGTCTGATGAACAAAGAGATTGAAAAAAACAAAAGGTGACCTTCACCGATTGGATTGAAAATGGTGCCAAGAGATACTTTAGGACCATACTTACAATTAATGATATTTTTCAGAAAAATCGGACTGTCCGTTAATAAGTTATTAGGGCTCAAACATTGGTAAATATCAACTTTCAACGCACAGAACTCGAAAACGAGGCTCTCAGAATTTTCGTCCAGTTGCCCCAGTGACTCATGGTCCCAGGCCTATCATCTGGCACAGGTTTCATTCCAATCGGTGAAGGTCGCATTTGACTCAAATAAGCAGTCCAAAGTTGGTGAGGAATATCCAATATTTTGACTCTTAATAACTCACTTATTTGTCGTCTGATTTGGCTGAAATTTGGAACGTTTGTAGCCCTTATCCATACCAACAAGCCTGCAAAATATGGTAGCGATCAATAGAAAAGCACGTGCAATATGGGCCGCCAAACATTTCATAAATAAATCGGTTTTCGCCTATAGCAGGCAAAGGAAAGCACCGACGGTGCTGCAAATACATGCGCATGCGCAGATTATTAATGCCTACATATATAAAGACTAGTCAAGGGAATCGGGGCAAGGCGTCCTGGTGAAAACGGGCCATCAATTTTTACATTGCACCCTATGGAAATTAGGGCGCGAAATCGGTATAACCGTAATAACTCTATTAATTCGCAACAAACAGGTGCGCTTTTTATAAGGTTTATAGGTGTTAGGAAGGTACATATTTGTGCCAAATAGGAGTGCGCTGCATGCAGTACATGTGGAGATATAAGGGCTGAAAATGGGTCTGTAGACGTCGTCTGATGAACAAAGAGATTGAAAAAGACAAAAGGTGACCTTCACCGATTGGATTGAAAATGGTGCCAAGAGATACTTTAGGACCATACTTACAATTAATGATATTTTTCAGAAAAATCGGACTGTCCGTTAATAAGTTATTAGGGCTCAAACATTGGTAAATATCAACTTTCAACGTCCAGAACTCGAAAACGAGGCTCTCAGAATTTTGGTCCAGTTGCCCCAGTGACTCATGGCCCCAGGCCTATCATCTGGCACAGGTTTCATTCCAATCGGTGAAGGTCGCATTTGACTCAAATAAGCAGTCCAAAGTTGGTGAGGAATATCCAATATTTTGACTCTTAATAACTCACTTATTTGTCGTCTGATTTGGCTGAAATTTGAAACGTTTGTAGCCCTTATCCATACCAACAAGCCTGCAAAATATGGTAGCGGTCAATAGAACAGCACGTGCAATATGGGCCGCCAAACATTTCATAAATAAATCGTTTTTCGCCTATAGCAGGCAAAGGAAAGCACCGACGGTGCTGCAAATACATGCGCATGCGCAGATCATTAATGCCTACATATATAAAGACTAGTCAAGGGAATCGAGGCAAGGCGTCCTGGTGAAAACGGGCCATCAATTTTACATTGCACCCTATGGAAATTAGGGCGCGAAATCGGTAAAACCGTAATAACTCTATTAATTCGCAACAAACAGGTGCGCTTTTTATAGGGTTTATAGGTGTTAGGAAGGTACATATTTGTGCCAAATAGGAGTGCGCTGCATGCAGTACATGTGGAGATATAAGGGCTGAAAATGGGTCTGTAGACGTCGTCTGATGAACAAAGAGATTGAAAAAGACAAAAGGTGACCTTCACCGATTGGATTGAAAATGGTGCCAAGAGATACTTTAGGACCATACTTACAATTAATGATATTTTCCAGAAAAATCGGACTGTCCGTTAATAAGTTATTAGGGCTCAAACATTGGTAAATATCAACTTTCAACGCCCAGAACTCAAAAACGAGGCTCTCAGAATTTTCGTCCAGTTGCCCCAGTGACTCATGGCCCCAGGCCTATCATCTGGCACAGGTTTCATTCCAATCGGTGAAGGTCGCATTTGACTCAAATAAGCAGTCCAAAGTTGGTGAGGAATATCCAATATTTTGACTCTTAATAACTCACTTATTTGTCGTCTGATTTGGCTGAAATTTGGAACGTTTGTAGCCCTTATCCATACCAACAAGCCTGCAAAATATGGTAGCGGTCAATAGAAAAGCACGTGCAATATGTGCCGCCAAACATTTCATAAATAAATCGTTTTTCGCCTATAGCAGGCAAAGGAAAGCACCGACGGTGCTGCAAATACATGCGCATGCGCAGATCATTAATGCCTACATATATAAAGACTAGTCAAGGGAATCGGGGCAAGGCGTCCTGGTGAAAACGGGCCATAAATTTTACATTGCACCCTATGGAAATTAGGGCGCGAAATCGGTAAAACCGTAATAACTCTATTAATTCGCAACAAACAGGTGCGCTTTTTATAAGGTTTATAGGTGTTAGGAAGGTACATATTTGTGCCAAATAGGAGTGCGCTGCATGCAGTACATGTGGAGATATAAGGGCTGAAAATGGGTCTGTAGACGTCGTCTGATGAACAAAGAGATTGAAAAAGACAAAAGGTGACCTTCACCGATTGGATTGAAAATGGTGCCAAGAGATACTTTAGGACCATACTTACAATTAATGATATTTTCCAGAAAAATCGGACTGTCCGTTAATAAGTTATTAGGGCTCAAACATTGGTAAATATCAACTTTCAACGCCCAGAACTCGAAAACGAGGCTCTCAGAATTTTCGTCCAGTTGCCCCAGTGACTCATGGCCCCAGGCCTATCATCTGGCACAGGTTTCATTCCAATCGGTGAAGGTCGCATTTGACTCAAATAAGCAGTCCAAAGTTGGTGAGGAATATCCAATATTTTGACTCTTAATAACTCACTTATTTGTCGTCTGATTTGGCTGAAATTTGGAACGTTTGTAGCCCTTATCCATACCAACAAGCCTGCAAAATATGGTAGCGGTCAATAGAAAAGCACGTGCAATATGGGCTGCCAAACATTTCATAAATAAATCGTTTTTCGCCTATAGCAGGCAAAGGAAAGCACCGACGGTGCTGCAAATACATGCGCATGCGCAGATCATTAATGCCTACATATATAAAGACTAGTCAAGGGAATCGGGGCAAGGCGTCCTGGTGAAAAGGGGCAATAAATTTTACATTGCACCCTATGGAAATTAGGGCGCGAAATCGGTAAAACCGTAATAACTCTATTAATTCGCAACAAACAGGTGCGCTTTTTATAAGGTTTATAGGTGTTAGGAAGGTACATATTTGTGCCAAATAGGAGAGCGCTGCATGCAGTACATGTGGAGATATAAGGGCTGAAAATGGGTCTGTAGACGTCGTCTGATGAACAAAGAGATTGAAAAAGACAAAAGGTGACCTTCACCGATTGGATTGAAAATGGTGCCAAGAGATACTTTAGGACCATACTTACAATTAATGATATTTTCCAGAAAAATCGGACTGTCCGTTAATAAGTTATTAGGGCTCAAACATTGGTAAATATCAACTTTCAACGCCCAGAACTCGAAAACGAGGCTCTCAGAATTTTCGTCCAGTTGCCCCAGTGACTCATGGCCCCAGGCCTATCATCTGGCACAGGTTTCATTCCAATCGGTGAAGGTCGCATTTGACTCAAATAAGCAGTCCAAAGTTGGTGAGGAATATCCAATATTTTTACTCTTAATAACTCACTTATTTGTCGTCTGATTTGGCTGAAATTTGGAACGTTTGTAGCCCTTATCCATACCAACAAGCCTGCAAAATATGGTAGCGGTCAATAGAAAAGCACGTGCAATATGGGCCGCCAAACATTTCATAAATAAATCGTTTTTCGCCTATAGCAGGCAAAGGAAAGCACCGACGGTGCTGCAAATACATGCGCATGCGCAGATCATTAATGCCTACATATATAAAGACTAGTCAAGGGAATCGGGGCAAGGCGTCCTGGTGAAAACGGGCCATCAATTTTACATTGCACCCTATGGAAATTAGGGCGCGAAATCGGTAAAACCGTAATAACTCTATTAATTCGCAACAAACAGGTGCGCTTTTTATAGGGTTTATAGGTGTTAGGAAGGTACATATTTGTGCCAAATAGGAGTGCGCTGCATGCAGTACATGTGGAGATATAAGGGCTGAAAATGGGTCTGTAGACGTCGTCTGATGAACAAAGAGATTGAAAAAGACAAAAGGTGACCTTCACCGATTGGATTGAAAATGGTGCCAAGAGATACTTTAGGACCATACTTACAATTAATGATATTTTCCAGAAAAATCGGACTGTCCGTTAATAAGTTATTAGGGCTCAAACATTGGTAAATATCAACTTTCAACGCCCAGAACTCAAAAACGAGGCTCTCAGAATTTTCGTCCAGTTGCCCCAGTGACTCATGGCCCCAGGCCTATCATCTGGCACAGGTTTCATTCCAATCGGTGAAGGTCGCATTTGACTCAAATAAGCAGTCCAAAGTTGGTGAGGAATATCCAATATTTTGACTCTTAATAACTCACTTATTTGTCGTCTGATTTGGCTGAAATTTGGAACGTTTGTAGCCCTTATCCATACCAACAAGCCTGCAAAATATGGTAGCGGTCAATAGAAAAGCACGTGCAATATGTGCCGCCAAACATTTCATAAATAAATCGTTTTTCGCCTATAGCAGGCAAAGGAAAGCACCGACGGTGCTGCAAATACATGCGCATGCGCAGATCATTAATGCCTACATATATAAAGACTAGTCAAGGGAATCGGGGCAAGGCGTCCTGGTGAAAACGGGCCATAAATTTTACATTGCACCCTATGGAAATTAGGGCGCGAAATCGGTAAAACCGTAATAACTCTATTAATTCGCAACAAACAGGTGCGCTTTTTATAAGGTTTATAGGTGTTAGGAAGGTACATATTTGTGCCAAATAGGAGTGCGCTGCATGCAGTACATGTGGAGATATAAGGGCTGAAAATGGGTCTGTAGACGTCGTCTGATGAACAAAGAGATTGAAAAAGACAAAAGGTGACCTTCACCGATTGGATTGAAAATGGTGCCAAGAGATACTTTAGGACCATACTTACAATTAATGATATTTTCCAGAAAAATCGGACTGTCCGTTAATAAGTTATTAGGGCTCAAACATTGGTAAATATCAACTTTCAACGCCCAGAACTCGAAAACGAGGCTCTCAGAATTTTCGTCCAGTTGCCCCAGTGACTCATGGCCCCAGGCCTATCATCTGGCACAGGTTTCATTCCAATCGGTGAAGGTCGCATTTGACTCAAATAAGCAGTCCAAAGTTGGTGAGGAATATCCAATATTTTGACTCTTAATAACTCACTTATTTGTCGTCTGATTTGGCTGAAATTTGGAACGTTTGTAGCCCTTATCCATACCAACAAGCCTGCAAAATATGGTAGCGGTCAATAGAAAAGCACGTGCAATATGGGCTGCCAAACATTTCATAAATAAATCGTTTTTCGCCTATAGCAGGCAAAGGAAAGCACCGACGGTGCTGCAAATACATGCGCATGCGCAGATCATTAATGCCTACATATATAAAGACTAGTCAAGGGAATCGGGGCAAGGCGTCCTGGTGAAAAGGGGCAATAAATTTTACATTGCACCCTATGGAAATTAGGGCGCGAAATCGGTAAAACCGTAATAACTCTATTAATTCGCAACAAACAGGTGCGCTTTTTATAAGGTTTATAGGTGTTAGGAAGGTACATATTTGTGCCAAATAGGAGAGCGCTGCATGCAGTACATGTGGAGATATAAGGGCTGAAAATGGGTCTGTAGACGTCGTCTGATGAACAAAGAGATTGAAAAAGACAAAAGGTGACCTTCACCGATTGGATTGAAAATGGTGCCAAGAGATACTTTAGGACCATACTTACAATTAATGATATTTTCCAGAAAAATCGGACTGTCCGTTAATAAGTTATTAGGGCTCAAACATTGGTAAATATCAACTTTCAACGCCCAGAACTCGAAAACGAGGCTCTCAGAATTTTCGTCCAGTTGCCCCAGTGACTCATGGCCCCAGGCCTATCATCTGGCACAGGTTTCATTCCAATCGGTGAAGGTCGCATTTGACTCAAATAAGCAGTCCAAAGTTGGTGAGGAATATCCAATATTTTGACTCTTAATAACTCACTTATTTGTCGTCTGATTTGGCTGAAATTTGGAACGTTTGTAGCCCTTATCCATACCAACAAGCCTGCAAAATATGGTAGCGGTCAATAGAAAAGCACGTGCAATATGGGCCGCCAAACATTTCATAAATAAATCGTTTTTCGCCTATAGCAGGCAAAGGAAAGCACCGACGGTGCTGCAAATACATGCGCATGCGCAGATCATTAATGCCTACATATATAAAGACTAGTCAAGGGAATCGGGGCAAGGCGTCCTGGTGAAAACGGGCCATCAATTTTACATTGCACCCTATGGAAATTAGGGCGCGAAATCGGTAAAACCGTAATAACTCTATTAATTCGCAACAAACAGGTGAGCTTTTTATAAGGTTTATAGGTGTTAGGAAGGTACATATTTGTGCCAAATAGGAGTGCGCTGCATGCAGTACATGTGGAGATATAAGGGCTGAAAATGGGTCTGTAGACGTCGTCTGATGAACAAAGAGATTGAAAAAGACAAAAGGTGACCTTCACCGATTGGATTGAAAATGGTGCCAAGAGATACTTTAGGACCATACTTACAATTAATGATATTTTCCAGAAAAATCGGACTGTCCGTTAATAAGTTATTAGGGCTCAAACATTGGTAAATATCAACTTTCAACGCCCAGAACTCGAAAACGAGGCTCTCAGAATTTTCGTCCAGTTGCCCCAGTGACTCATGGCCCCAGGCCTATCATCTGGCACAGGATTCATTCCAATCGGTGAAGGTCGCATTTGACTCAAATAAGCAGTCCAAAGTTGGTGAGGAATATCCAATATTTTGACTCTTAATAACTCACTTATTTGTCGTCTGATTTGGCTGAAATTTGGAACGTTTGTAGCCCTTATCCATACCAACAAGCCTGCAAAATATGGTAGCGGTCAATAGAAAAGCACGTGCAATATGGGCCGCCAAACATTTCATAAATAAATCGTTTTTCGCCTATAGCAGGCAAAGGAAAGCACCGACGGTGCTGCAAATACATGCGCATGCGCAGATCATTAATGCCTACATATATAAAGACTAGTCAAGGTAATCGGGGCAAGGCGTCCTGGTGAAAACGGGCCATCAATTTTACATTGCACCCTATGGAAATTAGGGCGCGAAATCGGTAAAACCGTAATAACTCTATTAATTCGCAACAAACAGGTGCGCTTTTTATAAGGTTTATAGGTGTTAGGAAGGTACATATTTGTGCCAAATAGGAGTGCGCTGCATGCAGTACATGTGGAGATATAAGGGCTGAAAATGGGTCTGTAGACGTCGTCTGATGAACAAAGAGATTGAAAAAGACAAAAGGTGACCTTCACCGATTGGATTGAAAATGGTGCCAAGAGATACTTTAGGACCATACTTACAATTAATGATATTTTCCAGAAAAATCGGACTGTCCGTTAATAAGTTATTAGGGCTCAAACATTGGTAAATATCAACTTTCAACGCCCAGAACTCGAAAACGAGGCTCTCAGAATTTTCGTCCAGTTGCCCCAGTGACTCATGGCCCCAGGCCTATCATCTGGCACAGGTTTCATTCCAATCGGTGAAGGTCGCATTTGACTCAAATAAGCAGTCCAAAGTTGGTGAGGAATATCCAATATTTTGACTCTTAATAACTCACTTATTTGTCGTCTGATTTGGCTGAAATTTGGAACGTTTGTAGCCCTTATCTATACCAACAAGCCTGCAAAATATGGTAGCGGTCAATAGAAAAGCACGTGCAATATGGGCCGCCAAACATTTCATAAATAAATCGTTTTTCGCCTATAGCAGGCAAAGGAAAGCACCGACGGTGCTGCAAATACATGCGCATGCGCAGATCATTAATGCCTACATATATAAAGACTAGTCAAGGGAATCGGGGCAAGGCGTCCTGGTGAAAACGGGCCATCAATTTTACATTGCACCCTATGGAAATTAGGGCGCGAAATCGGTAAAACCGTAATAACTCTATTAATTCGCAACAAACAGGTGCGCTTTTTATGAGGTTTATAGGTGTTAGGAAGGTACATATTTGTGCCAAATAGGAGTGCGCTGCATGCAGTACATGTGGAGATATAAGGGCTGAAAATGGGTCTGTAGACGTCGTCTGATGAACAAAGAGATTGAAAAAGACAAAAGGTGACCTTCACCGATTGGATTGAAAATGGTGCCAAGAGATACTTTAGGACCATACTTACAATTAATGATATTTTCCAGAAAAATCGGACTGTCCGTTAATAAGTTATTAGGGCTCAAACATTGGTAAATATCAACTTTCAACGCCCAGAACTCGAAAACGAGGCTCTCAGAATTTTCGTCCAGTTGCCCCAGTGACTCATGGCCCCAGGCCTATCATCTGGCACAGGTTTCATTCCAATCGGTGAAGGTCGCATTTGACTCAAATAAGCAGTCCAAAGTTGGTGAGGAATATCCAATATTTTGACTCTTAATAACTCACTTATTTGTCGTCTGATTTGGCTGAAATTTGGAACGTTTGTAGCCCTTATCCATACCAACAAGCCTGCAAAATATGGTAGCGGTCAATAGAAAAGCACGTGCAATATGGGCCGCCAAACATTTCATAAATAAATCGTTTTTCGCCTATAGCAGGCAAAGGAAAGCACCGACGGTGCTGCAAATACATGCGCATGCGCAGATCATTAATGCCTACATATATAAAGACTAGTCAAGGGAATCGGGGCAAGGCGTCCTGGTGAAAACGGGCCATCAATTTTACATTGCACCCTATGGAAATTAGGGCGCGAAATCGGTAAAACCGTAATAACTCTATTAATTCGCAACAAACAGGTGCGCTTTTTATAAGGTTTATAGGTGTTAGGAAGGTACATATTTGTGCCAAATAGGAGTGCGCTGCATGCAGTACATGTGGAGATATAAGGGCTGAAAATGGGTCTGTAGACGTCGTCTGATGAACAAAGAGATTGAAAAAGACAAAAGGTGACCTTCACCGATTGGATTGAAAATGGTGCCAAGAGATACTTTAGGACCATACTTACAATTAATGATATTTTCCAGAAAAATCGGACTGTCCGTTAATAAGTTATTAGGGCTCAAACATTGGTAAATATCAACTTTCAACGCCCAGAACTCGAAAACGAGGCTCTCAGAATTTTCGTCCAGTTGCCCCAGTGACTCATGGCCCCAGGCCTATCATCTGGCACAGGTTTCATTCCAATCGGTGAAGGTCGCATTTGACTCAAATAAGCAGTCCAAAGTTGGTGAGGAATATCCAATATTTTGACTCTTAATAACTCACTTATTTGTCGTCTGATTTGGCTGAAATTTGGAACGTTTGTAGCCCTTATCCATACCAACAAGCCTGCAAAATATGGTAGCGGTCAATAGAAAAGCACGTGCAATATGGGCCGCCAAACATTTCATAAATAAATCGTTTTTCGCCTATAGCAGGCAAAGGAAAGCACCGACGGTGCTGCAAATACATGCGCATGCGCAGATCATTAATGCCTACATATATAAAGACTAGTCAAGGGAATCGGGGCAAGGCGTCCTGGTGAAAACGGGCCATCAATTTTACATTGCACCCTATGGAAATTAGGGCGCGAAATCGGTAAAACCGTAATAACTCTATTAATTCGCAACAAACAGGTGCGCTTTTTATAAGGTTTATAGGTGTTAGGAAGGTACATATTTGTGCCAAATAGGAGTGCGCTGCATGCAGTACATGTGGAGATATAAGGGCTGAAAATGGGTCTGTAGACGTCGTCTGATGAACAAAGAGATTGAAAAAGACAAAAGGTGACCTTCACCGATTGGATTGAAAATGGTGCCAAGAGATACTTTAGGACCATACTTACAATTAATGATATTTTCCAGAAAAATCGGACTGTCCGTTAATAAGTTATTAGGGCTCAAACATTGGTAAATATCAACTTTCAACGCCCAGAACTCGAAAACGAGGCTCTCAGAATTTTCGTCCAGTTGCCCCAGTGACTCATGGCCCCAGGCCTATCATCTGGCACAGGTTTCATTCCAATCGGTGAAGGTCGCATTTGACTCAAATAAGCAGTCCAAAGTTGGTGAGGAATATCCAATATTTTGACTCTTAATAACTCACTTATTTGTCGTCTGATTTGGCTGAAATTTGGAACGTTTGTAGCCCTTATCCATACCAACAAGCCTGCAAAATATGGTAGCGGTCAATAGAAAAGCACGTGCAATATGGGCCGCCAAACATTTCATAAATAAATCGTTTTTCGCCTATAGCAGGCAAAGGAAAGCACCGACGGTGCTGCAAATACATGCGCATGCGCAGATCATTAATGCCTACATATATAAAGACTAGTCAAGGGAATCGGGGCAAGGCGTCCTGGTGAAAACGGGCCATCAATTTTACATTGCACCCTATGGAAATTAGGGCGCGAAATCGGTAAAACCGTAATAACTCTATTAATTCGCAACAAACAGGTGCGCTTTTTATAAGGTTTATAGGTGTTAGGAAGGTACATATTTGTGCCAAATAGGAGTGCGCTGCATGCAGTACATGTGGAGATATAAGGGCTGAAAATGGGTCTGTAGACGTCGTCTGATGAACAAAGAGATTGAAAAAGACAAAAGGTGACCTTCACCGATTGGATTGAAAATGGTGCCAAGAGATACTTTAGGACCATACTTACAATTAATGATATTTTCCAGAAAAATCGGACTGTCCGTTAATAAGTTATTAGGGCTCAAACATTGGTAAATATCAACTTTCAACGCCCAGAACTCGAAAACGAGGCTCTCAGAATTTTCGTCCAGTTGCCCCAGTGACTCATGGCCCCAGGCCTATCATCTGGCACAGGTTTCATTCCAATCGGTGAAGGTCGCATTTGACTCAAATAAGCAGTCCAAAGTTGGTGAGGAATATCCAATATTTTGACTCTTAATAACTCACTTATTTGTCGTCTGATTTGGCTGAAATTTGGAACGTTTGTAGCCCTTATCCATACCAACAAGCCTGCAAAATATGGTAGCGGTCAATAGAAAAGCACGTGCAATATGGGCCGCCAAACATTTCATAAATAAATCGTTTTTCGCCTATAGCAGGCAAAGGAAAGCACCGACGGTGCTGCAAATACATGCGCATGCGCAGATCATTAATGCCTACATATATAAAGACTAGTCAAGGGAATCGGGGCAAGGCGTCCTGGTGAAAACGGGCCATCAATTTTACATTGCACCCTATGGAAATTAGGGCGCGAAATCGGTAAAACCGTAATAACTCTATTAATTCGCAACAAACAGGTGCGCTTTTTATAAGGTTTATAGGTGTTAGGAAGGTACATATTTGTGCCAAATAGGAGTGCGCTGCATGCAGTACATGTGGAGATATAAGGGCTGAAAATGGGTCTGTAGACGTCGTCTGATGAACAAAGAGATTGAAAAAGACAAAAGGTGACCTTCACCGATTGGATTGAAAATGGTGCCAAGAGATACTTTAGGACCATACTTACAATTAATGATATTTTCCAGAAAAATCGGACTGTCCGTTAATAAGTTATTAGGGCTCAAACATTGGTAAATATCAACTTTCAACGCCCAGAACTCGAAAACGAGGCTCTCAGAATTTTCGTCCAGTTGCCCCAGTGACTCATGGCCCCAGGCCTATCATCTGGCACAGGTTTCATTCCAATCGGTGAAGGTCGCATTTGACTCAAATAAGCAGTCCAAAGTTGGTGAGGAATATCCAATATTTTGACTCTTAATAACTCACTTATTTGTCGTCTGATTTGGCTGAAATTTGGAACGTTTGTAGCCCTTATCCATACCAACAAGCCTGCAAAATATGGTAGCGGTCAATAGAAAAGCACGTGCAATATGGGCCGCCAAACATTTCATAAATAAATCGTTTTTCGCCTATAGCAGGCAAAGGAAAGCACCGACGGTGCTGCAAATACATGCGCATGCGCAGATCATTAATGCCTACATATATAAAGACTAGTCAAGGGAATCGGGGCAAGGCGTCCTGGTGAAAACGGGCCATCAATTTTACATTGCACCCTATGGAAATTAGGGCGCGAAATCGGTAAAACCGTAATAACTCTATTAATTCGCAACAAACAGGTGCACTTTTTATAAGGTTTATAGGTGTTAGGAAGGTACATATTTGTGCCAAATAGGAGTGCGCTGCATGCAGTACATGTGGAGATATAAGGGCTGAAAATGGGTCTGTAGACGTCGTCTGATGAACAAAGAGATTGAAAAAGACAAAAGGTGACCTTCACCGATTGGATTGAAAATGGTGCCAAGAGATACTTTAGGACCATACTTACAATTAATGATATTTTTCAGAAAAATCGGACTGTCCGTTAATAAGTTATTAGGGCTCAAACATTGGTAAATATCAACTTTCAACGTCCAGAACTCGAAAACGAGGCTCTCAGAATTTTCGTCCAGTTGCCCCAGTGACTCATGGCCCCAGGCCTATCATCTGGCACAGGTTTCATTCCAATCGGTGAAGGTCGCATTTGACTCAAATAAGCAGTCCAAAGTTGGTGAGGAATATCCAATATTTTGACTCTTAATAACTCACTTATTTGTCGTCTGATTTGGCTGAAATTTGGAACGTTTGTAGCCCTTATCCATACCAACAAGCCTGCAAAATATGGTAGCGGTCAATAGAACAGCACGTGCAATATGGGCCGCCAAACATTTCATAAATAAATCGTTTTTCGCCTATACCAGGCAAAGGAAAGCATCGACGGTGCTGCAAATACATGCGCATGCGCAGATCATTAATGCCTACATATGTAAAGACTAGTCAAGGGAATCGGGGCAAGGCGTCCTGGTGAAAACGGGCCATCAATTTTACATTGCACCCTATGGAAATTAGGGCGCGAAATCGGTAAAACCGTAATAACTCTATTAATTCGCAACAAACAGGTGCGCTTTTTATAAGGTTTATAGGTGTTAGGAAGGTACATATTTGTGCCAAATAGGAGTGCGCTGCATGCAGTACATGTGGAGATATAAGGGCTGAAAATGGGTCTGTAGACGTCGTCTGATGAACAAAGAGATTGAAAAAGACAAAAGGTGACCTTCACCGATTGGATTGAAAATGGTGCCAAGAGATACTTTAGGACCATACTTACAATTAATGATATTTTCCAGAAAAATCGGACTGTCCGTTAATAAGTTATTAGGGCTCAAACATTGGTAAATATCAACTTTCAACGCCCAGAACTCAAAAACGAGGCTCTCAGAATTTTCGTCCAGTTGCCCCAGTGACTCATGGCCCCAGGCCTATCATCTGGCACAGGTTTCATTCCAATCGGTGAAGGTCGCATTTGACTCAAATAAGCAGTCCAAAGTTGGTGAGGAATATCCAATATTTTGACTCTTAATAACTCACTTATTTGTCGTCTGATTTGGCTGAAATTTGGAGCGTTTGTAGCCCTTATCCATACCAACAAGCGTGCAAAATATGGTAGCGGTCAATAGAAAAGCACGTGCAATATGGGCCGCCAAACATTTCATAAATAAATCGTTTTTCGCCTATAGCAGGCAAAGGAAAGCACCGACGGTGCTGCAAATACATGCGCATGCGCAGATCATTAATGCCTACATATATAAAGACTAGTCAAGGGAATCGGGGCAAGGCGTCCTGGTGAAAACGGGCCATAAATTTTACATTGCACCCTATGGAAATTAGGGCGCGAAATCGGTAAAACCGTAATAACTCTATTAATTCGCAACAAACAGGTGCGCTTTTTATAAGGTTTATAGGTGTTAGGAAGGTACATATTTGTGCCAAATAGGAGTGCGCTGCATGCAGTACATGTGGAGATATAAGGGCTGAAAATGGGTCTGTAGACGTCGTCTGATGAACAAAGAGATTGAAAAAGACAAAAGGTGACCTTCACCGATTGGATTGAAAATGGTGCCAAGAGATACTTTAGGACCATACTTACAATTAATGATATTTTCCAGAAAAATCGGACTGTCCGTTAATAAGTTATTAGGGCTCAAACATTGGTAAATATCAACTTTCAACGCCCAGAACTCGAAAACGAGGCTCTCAGAATTTTCGTCCAGTTGCCCCAGTGACTCATGGCCCCAGGCCTATCATCTGGCACAGGTTTCATTCCAATCGGTGAAGGTCGCATTTGACTCAAATAAGCAGTCCAAAGTTGGTGAGGAATATCCAATATTTTGACTCTTAATAACTCACTTATTTGTCGTCTGATTTGGCTGAAATTTGGAACGTTTGTAGCCCTTATCCATACCAACAAGCCTGCAAAATATGGTAGCGGTCAATAGAAAAGCACGTGCAATATGGGCCGCCAAACATTTCATAAATAAATCGTTTTTCGCCTATAGCAGGCAAAGGAAAGCACCGACGGTGCTGCAAATACATGCGCATGCGCAGATCATTAATGCCTACATATATAAAGACTAGTCAAGGGAATCGGGGCAAGGCGTCCTGGTGAAAACGGGCCATAAATTTTACATTGCACCCTATGGAAATTAGGGCGCGAAATCGGTAAAACCGTAATAACTCTATTAATTCGCAACAAACAGGTGCGCTTTTTATAAGGTTTATAGGTGTTAGGAAGGTACATATTTGTGCCAAATAGGAGTGCGCTGCATGCAGTACATGTGGAGATATAAGGGCTGAAAATGGGTCTGTAGACGTCGTCTGATGAACAAAGAGATTGAAAAAGACAAAAGGTGACCTTCACCGATTGGATTGAAAATGGTGCCAAGAGATACTTTAGGACCATACTTACAATTAATGATATTTTCCAGAAAAATCGGACTGTCCGTTAATAAGTTATTAGGGCTCAAACATTGGTAAATATCAACTTTCAACGCCCAGAACTCGAAAACGAGGCTCTCAGAATTTTCGTCCAGTTGCCCCAGTGACTCATGGCCCCAGGCCTATCATCTGGCACAGGTTTCATTCCAATCGGTGAAGGTCGCATTTGACTCAAATAAGCAGTCCAAAGTTGGTGAGGAATATCCAATATTTTGACTCTTAATAACTCACTTATTTGTCGTCTGATTTGGCTGAAATTTGGAACGTTTGTAGCCCTTATCCATACCAACAAGCCTGCAAAATATGGTAGCGGTCAATAGAAAAGCACGTGCAATATGGGCCGCCAAACATTTCATAAATAAATCGTTTTTCGCCTATAGCAGGCAAAGGAAAGCACCGACGGTGCTGCAAATACATGCGCATGCGCAGATCATTAATGCCTACATATATAAAGACTAGTCAAGGGAATCGGGGCAAGGCGTCCTGGTGAAAACGGGCCATCAATTTTACATTGCACCCTATGGAAATTAGGGCGCGAAATCGGTAAAACCGTAATAACTCTATTAATTCGCAACAAACAGGTGCGCTTTTTATAAGGTTTATAGGTGTTAGGAAGGTACATATTTGTGCCAAATAGGAGTGCGCTGCATGCAGTACATGTGGAGATATAAGGGCTGAAAATGGGTCTGTAGACGTCGTCTGATGAACAAAGAGATTGAAAAAGACAAAAGGTGACCTTCACCGATTGGATTGAAAATGGTGCCAAGAGATACTTTAGGACCATACTTACAATTAATGATATTTTCCAGAAAAATCGGACTGTCCGTTAATAAGTTATTAGGGCTCAAACATTGGTAAATATCAACTTTCAACGCCCAGAACTCGAAAACGAGGCTCTCAGAATTTTCGTCCAGTTGCCCCAGTGACTCATGGCCCCAGGCCTATCATCTGGCACAGGTTTCATTCCAATCGGTGAAGGTCGCATTTGACTCAAATAAGCAGTCCAAAGTTGGTGAGGAATATCCAATATTTTGACTCTTAATAACTCACTTATTTGTCGTCTGATTTGGCTGAAATTTGGAACGTTTGTAGCCCTTATCCATACCAACAAGCCTGCAAAATATGGTAGCGGTCAATAGAAAAGCACGTGCAATATGGGCCGCCAAACATTTCATAAATAAATCGTTTTTCGCCTATAGCAGGCAAAGGAAAGCACCGACGGTGCTGCAAATACATGCGCATGCGCAGATCATTAATGCCTACATATATAAAGACTAGTCAAGGGAATCGGGCAAGGCGTCCTGGTGAAAACGGGCCATCAATTTTACATTGCACCCTATGGAAATTAGGGCGCGAAATCGGTAAAACCGTAATAACTCTATTAATTCGCAACAAACAGGTGCGCTTTTTATAAGGTTTATAGGTGTTAGGAAGGTACATATTTGTGCCAAATAGGAGTGCGCTGCATGCAGTACATGTGGAGATATAAGGGCTGAAAATGGGTCTGTAGACGTCGTCTGATGAACAAAGAGATTGAAAAAGACAAAAGGTGACCTTCACCGATTGGATTGAAAATGGTGCCAAGAGATACTTTAGGACCATACTTACAATTAATGATATTTTCCAGAAAAATCGGACTGTCCGTTAATAAGTTATTAGGGCTCAAACATTGGTAAATATCAACTTTCAACGCCCAGAACTCGAAAACGAGGCTCTCAGAATTTTCGTCCAGTTGCCCCAGTGACTCATGGCCCCAGGCCTATCATCTGGCACAGGTTTCATTCCAATCGGTGAAGGTCGCATTTGACTCAAATAAGCAGTCCAAAGTTGGTGAGGAATATCCAATATTTTGACTCTTAATAACTCACTTATTTGTCGTCTGATTTGGCTGAAATTTGGAACGTTTGTAGCCCTTATCCATACCAACAAGCCTGCAAAAAATGATAGCGGTCAATAGAAAAGCACGTGCAATATGGGCCGCCAAACATTTCATAAATAAATCGTTTTTCGCCTATAGCAGGCAAAGGAAAGCACCGACGGTGCTGCAAATACATGCGCATGCGCAGATCATTTATGCCTACATATATAAAGACTAGTCAAGGGAATCGGGCAAGGCGTCCTGGTGAAAACGGGCCATCAATTTTACATTGCACCCTATGGAAATTAGGGCGCGAAATCGGTAAAACCGTAATAACTCTATTAATTCGCAACAAACAGGTGCGCTTTTTATAAGGTTTATAGATGTTAGGAAGGTACATATTTGTGCCAAATAGGAGTGCGCTGCATGCAGTACATGTGGAGATATAAGGGCTGAAAATGGGTCTGTAGACGTCGTCTGATGAACAAAGAGATTGAAAAAGACAAAAGGTGACCTTCACCGATTGGATTGAAAATGGTGCCAAGAGATACTTTAGGACCATACTTACAATTAATGATATTTTCCAGAAAAATCGGACTGTCCGTTAATAAGTTATTAGGGCTCAAACATTGGTAAATATCAACTTTCAACGCCCAGAACTCGAAAACGAGGCTCTCAGAATTTTCGTCCAGTTGCCCCAGTGACTCATGGCCCCAGGCCTATCATCTGGCACAGGTTTCATTCCAATCGGTGAAGGTCGCATTTGACTCAAATAAGCAGTCCAAAGTTGGTGAGGAATATCCAATATTTTGACTCTTAATAACTCACTTATTTGTCGTCTGATTTGGCTGAAATTTGGAACGTTTGTAGCCCTTATCCATACCAACAAGCCTGCAAAAAATGATAGCGGTCAATAGAAAAGCACGTGCAATATGGGCCGCCAAACATTTCATAAATAAATCGTTTTTCGCCTATAGCAGGCAAAGGAAAGCACCGACGGTGCTGCAAATACATGCGCATGCGCAGATCATTAATGCCTACATATATAAAGACTAGTCAAGGGAATCGGGGCAAGGCGTCCTGGTGAAAACGGGCCATCAATTTTACATTGCACCCTATGGAAATTAGGGCGCGAAATCGGTAAAACCGTAATAACTCTATTAATTCGCAACAAACAGGTGCGCTTTTTATAAGGTTTATAGGTGTTAGGAAGGTACATATTTGTGCCAAATAGGAGTGCGCTGCATGCAGTACATGTGGAGATATAAGGGCTGAAAATGGGTCTGTAGACGTCGTCTGATGAACAAAGAGATTGAAAAAGACAAAAGGTGACCTTCACCGATTGGATTGAAAATGGTGCCAAGAGATACTTTAGGACCATACTTACAATTAATGATATTTTCCAGAAAAATCGGACTGTCCGTTAATAAGTTATTAGGGCTCAAACATTGGTAAATATCAACTTTCAACGCCCAGAACTCGAAAACGAGGCTCTCAGAATTTTCGTCCAGTTGCCCAATGACTCATGGCCCCAGGCCTATCATCTGGCACAGGTTTCATTCCAATCGGTGAAGGTCGCATTTGACTCAAATAAGCAGTCCAAAGTTGGTGAGGAATATCCAATATTTTGACTCTTAATAACTCACTTATTTGTCGTCTGATTTGGCTGAAATTTGGAATGTTTGTAGCCCTTATCAATACCAACAAGCCTGCTAAATATGGTGGCGGTCAATAGAAAAGCACGTGCAATATGGGCCGCCAAACATTTCATAAATAAATCGTTTTTCGCCTATAGCAGGCAAAGGAAAGCACCGACGGTGCTGCAAATACATGCGCATGCGCAGATCATTAATGCCTACATATATAAAGACTAGTCAAGGGAATCGGGGCAAGGCGTCCTGGTGAAAACGGGCCATCAATTTTACATTGCACCCTATGGAAATTAGGGCGCGAAATCGGTAAAACCGTAATAACTCTATTAATTCGCAACAAACAGGTGCGCTTTTTATAAGGTTTATAGGTGTTAGGAAGGTACATATTTGTGCCAAATAGGAGTGCGCTGCATGCAGTACATGTGGAGATATAAGGGCTGAAAATGGGTCTGTAGACGTCGTCTGATGAACAAAGAGATTGAAAAAGACAAAAGGTGACCTTCACCGATTGGATTGAAAATGGTGCCAAGAGATACTTTAGGACCATACTTACAATTAATGATATTTTCCAGAAAAATCGGACTGTCCGTTAATAAGTTATTAGGGCTCAAACATTGGTAAATATCAACTTTCAACGCCCAGAACTCGAAAACGAGGCTCTCAGAATTTTCGTCCAGTTGCCCCAGTGACTCATGGCCCCAGGCCTATCATCTGGCACAGGTTTCATTCCAATCGGTGAAGGTCGCATTTGACTCAAATAAGCAGTCCAAAGTTGGTGAGGAATATCCAATATTTTGACTCTTAATAACTCACTTATTTGTCGTCTGAATTGGCTGAAATTTGGAACGTTTGTAGCCCTTATCCATACCAACAAGCCTGCAAAATATGGTAGCGGTCAATAGAAAAGCACGTGCAATATGGGCCGCCAAACATTTCATAAATAAATCGTTTTTCGCCTATAGCAGGCAAAGGAAAGCACCGACGGTGCTGCAAATACATGCGCATGCGCAGATCATTAATGCCTACATATATAAAGACTAGTCAAGGGAATCGGGGCAAGGCGTCCTGGTGAAAACGGGCCATCAATTTTACATTGCACCCTATGGAAATTAGGGCGCGAAATCGGTAAAACCGTAATAACTCTATTAATTCGCAACAAACAGGTGCGCTTTTTATAAGGTTTATAGGTGTTAGGAAGGTACATATTTGTGCCAAATAGGAGTGCGCTGCATGCAGTACATGTGGAGATATAAGGGCTGAAAATGGGTCTGTAGACGTCGTCTGATGAACAAAGAGATTGAAAAAGACAAAAGGTGACCTTCACCGATTGGATTGAAAATGGTGCCAAGAGATACTTTAGGACTATACTTACAATTAATGATATTTTCCAGAAAAATCGGACTGTCCGTTAATAAGTTATTAGGGCTCAAACATTGGTAAATATCAACTTTCAACGCCCAGAACTCGAAAACGAGGCTCTCAGAATTTTCGTCCAGTTGCCCCAGTGACTCATGGCCCCAGGCCTATCATCTGGCACAGGTTTCATTCCAATCGGTGAAGGTCGCATTTGACTCAAATAAGCAGTCCAAAGTTGGTGAGGAATATCCAATATTTTGACTCTTAATAACTCACTTATTTGTCGTCTGATTTGGCTGAAATTTGGAACGTTTGTAGCCCTTATCCATACCAACAAGCCTGCAAAATATGGTAGCGGTCAATAGCAAAGCACGTGCAATATGGGCCGCCGAACATTTCATAAATAAATCGTTTTTCGCCTATAGCAGGCAAAGGAAAGCACCGACGGTGCTGCAAATACATGCGCATGCGCAGATCATTAATGCCTACATATATAAAGACTAGTCAAGGGAATCGGGGCAAGGCGTCCTGTGAAAACGGGCCATCAATTTTACATTGCACCCTATGGAAATTAGGGCGCGAAATCGGTAAAACCGTAATAACTCTATTAATTCGCAACAAACAGGTGCGCTTTTTATAAGGTTTATAGGTGTTAGGAAGGTACATATTTGTGCCAAATAGGAGTGCGGTGCATGCAGTACATGTGGAGATATAAGGGCTGAAAATGGGTCTGTAGACGTCGTCTGATGAACAAAGAGATTGAAAAAGACAAAAGGTGACCTTCACCGATTGGATTGAAAATGGTGCCAAGAGATACTTTAGGACCATACTTACAATTAATGATATTTTCCAGAAAAATCGGACTGTCCGTTAATAAGTTATTAGGGCTCAAACATTGGTAAATATCAACTTTCAACGCCCAGAACTCGAAAACGAGGCTCTCAGAATTTTCGTCCAGTTGCCCCAGTGACTCATGGCCCCAGGCCTATCATCTGGCACAGGTTTCATTCCAATCGGTGAAGGTCGCATTTGACTCAAATAAGCAGTCCAAAGTTGGTGAGGAATATCCAATATTTTGACTCTTAATAACTCACTTATTTGTCGTCTGATTTGGCTGAAATTTGGAACGTTTGTAGCCCTTATCCATACCAACAAGCCTGCAAAATATGGTAGCGGTCAATAGAAAAGCACGTGCAATATGGGCCGCCAAACATTTCATAAATAAATCGTTTTTCGCCTATAGGAGGCAAAGGAAAGCACCGACGGTGCTGCAAATACATGCGCATGCGCAGATCATTAATGCCTACATATATAAAGACTAGTCAAGGGAATCGGGGCAAGGCGTCCTGGTGAAAACGGGCCATCAATTTTACATTGCACCCTATGGAAATTAGGGCGCGAAATCGGTAAAACCGTAATAACTCTATTAATTCGCAACAAACAGGTGCGCTTTTTATAAGGTTTATAGGTGTTAGGAAGGTACATATTTGTGCCAAATAGGTGTGCGCTGCATGCAGTACATGTGGAGATATAAGGGCTGAAAATGGGTCTGTAGACGTCGTCTGATGAACAAAGAGATTGAAAAAGACAAAAGGTGACCTTCACCGATTGGATTGAAAATGGTGCCAAGAGATACTTTAGGACCATACTTACAATTAATGATATTTTCCAAAAAAATCGGACTGTCCGTTAATAAGTTATTAGGGCTCAAACATTGGTAAATATCAACTTTCAACGCCCATAACTCGAAAACGAGGCTCTCAGAATTTTCGTCCAGTTGCCCCAGTGACTCATGGCCCCAGGCCTATCATCTGGCACAGGTTTCATTCCAATCGGTGAAGGTCGCATTTGACTCAAATAAGCAGTCCAAAGTTGGTGAGGAATATCCAATATTTTGACTCTTAATAACTCACTTATTTGTCGTCCGATTTGGCTGAAATTTGGAACGTTTGTAGCCCTTATCCATACCAACAAGCCTGCAAAAAATGGTAGCGGTCAATAGAAAAGCACGTGCAATATGGGCCGCCAAACATTTCATAAATAAATCGTTTTTCGCCTATAGCAGGCAAAGGAAAGCACCGACGGTGCTGCAAATACATGCGCATGCGCAGATCATTAATGCCTACATATATAAAGACTAGTCAAGGGAATCGCGGCAAGGCGTCCTGGTGAAAACGGGCCATCAATTTTACATTGCACCCTATGGAAATTAGGGCGCGAAATCGGTAAAACCGTAATAACTCTATTAATTCGCAACAAACAGGTGCGCTTTTTATAAGGTTTATAGGTGTTAGGAAGGTACATATTTGTGCCAAATAGGAGTGCGGTGCATGCAGTACATGTGGAGATATAAGGGCTGAAAATGGGTCTGTAGACGTCGTCTGATGAACAAAGAGATTGAAAAAGACAAAAGGTGACCTTCACCGATTGGATTGAAAATGGTGCCAAGAGATACTTTAGGACCATACTTACAATTAATGATATTTTCCAGAAAAATCGGACTGTCCGTTAATAAGTTATTAGGGCTCAAACATTGGTAAATATCAACTTTCAACGCCCAGAACTCGAAAACGAGGCTCTCAGAATTTTCGTCCAGTTGCCCCAGTGACTCATGGCCCCAGGCCTATCATCTGGCACAGGTTTCATTCCAATCGGTGAAGGTCGCATTTGACTCAAATAAGCAGTCCAAAGTTGGTGAGGAATATCCAATATTTTGACTCTTAATAACTCACTTATTTGTCGTCTGATTTGGCTGAAATTTGGAACGTTTGTAGCCCTTATCCATACCAACAAGCCTGCAAAATATGGTAGCGGTCAATAGAAAAGCACGTGCAATATGGGCCGCCAAACATTTCATAAATAAATCGTTTTTCGCCTATAGCAGGCAAAGGAAAGCACCGACGGTGCTGCAAATACATGCGCATGCGCAGATCATTAATGCCTACATATATAAAGACTAGTCAAGGGAATCGGGGCAAGGCGTCCTGGTGAAAACGGGCCATCAATTTTACATTGCACCCTATGGAAATTAAGGCGCGAAATCGGTAAAACCGTAATAACTCTATTAATTCGCAACAAACAGGTGAGCTTTTTATAAGGTTTATAGGTGTTAGGAAGGTACATATTTGTGCCAAATAGGAGTGCGCTGCATGCAGTACATGTGGAGATATAAGGCCTGAAAATGGGTCTGTAGACGTCGTCTGATGAACAAAGAGATTGAAAAAGACAGAAGGTGACCTTCACCGATTGGATTGAAAATGGTGCCAAGAGATACTTTAGGACCATACTTACAATTAATGATATTTTCCAGAAAAATCGGACTGTCCGTTAATAAGTTATTAGGGCTCAAACATTGGTAAATATCAACTTTCAACGCCCAGAACTCGAAAACGAGGCTCTCAGAATTTTTGTCCAGTTGCCCCAGTGACTCATGGCCCCAGGCCTATCATCTGTCACAGGTTTCATTCCAATCGGTGAAGGTCGCATTTGACTCAAATAAGCAGTCCAAAGTTGGTGAGGAATATCCAATATTTTGACTCTTAATAACTCACTTATTTGTCGTCTGATTTGGCTGAAATTTGGAACGTTTGTAGCCCTTATCCATACCAAAAAGCCTGCAGAATATGGTAGCGGTCAATAGAAAAGCACGTGCAATATGGGCCGCCAAACATTTCATAAATAAATCGTTTTTCGCCTATAGCAGGCAAAGGAAAGCACCGACGGTGCTGCAAATACATGCGCATGCGCAGATCATTAATGCCTACATATATAAAGACTAGTCAAGGGAATCGGGGCAAGGCGTCCTGGTGAAAACGGGCCATCAATTTTACATTGCACCCTATGGAAATTAGGG
The DNA here is from genome assembly GCA_964016985.1 of Anodontia alba. Classification (NCBI taxonomy): domain Eukaryota; kingdom Metazoa; phylum Mollusca; class Bivalvia; order Lucinida; family Lucinidae; genus Anodontia; species Anodontia alba. Next base: position 33,683,193 of record OZ024832.1, on the reverse strand, counting down.
CGCGAAATCGGTAAAACCGTAATAACTCTATTAATTCGCAACAAACAGGTGCGCTTTTTATAAGGTTTATAGGTGTTAGGAAGGTACATATTTGTGCCAAATAGGAGTGCGCTGCATGCAGTACATGTGGAGATATAAGGCCTGAAAATGGGTCTGTAGACGTCGTCTGATGAACAAAGAGATTGAAAAAGACAAAAGGTGACCTTCACCGATTGGATTGAAAATGGTGCCAAGAGATACTTTAGGACCATACTTACAATTAATGATATTTTCCAGAAAAATCGGACTGTCCGTTAATAAGTTATTAGGGCTCAAACATTGGTAAATATCAACTTTCAACGCCCAGAACTCGAAAACGAGGCTCTCAGAATTTTCGTCCAGTTGCCCCAGTGACTCATGGCCCCAGGCCTATCATCTGGCACAGGTTTCATTCCAATCGGTGAAGGTCGCATTTGACTCAAATAAGCAGTCCAAAGTTGGTGAGGAATATCCAATATTTTGACTCTTAATAACTCACTTATTTGTCGTCTGATTTGGCTGAAATTTGGAACGTTTGTAGCCCTTATCCATACCAACAAGCCTGCAAAATATGGTAGCGGTCAATAGAAAAGCACGTGCAATATGGGCCGCCAAACATTTCATAAATAAATCGTTTTTCGCCTATAGCAGGCAAAGGAAAGCACCGACGGTGCTGCAAATACATGCGCATGCGCAGATCATTAATGCCTACATATATGAAGACTAGTCAAGGGAATCGGGGCAAGGCGTCCTGGTGAAAACGGGCCATCAATTTTACATTGCACCCTATGGAAATTAGGGCGCGAAATCGGTAAAACCGTAATAACTCTATTAATTCGCAACAAACAGGTGCGCTTTTTATAAGGTTTATAGGTGTTAGGAAGGTACATATTTGTGCCAAATAGGAGTGCGCTGCATGCAGTACATGTGGAGATATAAGGGCTGAAAATGGGTCTGTAGACGTCGTCTGATGAACAAAGAGATTGAAAAAGACAAAAGGTGACCTTCACCGATTGGATTGAAAATGGTGCCAAGAGATACTTTAGGACCATACTTACAATTAATGATATTTTCCAGAAAAATCGGACTGTCCGTTAATAAGTTATTAGGGCTCAAACATTGGTAAATATCAACTTTCAACGCCCAGAACTCGAAAACGAGGCTCTCAGAATTTTCGTCCAGTTGCCCCAGTGACTCATGGCCCCAGGCCTATCATCTGGCACAGGTTTCATTCCAATCGGTGAAGGTCGCATTTGACTCAAATAAGCAGTCCAAAGTTGGTGAGGAATATCCAATATTTTGACTCTTAATAACACACTTATTTGTCGTCTGATTTGGCTGAAATTTGGAACGTTTGTAGCCCTTATACATACCAACAAGCCTGCAAAATATGGTAGCGGTCAATAGAAAAGCACGTGCAATATGGGCCGCCAAACATTTCATAAATAAATCGTTTTTCGCCTATAGCAGGCAAAGGAAAGCACCGACGGTGCTGCAAATACATGCGCATGCGCAGATCATTAATGCCTACATATATAAAGACTAGTCAAGGGAATCGGGGCAAGGCGTCCTGGTGAAAACGGGCCATCAATTTTACATTGCACCCTATGGAAATTAGGGCGCGAAATCGGTAAAACCGTAATAACTCTATTAATTCGCAACAAACAGGTGCGCTTTTTATAAGGTTTATAGGTGTTAGGAAGGTTATAGGTGTTAGGAAGGTAGATATTTGTGCCAAATAGGAGTGCGCTGCATGAAGTACATGTGGAGATATAAGGGCTGAAAATGGGTCTGTAGACGTCGTCTGATGAACAAAGAGATTGAAAAAGACAAAAGGTGACCTTCACCGATTGGATTGAAAATGGTGCCAAGAGATACTTTAGGACCATACTTACAATTAATGATATTTTCCAGAAAAATCGGACTGTCCGTTAATAAGTTATTAGGGCTCAAACATTGGTAAATATCAACTTTCAACGCCCAGAACTCGAAAACGAGGCTCTCAGAATTTTCGTCCAGTTGCCCCAGTGACTCATGGCCCCAGGCCTATCATCTGGCACAGGTTTCATTCCAATCGGTGAAGGTCGCATTTGACTCAAATAAGCAGTCCAAAGTTGGTGAGGAATATCCAATATTTTGACTCTTAATAACTCACTTATTTGTCGTCTGATTTGGCTGAAATTTGGAACGTTTGTAGCCCTTATCCATACCAACAAGCCTGCAAAATATGGTAGCGGTCAATAGAAAAGCACGTGCAATATGGGCCGCCAAACATTTCATAAATAAATCGTTTTTCGCCTATAGCAGGCAAAGGAAAGCACCGACGGTGCTGCAAATACATGCGCATGCGCAGATCATTAATGCCTACATATATAAAGACTAGTCAAGGGAATCGGGGCAAGGCGTCCTGGTGAAAACGGGCCATCAATTTTACATTGCACCCTATGGAAATTAGGGCGCGAAATCGGTAAAACCGTAATAACTCTATTAATTCGCAACAAACAGGTGCGCTTTTTATAAGGTTTATAGGTGTTAGGAAGGTACATATTTGTGCCAAATAGGAGTGCGCTGCATGCAGTACATGTGGAGATATAAGGGCTGAAAATGGGTCTGTAGACGTCGTCTGATGAACAAAGAGATTGAAAAAGACAAAAGGTGACCTTCACCGATTGGATTGAAAATGGTGCCAAGAGATACTTTAGGACCATACTTACAATTAATGATATTTTCCAGAAAAATCGGACTGTCCGTTAATAAGTTGTTAGGGCTCAAACATTGGTAAATATCAACTTTCAACGCCCAGAACTCGAAAACGAGGCTCTCAGAATTTTCGTCCAGTTGCCCCAGTGACTCATGGCCCCAGGCCTATCATCTGGCACAGGTTTCATTCCAATCGGTGAAGGTCGCATTTGACTCAAATAAGCAGTCCAAAGTTGGTGAGGAATATCCAATATTTTGACTCTTAATAACTCACTTATTTGTCGTCTGATTTGGCTGAAATTTGGAACGTTTGTAGCCCTTATCCATACCAACAAGCCTGCGAAATATGGTAGCGGTCAATAGAAAAGCACGTGCAATATGGGCCGCCAAACATTTCATAAATAAATCGTTTTTCGCCTATAGCAGGCAAAGGAAAGCACCGACGGTGCTGCAAATACATGCGCATGCGCAGATCATTAATGCCTACATATATAAAGACTAGTCAAGGGAATCGGGGCAAGGCGTCCTGGTGAAAACGGGCCATCAATTTTACATTGCACCCTATGGAAATTAGGGCGCGAAATCGGTAAAACCGTAATAACTCTATTAATTCGCAACAAACAGGTGCGCTTTTTATAAGGTTTATAGGTGTTAGGAAGGTACATATTTGTGCCAAATAGGAGTGCGCTGCATGCAGTACATGTGGAGATATAAGGGCTGAAAATGGGTCTGTAGACGTCGTCTGATGAACAAAGAGATTGAAAAAGACAAAAGGTGACCCTCACCGATTGGATTGAAAATGGTGCCAAGAGATACTTTAGGACCATACTTACAATTAATGATATTTTCCAGAAAAATCGGACTGTCCGTTAATAAGTTATTAGGGCTCAAACATTGGTAAATATCAACTTTCAACGCCCAGAACTCGAAAACGAGGCTCTCAGAATTTTCGTCCAGTTGCCCCAGTGACTCATGGCCCCAGGCCTATCATCTGGCACAGGTTTCATTCCAATCGGTGAAGGTCGCATTTGACTCAAATAAGCAGTCCAAAGTTGGTGAGGAATATCCAATATTTTGACTCTTAATAACTCACTTATTTGTCGTCTGATTTGGCTGAAATTTGGAACGTTTGTAGCCCTTATCCATACCAACAAGCCTGCAAAATATGGTAGCGGTCAATAGAAAAGCACGTGCAATATGGGCCGCCAAACATTTCATAAATAAATCGTTTTTCGCCTATAGCAGGCAAAGGAAAGCACCGACGGTGCTGCAAATACATGCGCATGCGCAGATCATTAATGCCTACATATATAAAGACTAGTCAAGGGAATCGGGGCAAGGCGTCCTGGTGAAAACGGGCCATCAATTTTACATTGCACCCTATGGAAATTAGGGCGCGAAATCGGTAAAACCGTAATAACTCTATTAATTCGCAACAAACAGGTGCGCTTTTTATAAGGTTTATAGGTGTTAGGAAGGTACATATTTGTGCCAAATAGGAGTGCGCTGCATGCAGTACATGTGGAGATATAAGGGCTGAAAATGGGTCTGTAGACGTCGTCTGATGAACAAAGAGATTGAAAAAGACAAAAGGTGACCTTCACCGATTGGATTGAAAATGGTGCCAAGAGATACTTTAGGACCATACTTACAATTAATGATATTTTCCAGAAAAATCGGACTGTCCGTTAATAAGTTATTAGGGCTCAAACATTGGTAAATATCAACTTTCAACGCCCAGAACTCGAAAACGAGGCTCTCAGAATTTTCGTCCAGTTGCCCCAGTGACTCATGGCCCCAGGCCTATCATCTGGCACAGGTTTCATTCCAATCGGTGAAGGTCGCATTTGACTCAAATAAGCAGTCCAAAGTTGGTGAGGAATATCCAATATTTTGACTCTTAATAACTCACTTATTTGTCGTCTGATTTGGCTGAAATTTGGAACGTTTGTAGCCCTTATCCATACCAACAAGCCTGCAAAATATGGTAGCGGTCAATAGAAAAGCACGTGCAATATGGGCCGCCAAACATTTCATAAATAAATCGTTTTTCGCCTATAGCAGGCAAAGGAAAGCACCGACGGTGCTGCAAATACATGCGCATGCGCAGATCATTAATGCCTACATATATAAAGACCAGTCAAGGGAATCGGGGCAAGGCGTCCTGGTGAAAACGGGCCATCAATTTTACATTGCACCCTATGGAAATTAGGGCGCGAAATCGGTAAAACCGTAATAACTCTATTAATTCGCAACAAACAGGTGCGCTTTTTATAAGGTTTATAGGTGTTAGGAAGGTACATATTTGTGCCAAATAGGAGTGCGCTGCATGCAGTACATGTGGAGATATAAGGGCTGAAAATGGGTCTGTAGACGTCGTCTGATGAACAAAGAGATTGAAAAAGACAAAAGGTGACCTTCACCGATTGGATTGAAAATGGTGCCAAGAGATACTTTAGGACCATACTTACAATTAATGATATTTTCCAGAAAAATCGGACTGTCCGTTAATAAGTTGTTAGGGCTCAAACATTGGTAAATATCAACTTTCAACGCCCAGAACTCGAAAACGAGGCTCTCAGAATTTTCGTCCAGTTGCCCCAGTGACTCATGGCCCCAGGCCTATCATCTGGCACAGGTTTCATTCCAATCGGTGAAGGTCGCATTTGACTCAAATAAGCAGTCCAAAGTTGGTGAGGAATATCCAATATTTTGACTCTTAATAACTCACTTATTTGTCGTCTGATTTGGCTGAAATTTGGAACGTTTGTAGCCCTTATCCATACCAACAAGCCTGCAAAATATGGTAGCGGTCAATAGAAAAGCACGTGCAATATGGGCCGCCAAACATTTCATAAATAAATCGTTTTTCGCCTATAGCAGGCAAAGGAAAGCACCGACGGTGCTGCAAATACATGCGCATGCGCAGATCATTAATGCCTACATATATAAAGACTAGTCAAGGGAATCGGGGCAAGGCGTCCTGGTGAAAACGGGCCATCAATTTTACATTGCACCCTATGGAAATTAGGGCGCGAAATCGGTAAAACCGTAATAACTCTATTAATTCGCAACAAACAGGTGCGCTTTTTATAAGGTTTATAGGTGTTAGGAAGGTACATATTTGTGCCAAATAGGAGTGCGCTGCATGCAGTACATGTGGAGATATAAGGGCTGAAAATGGGTCTGTAGACGTCGTCTGATGAACAAAGAGATTGAAAAAGACAAAAGGTGACCTTCACCGATTGGATTGAAAATGGTGCCAAGAGATACTTTAGGACCATACTTACAATTAATGATATTTTCCAGAAAAATCGGACTGTCCGTTAATAAGTTGTTAGGGCTCAAACATTGGTAAATATCAACTTTCAACGCCCAGAACTCGAAAACGAGGCTCTCAGAATTTTCGTCCAGTTGCCCCAGTGACTCATGGCCCTAGGCCTATCATCTGGCACAGGTTTCATTCCAATCGGTGAAGGTCGCATTTGACTCAAATAAGCAGTCCAAAGTTGGTGAGGAATATCCAATATTTTGACTCTTAATAACTCACTTATTTGCCGTCTGATTTGGCTGAAATTTGGAACGTTTGTAGCCCTTATCCATACCAACAAGCCTGCAGAATATGGTAGCGGTCAATAGAAAAGCACGTGCAATATGGGCCGCCAAACATTTCATAAATAAATCGTCTTTCGCCTATAGCAGGCAAAGGAAAGCACCGACGGTGCTGCAAATACATGCGCATGCGCAGATCATTAATGCCTACATATATAAAGACTAGTCAAGGGAATCGGGGCAAGGCGTCCTGGTGAAAACGGGCCATCAATTTTACATTGCACACTATGGAAATTAGGGCGCGAAATCGGTAAAACCGTAATAACTCTATTAATTCGCAACAAACAGGTGCGCTTTTTATAAGGTTTATAGGTGTTAGGAAGGTACATATTTGTGCCAAATAGGAGTGCGCTGCATGCAGTACATGTGGAGATATAAGGGCTGAAAATGGGTCTGTAGACGTCGTCTGATGAACAAAGAGATTGAAAAAGACAAAAGGTGACCTTCACCGATTGGATTGAAAATGGTGCCAAGAGATACTTTAGGACCATACTTACAATTAATGATATTTTCCAGAAAAATCGGACTGTCCGTTAATAAGTTGTTAGGGCTCAAACATTGGTAAATATCAACTTTCAACGCCCAGAACTCGAAAACGAGGCTCTCAGAATTTTCGTCCAGTTGCCCCAGTGACTCATGGCCCCAGGCCTATCATCTGGCACAGGTTTCATTCCAATCGGTGAAGGTCGCATTTGACTCAAATAAGCAGTCCAAAGTTGGTGAGGAATATCCAATATTTTGACTCTTAATAACTCACTTATTTGTCGTCTGATTTGGCTGAAATTTGGAACGTTTGTAGCCCTTATCCATACCAACAAGCCTGCAAAATATGGTAGCGGTCAATAGAAAAGCACGTGCAATATGGGCCGCCAAACATTTCATAAATAAATCGTTTTTCGCCTATAGCAGGCAAAGGAAAGCACCGACGGTGCTGCAAATACATGCGCATGCGCAGATCATTAATGCCTACATATATAAAGACTAGTCAAGGGAATCGGGGCAAGGCGTCCTGGTGAAAACGGGCCATCAATTTTACATTGCACCCTATGGAAATTAGGGCGCGAAATCGGTAAAACCGTAATAACTCTATTAATTCGCAACAAACAGGTGCGCTTTTTATAAGGTTTATAGGTGTTAGGAAGGTACATATTTGGGCCAAATAGGAGTGCGCTGCATGCAGTACATGTGGAGATATAAGGGCTGAAAATGGGTCTGTAGACGTCGTCTGATGAACAAAGAGATTGAAAAAGACAAAAGGTGACCTTCACCGATTGGATTGAAAATGGTGCCAAGAGATACTTTAGGACCATACTTACAATTAATGATATTTTCCAGAAAAATCGGACTGTCCGTTAATAAGTTGTTAGGGCTCAAACATTGGTAAATATCAACTTTCAACGCCCAGAACTCGAAAACGAGGCTCTCAGAATTTTCGTCCAGTTGCCCCAGTGACTCATGGCCCCAGGCCTATCATCTGGCACAGGTTTCATTCCAATCGGTGAAGGTCGCATTTGACTCAAATAAGCAGTCCAAAGTTGGTGAGGAATATCCAATATTTTGACTCTTAATAACTCACTTATTTGTCGTCTGATTTAGCTGAAATTTGGAAGGTTTGTAGCCCTTATCCATACCAACAAGCCTGCAAAATATGGTAGCGGTCAATAGAAAAGCACGTGCAATATGGGCCGCCAAACATTTCATAAATAAATCGTTTTTCGCCTATAGCAGGCAAAGGAAAGCACCGACGGTGCTGCAAATACATGCGCATGCGCAGATCATTAATGCCTACATATGTAAAGACTAGTCAAGGGAATCGCGGCAAGGCGTCCTGGTGAAAACGGGCCATCAATTTTACATTGCACCCTATGGAAATTAGGGCGCGAAATCGTTAAAACCGTAATAACTCTATTAATTCGCAACAAACAGGTGCGCTTTTTATAAGGTTTATAGGTGTTAGGAAGGTACATATTTGTGCCAAATAGGAGTGCGCTGCATGCAGTACATGTGGAGATATAAGGGCTGAAAATGGGTCTGTAGACGTCGTCTGATGAACAAAGAGATTGAAAAAGACAAAAGGTGACCTTCACCGATTGGATTGAAAATGGTGCCAAGAGATACTTTAGGACCATACTTACAATTAATGATATTTTCCAGAAAAATCGGACTGTCCGTTAATAAGTTATTAGGGCTCAAACATTGGTAAATATCAACTTTCAACGCCCAGAACTCGAAAACGAGGCTCTCAGAATTTTCGTCCAGTTGCCCCAGTGACTCATGGCCCTAGGCCTATCATCTGGCACAGGTTTCATTCCAATCGGTGAAGGTCGCATTTGACTCAAATAAGCAGTCCAAAGTTGGTGAGGAATATCCAATATTTTGACTCTTAATAACTCACTTATTTGTCGTCTGATTTGGCTGAAATTTGGAACGTTTGTAGCCCTTATCCATACCAACAAGCCTGCAAAATATGGTAGCGGTCAATAGAAAAGCACGTGCAATATGGGCCGCCAAACATTTCATAAATAAATCGTTTTTCGCCTATAGCAGGCAAAGGAAAGCACCGACGGTGCTGCAAATACATGCGCATGCGCAGATCATTAATGCCTACATATATAAAGACTAGTCAAGGGAATCGGGGCAAGGCGTCCTGGTGAAAACGGGCCATCAATTTTACATTGCACCCTATGGAAATTAGGGCGCGAAATCGGTAAAACCGTAATAACTCTATTAATTCGCAACAAACAGGTGCGCTTTTTATAAGGTTTATAGGTGTTAGGAAGGTACATATTTGTGCCAAATAGGAGTGCGCTGCATGCAGTACATGTGGAGATATAAGGGCTGAAAATGGGTCTGTAGACGTCGTCTGATGAACAAAGAGATTGAAAAAGACAAAAGGTGACCTTCACCGATTGGATTGAAAATGGTGCCAAGAGATACTTTAGGACCATACTTACAATTAATGATATTTTCCAGAAAAATCGGACTGTCCGTTAATAAGTTATTAGGGCTCAAACATTGGTAAATATCAACTTTCAACGCCCAGAACTCGAAAACGAGGCTCTCAGAATTTTCGTCCAGTTGCCCCAGTGACTCATGGCCCCAGGCCTATCATCTGGCACAGGTTTCATTCCAATCGGTGAAGGTCGCATTTGACTCAAATAAGCAGTCCAAAGTTGGTGAGGAATATCCAATATTTTGACTCTTAATAACTCACTTATTTGTCGTCTGATTTGGCTGAAATTTGGAACGTTTGTAGCCCTTATCCATACCAACAAGCCTGCAAAATATGGTAGCGGTCAATAGAAAAGCACGTGCAATATGGGCCGCCAAACATTTCATAAATAAATCGTTTTTCGCCTATAGCAGGCAAAGGAAAGCACCGACGGTGCTGCAAATACATGCGCATGCGCAGATCATTAATGCCTACATATATAAGGACTAGTCAAGGGAATCGGGGCAAGGCGTCCTGGTGAAAACGGGCCATCAATTTTACATTGCACCCTATGGAAATTAGGGCGCGAAATCGGTAAAACCGTAATAACTCTATTAATTCGCAACAAACAGGTGCGCTTTTTATAAGGTTTATAGGTGTTAGGAAGGTACATATTTGTGCCAAATAGGAGTGCGCTGCATGCAGTACATGTGGAGATATAAGGGCTGAAAATGGGTCTGTAGACGTCGTCTGATGAACAAAGAGATTGAAAAAGACAAAAGGTGACCTTCACCGATTGGATTGAAAATGGTGCCAAGAGATACTTTAGGACCATACTTACAATTAATGATATTTTCCAGAAAAATCGGACTGTCCGTTAATAAGTTATTAGGGCTCAAACATTGGTAAATATCAACTTTCAACGCCCAGAACTCGAAAACGAGGCTCTCAGAATTTTCGTCCAGTTGCCCCAGTGACTCATGGCCCCAGGCCTAGCATCTGGCACAGGTTTCATTCCAGTCGGTGAAGGTCGCATTTGACTCAAATAAGCAGTCCAAAGTTGGTGAGGAATATCCAATATTTTGACTCTTAATAACTCACTTATTTGTCGTCTGATTTGGCTGAAATTTGGAACGTTTGTAGCCCTTATCCATACCAACAAGCCTGCAAAATATGGTAGCGGTCAATAGAAAAGCACGTGCAATATGGGCCGCCAAACATTTCATAAATAAATCGTTTTTCGCCTATAGCAGGCAAAGGAAAGCACCGACGGTGCTGCAAATACATGCGCATGCGCAGATCATTAATGCCTACATATATAAAGACTAGTCAAGGGAATCGGGGCAAGGCGTCCTGGTGAAAACGGGCCATCAATTTTACATTGCACCCTATGGAAATTAGGGCGCGAAATCGGTAAAACCGTAATAACTCTATTGATTCGCAACAAACAGGTGCGCTTTTTATAAGGTTTATAGGTGTTAGGAAGGTACATATTTGTGCCAAATAGGAGTGCGCTGCATGCAGTACATGTGGAGATATAAGGGCTGAAAATGGGTCTGTAGACGTCGTCTGATGAACAAAGAGATTGAAAAAGACAAAAGGTGACCTTCACCGATTGGATTGAAAATGGTGCCAAGAGATACTTTAGGACCATACTTACAATTAATGATATTTTCCAGAAAAATCGGACTGTCCGTTAATAAGTTATTAGGGCTCAAACATTGGTAAATATCAACTTTCAACGCCCAGAACTCGAAAACGAGGCTCTCAGAATTTTCGTCCAGTTGCCCCAGTGACTCATGGCCCCAGGCCTAGCATCTGGCACAGGTTTCATTCCAGTCGGTGAAGGTCGCATTTGACTCAAATAAGCAGTCCAAAGTTGGTGAGGAATATCCAATATTTTGACTCTTAATAACTCACTTTTTTGTCGTCTGATTTGGCTGAAATTTGGAACGTTTGTAGCCCTTATCCATACCAACAAGCCTGCAAAATATGGTAGCGGTCAATAGAAAAGCACGTGCAATATGGGCCGCCAAACATTTCATAAATAAATCGTTTTTCGCCTATAGCAGGCAAAGGAAAGCACCGACGGTGCTGCAAATACATGCGCATGCGCAGATCATTAATGCCTACATATATAAAGACTAGTCAAGGGAATCGGGGCAAGGCGTCCTGGTGAAAACGGGCCATCAATTTTACATTGCACCCTATGGAAATTAGGGCGCGAAATCGGTAAAACCGTAATAACTCTATTAATTCGCAACAAACAGGTGCGCTTTTTATAAGGTTTATAGGTGTTAGGAAGGTACATATTTGTGCCAAATAGGAGTGCGCTGCATGCAGTACATGTGGAGATATAAGGGCTGAAAATGGGTCTGTAGACGTCGTCTGATGAACAAAGAGATTGAAAAAGACAAAAGGTGACCTTCACCGATTGGATTGAAAATGGTGCCAAGAGATACTTTAGGACCATACTTACAATTAATGATATTTTCCAGAAAAATCGGACTGTCCGTTAATAAGTTATTAGGGCTCAAACATTGGTAAATATCAACTTTCAACGCCCAGAACTCGAAAACGAGGCTCTCAGAATTTTCGTCCAGTTGCCCCAGTGACTCATGGCCCCAGGCCTATCATCTGGCACAGGTTTCATTCCAATCGGTGAAGGTCGCATTTGACTCAAATAAGCAGTCCAAAGTTGGTGAGGAATATCCAATATTTTGACTCTTAATAACTCACTTATTTGTCGTCTGATTTGGCTGAAATTTGGAACGTTTGTAGCCCTTATCCATACCAACAAGCCTGCAAAATATGGTAGCGGTCAATAGAAAAGCACGTGCAATATGGGCCGCCAAACATTTCATAAATAAATCGTTTTTCGCCTATAGCAGGCAAAGGAAAGCACCGACGGTGCTGCAAATACATGCGCATGCGCAGATCATTAATGCCTACATATATAAAGACTAGTCAAGGGAATCGGGGCAAGGCGTCCTGGTGAAAACGGGCCATCAATTTTACATTGCACCCTATGGAAATTAGGGCGCGAAATCGGTAAAACCGTAATAACTCTATTAATTCGCAACAAACAGGTGCGCTTTTTATAAGGTTTATAGGTGTTAGGAAGGTACATATTTGTGCCAAATAGGAGTGCGCTGCATGCAGTACATGTGGAGATATAAGGGCTGAAAATGGGTCTGTAGACGTCGTCTGATGAACAAAGAGATTGAAAAAGACAAAAGGTGACCTTCACCGATTGGATTGAAAATGGTGCCAAGAGATACTTTAGGACCATACTTACAATTAATGATATTTTCCAGAAAAATCGGACTGTCCGTTAATAAGTTATTAGGGCTCAAACATTGGTAAATATCAACTTTCAACGCCCAGAACTCGAAAACGAGGCTCTCAGAATTTTCGTCCAGTTGCCCCAGTGACTCATGGCCCCAGGCCTATCATCTGGCACAGGTTTCATTCCAATCGGTGAAGGTCGCATTTGACTCAAATAAGCAGTCTAAAGTTGGTGAGGAATATCCAATATTTTGACTCTTAATAACTCACTTATTTGTCGTCTGATTTGGCTGAAATTTGGAACGTTTGTAGCCCTTATCCATACCAACAAGCCTGCAAAATATGGTAGCGGTCAATAGAAAAGCACGTGCAATATGGGCCGCCAAACATTTCATAAATAAATCGTTTTTCGCCTATAGCAGGCAAAGGAAAGCACCGACGGTGCTGCAAATACATGCGCATACGCAGATCATTAATGCCTACATATATAAAGACTAGTCAAGGGAATCGGGGCAAGGCGTCCTGGTGAAAACGGGCCATCAATTTTACATTGCACCCTATGGAAATTAGGGCGCGAAATCGGTAAAACCGTAATAACTCTATTAATTCGCAACAAACAGGTGCGCTTTTTATAAGATTTATAGGTGTTAGGAAGGTACATATTTGTGCCAAATAGGAGTGCGCTGCATGCAGTACATGTGGAGATATAAGGGCTGAAAATGGGTCTGTAGACGTCGTCTGATGAACAAAGAGATTGAAAAAGACAAAAGGTGACCTTCACCGATTGGATTGAAAATGGTGCCAAGAGATACTTTAGGACCATACTTACAATTAATGATATTTTCCAGAAAAATCGGACTGTCCGTTAATAAGTTATTAGGGCTCAAACATTGGTAAATATCAACTTTCAACGCCCAGAACTCGAAAACGAGGCTCTCAGAATTTTCGTCCAGTTGCCCCAGTGACTCATGGCCCCAGGCCTATCATCTGGCACAGGTTGCATTCCAATCGGTGAAGGTCGCATTTGACTCAAATAAGCAGTCCAAAGTTGGTGAGGAATATCCAATATTTTGACTCTTAATAACTCACTTATTTGTCGTCTGATTTGGCTGAAATTTGGATCGTTTGTAGCCCTTATCCATACCAACAAGTCTGCAAAATATGGTAGCGGTCAATAGAAAAGCACGTGCAATATGGGCCGCCAAACATTTCATAAATAAATCGTTTTTCGCCTATAGCAGGCAAAGGAAAGCACCGACGGTGCTGCAAATACATGCGCATGCGCAGATCATTAATGCCTACATATATAAAGACTAGTCAAGGGAATCGGGGCAAGGCGTCCTGGTGAAAACGGGCCATCAATTTTACATTGCACCCTATGGAAATTAGAGCGCGAAATCGGTAAAACCGTAATAACTCTATTAATTCGCAACAAACAGGTGCGCTTTTTATAAGGTTTATAGGTGTTAGGAAGGTACATATTTGTGCCAAATAGGAGTGCGCTGCATGCAGTACATGTGGAGATATAAGGGCTGAAAATGGGTCTGTAGACGTCGTCTGATGAACAAAGAGATTGAAAAAGACAAAAGGTGACCTTCACCGATTGGATTGAAAATGGTGCCAAGAGATACTTTAGGACCATATTTACAATTAATGATATTTTCCAGAAAAATCGGACTGTCCGTTAATAAGTTATTAGGGCTCAAACATTGGTAAATATCAACTTTCAACGCCCAGAACTCGAAAACGAGGCTCTCAGAATTTTCGTCCAGTTGCCTCAGTGACTCATGGCCCCAGGCCTATCATCTGGCACAGGTTTCATTCCAATCGGTGAAGGTCGCATTTGACTCAAATAAGCAGTCCAAAGTTAGTGAGGAATATCCAATATTTTGACTCTTAATAACTCACTTATTTGTCGTCTGATTGGGCTGAAATTTGGAACGTTTGTAGCCCTTATCCATACCAACAAGCCTGCAAAATATGGTAGCGGTCAATAGAAAAGCACGTGCAATATGGGCCGCCAAACATTTCATAAATAAATCGTTTTTCGCCTATAGCAGGCAAAGGAAAGCACCGACGGTGCTGCAAATACATGCGCATGCGCAGATCATTAATGCCTACATATATAAAGACTAGTCAAGGGAATCGGGGCAAGGCGTCCTGGTGAAAACGGGCCATCAATTTTACATTGCACCCTATGGAAATTAGGGCGCGAAATCGGTAAAACCGTAATAACTCTATTAATTCGCAACAAACAGGTGCGCTTTTTATAAGGTTTATAGGTGTTAGGAAGGTACATATTTGTGCCAAATAGGAGTGCGCTGCATGCAGTACATGTGGAGATATAAGGGCTGAAAATGGGTCTGTAGACGTCGTCTGATGAACAAAGAGATTGAAAAAGACAAAAGGTGACCTTCACCGATTGGATTGAAAATGGTGCCAAGAGATACTTTAGGACCATACTTACAATTAATGATATTTTCCAGAAAAATCGGACTGTCCGTTAATAAGTTATTAGGGCTCAAACATTGGTAAATATCAACTTTCAACGCCCAGAACTCGAAAACGAGGCTCTCAGAATTTTCGTCCAGTTGCCCCAGTGACTCATGGCCCCAGGCCTATCATCTGGCACAGGTTTCATTCCAATCGGTGAAGGTCGCATTTGACTCAAATAAGCAGTCCAAAGTTGGTGAGGAATATCCAATATTTTGACTCTTAATAACTCACTTATTTGTCGTCTGATTTGGCTGAAATTTGGAACGTTTGTAGCCCTTATCCATACCAACAAGCCTGCAAAATATGGTAGCGGTCAATAGAAAAGCACGTGCAATATGGGCCGCCAAACATTTCATAAATAAATCGTTTTTCGCCTATAGCAGGCAAAGGAAAGCACCGACGGTGCTGCAAATACATGCGCATGCGCAGATCATTAATGCCTACATATATAAAGACTAGTCAAGGGAATCGGGGCAAGGCGTCCTGGTGAAAACGGGCCATCAATTTTACATTGCACCCTATGGAAATTAGGGCGCGAAATCGGTAAAACCGTAATAACTCTATTAATTCGCAACAAACAGGTGCGCTTTTTATAAGGTTTATAGGTGTTAGGAAGGTACATATTTGTGCCAAATAGGAGTGCGCTGCATGCAGTACATGTGGAGATATAAGGGCTGAAAATGGGTCTGTAGACGTCGTCTGATGAACAAAGAGATTGAAAAAGACAAAAGGTGACCTTCACCGATTGGATTGAAAATGGTGCCAAGAGATACTTTAGGACCATACTTACAATTAATGATATTTTCCAGAAAAATCGGACTGTCCGTTAATAAGTTATTAGGGCTCAAACATTGGTAAATATCAACTTTCAACGCCCAGAACTCGAAAACGAGGCTCTCAGAATTTTCGTCCAGTTGCCCCAGTGACTCATGGCCCCAGGCCTATCATCTGGCACAGGTTTCATTCCAATCGGTGAAGGTCGCATTTGACTCAAATAAGCAGTCCAAAGTTGGTGAGGAATATCCAATATTTTGACTCTTAATAACTCACTTATTTGTCGTCTGATTTGGCTGAAATTTGGAACGTTTGTAGCCCTTATCCATACCAACAAGCCTGCAAAATATGGTAGCGGTCAATAGAAAAGCACGTGCAATATGGGCCGCCAAACATTTCATAAATAAATCGTTTTTCGCCTATAGCAGGCAAAGGAAAGCACCGACGGTGCTGCAAATACATGCGCATGCGCAGATCATTAATGCCTACATATATAAAGACTAGTCAAGGGAATCGGGGCAAGGCGTCCTGGTGAAAACGGGCCATCAATTTTACATTGCACCCTATGGAAATTAGGGCGCGAAATCGGTAAAACCGTAATAACTCTATTAATTCGCAACAAACAGGTGCGCTTTTTATAAGGTTTATAGGTGTTAGGAAGGTACATATTTGTGCCAAATAGGAGTGCGCTGCATGCAGTACATGTGGAGATATAAGGGCTGAAAATGGGTCTGTAGACGTCGTCTGATGAACAAAGAGATTGAAAAAGACAAAAGGTGACCTTCACCGATTGGATTGAAAATGGTGCCAAGAGATACTTTAGGACCATACTTACAATTAATGATATTTTCCAGAAAAATCGGACTGTCCGTTAATAAGTTATTAGGGCTCAAACATTGGTAAATATCAACTTTCAACGCCCAGAACTCGAAAACGAGGCTCTCAGAATTTTCGTCCAGTTGCCCCAGTGACTCATGGCCCCAGGCCTATCATCTGGCACAGGTTTCATTCCAATCGGTGAAGGTCGCATTTGACTCAAATAAGCAGTCCAAAGTTGGTGAGGAATATCCAATATTTTGACTCTTAATAACTCACTTATTTGTCGTCTGATTTGGCTGAAATTTGGAACGTTTGTAGCCCTTATCCATACCAACAAGCCTGCAAAATATGGTAGCGGTCAATAGAAAAGCACGTGCAATATGGGCCGCCAAACATTTCATAAATAAATCGTTTTTCGCCTATAGCAGGCAAAGGAAAGCACCGACGGTGCTGCAAATACATGCGCATGCGCAGATCATTAATGCCTACATATATAAAGACTAGTCAAGGGAATCGGGGCAAGGCGTCCTGGTGAAAACGGGCCATCAATTTTACATTGCACCCTATGGAAATTAGGGCGCGAAATCGGTAAAACCGTAATAACTCTATTAATTCGCAACAAACAGGTGCGCTTTTTATAAGGTTTATAGGTGTTAGGAAGGTACATATTTGTGCCAAATAGGAGTGCGCTGCATGCAGTACATGTGGAGATATAAGGGCTGAAAATGGGTCTGTAGACGTCGTCTGATGAACAAAGAGATTGAAAAAGACAAAAGGTGACCTTCACCGATTGGATTGAAAATGGTGCCAAGAGATACTTTAGGACCATACTTACAATTAATGATATTTTCCAGAAAAATCGGACTGTCCGTTAATAAGTTATTAGGGCTCAAACATTGGTAAATATCAACTTTCAACGCCCAGAACTCGAAAACGAGGCTCTCAGAATTTTCGTCCAGTTGCCCCAGTGACTCATGGCCCCAGGCCTATCATCTGGCACAGGTTTCATTCCAATCGGTGAAGGTCGCATTTGACTCAAATAAGCAGTCCAAAGTTGGTGAGGAATATCCAATATTTTGACTCTTAATAACTCACTTATTTGTCGTCTGATTTGGCTGAAATTTGGAACGTTTGTAGCCCTTATCCATACCAACAAGCCTGCAAAATATGGTAGCGGTCAATAGAAAAGCACGTGCAATATGGGCCGCCAAACATTTCATAAATAAATCGTTTTTCGCCTATAGCAGGCAAAGGAAAGCACCGACGGTGCTGCAAATACATGCGCATGCGCAGATCATTAATGCCTACATATATAAAGACTAGTCAAGGGAATCGGGGCAAGGCGTCCTGGTGAAAACGGGCCATCAATTTTACATTGCACCCTATGGAAATTAGGGCGCGAAATCGGTAAAACCGTAATAACTCTATTAATTCGCAACAAACAGGTGCGCTTTTTATAAGGTTTATAGGTGTTAGGAAGGTACATATTTGTGCCAAATAGGAGTGCGCTGCATGCAGTACATGTGGAGATATAAGGGCTGAAAATGGGTCTGTAGACGTCGTCTGATGAACAAAGAGATTGAAAAAGACAAAAGGTGACCTTCACCGATTGGATTGAAAATGGTGCCAAGAGATACTTTAGGACCATACTTACAATTAATGATATTTTCCAGAAAAATCGGACTGTCCGTTAATAAGTTATTAGGGCTCAAACATTGGTAAATATCAACTTTCAACGCCCAGAACTCGAAAACGAGGCTCTCAGAATTTTCGTCCAGTTGCCCCAGTGACTCATGGCCCCAGGCCTATCATCTGGCACAGGTTTCATTCCAATCGGTGAAGGTCGCATTTGACTCAAATAAGCAGTCCAAAGTTGGTGAGGAATATCCAATATTTTGACTCTTAATAACTCACTTATTTGTCGTCTGATTTGGCTGAAATTTGGAACGTTTGTAGCCCTTATCCATACCAACAAGCCTGCAAAATATGGTAGCGGTCAATAGAAAAGCACGTGCAATATGGGCCGCCAAACATTTCATAAATAAATCGTTTTTCGCCTATAGCAGGCAAAGGAAAGCACCGACGGTGCTGCAAATACATGCGCATGCGCAGATCATTAATGCCTACATATATAAAGACTAGTCAAGGGAATCGGGGCAAGGCGTCCTGGTGAAAACGGGCCATCAATTTTACATTGCACCCTATGGAAATTAGGGCGCGAAATCGGTAAAACCGTAATAACTCTATTAATTCGCAACAAACAGGTGCGCTTTTTATAAGGTTTATAGGTGTTAGGAAGGTACATATTTGTGCCAAATAGGAGTGCGCTGCATGCAGTACATGTGGAGATATAAGGGCTGAAAATGGGTCTGTAGACGTCGTCTGATGAACAAAGAGATTGAAAAAGACAAAAGGTGACCTTCACCGATTGGATTGAAAATGGTGCCAAGAGATACTTTAGGACCATACTTACAATTAATGATATTTTCCAGAAAAATCGGACTGTCCGTTAATAAGTTATTAGGGCTCAAACATTGGTAAATATCAACTTTCAACGCCCAGAACTCGAAAACGAGGCTCTCAGAATTTTCGTCCAGTTGCCCCAGTGACTCATGGCCCCAGGCCTATCATCTGGCACAGGTTTCATTCCAATCGGTGAAGGTCGCATTTGACTCAAATAAGCAGTCCAAAGTTGGTGAGGAATATCCAATATTTTGACTCTTAATAACTCACTTATTTGTCGTCTGATTTGGCTGAAATTTGGAACGTTTGTAGCCCTTATCCATACCAACAAGCCTGCAAAATATGGTAGCGGTCAATAGAAAAGCACGTGCAATATGGGCCGCCAAACATTTCATAAATAAATCGTTTTTCGCCTATAGCAGGCAAAGGAAAGCACCGACGGTGCTGCAAATACATGCGCATGCGCAGATCATTAATGCCTACATATATAAAGACTAGTCAAGGGAATCGGGGCAAGGCGTCCTGGTGAAAACGGGCCATCAATTTTACATTGCACCCTATGGAAATTAGGGCGCGAAATCGGTAAAACCGTAATAACTCTATTAATTCGCAACAAACAGGTGCGCTTTTTATAAGGTTTATAGGTGTTAGGAAGGTACATATTTGTGCCAAATAGGAGTGCGCTGCAATGCAGTACATGTGGAGATATAAGGGCTGAAAATGGGTCTGTAGACGTCGTCTGATGAACAAAGAGATTGAAAAAGACAAAAGGTGACCTTCACCGATTGGATTGAAAATGGTGCCAAGAGATACTTTAGGACCATACTTACAATTAATGATATTTTCCAGAAAAATCGGACTGTCCGTTAATAAGTTATTAGGGCTCAAACATTGGTAAATATCAACTTTCAACGCCCAGAACTCGAAAACGAGGCTCTCAGAATTTTCGTCCAGTTGCCCCAGTGACTCATGGCCCCAGGCCTATCATCTGGCACAGGTTTCATTCCAATCGGTGAAGGTCGCATTTGACTCAAATAAGCAGTCCAAAGTTGGTGAGGAATATCCAATATTTTGACTCTTAATAACTCACTTATTTGTCGTCTGATTTGGCTGAAATTTGGAACGTTTGTAGCCCTTATCCATACCAACAAGCCTGCAAAATATGGTAGCGGTCAATAGAAAAGCACGTGCAATATGGGCCGCCAAACATTTCATAAATAAATCGTTTTTCGCCTATAGCAGGCAAAGGAAAGCACCGACGGTGCTGCAAATACATGCGCATGCGCAGATCATTAATGCCTACATATATAAAGACTAGTCAAGGGAATCGGGGCAAGGCGTCCTGGTGAAAACGGGCCATCAATTTTACATTGCACCCTATGGAAATTAGGGCGCGAAATCGGTAAAATCGTAATAACTCTATTAATTCGCAACAAACAGGTGCGCTTTTTATAAGGTTTATAGGTGTTAAGAAGGTACATATTTGTGCCAAATAGGAGTGCGCTGCATGCAGTACATGTGGAGATATAAGGGCTGAAAATGGGTCTGTAGACGTCGTCTGATGAACAAAGAGATTGAAAAAGACAAAAGGTGACCTTCACCGATTGGATTGAAAATGGTGCCAAGAGATACTTTAGGACCATACTTACAATTAATGATATTTTCCAGAAAAATCGGACTGTCCGTTAATAAGTTATTAGGGCTCAAACATTGGTAAATATCAACTTTCAACGCCCAGAACTCGAAAACGAGGCTCTCAGAATTTTCGTCCAGTTGCCCCAGTGACTCATGGCCCCAGGCCTATCATCTGGCACAGGTTTCATTCCAATCGGTGAAGGTCGCATTTGACTCAAATAAGCAGTCCAAAGTTGGTGAGGAATATCCAATATTTTGACTCTTAATAACTCACTTATTTGTCGTCTGATTTGGCTGAAATTTGGAACGTTTGTAGCCCTTATCCATACCAACAAGCCTGCAAAATATGGTAGCGGTCAATAGAAAAGCACGTGCAATATGGGCCGCCAAACATTTCATAAATAAATCGTTTTTCGCCTATAGCAGGCAAAGGAAAGCACCGACGGTGCTGCAAATACATGCGCATGCGCAGATCATTAATGCCTACATATATAAAGACTAGTCAAGGGAATCGGGGCAAGGCGTCCTGGTGAAAACGGGCCATCAATTTTACATTGCACCCTATGGAAATTAGGGCGCGAAATCGGTAAAACCGTAATAACTCTATTAATTCGCAACAAACAGGTGCGCTTTTTATAAGGTTTATAGGTGTTAGGAAGGTACATATTTGTGCCAAATAGGAGTGCGCTGCATGCAGTACATGTGGAGATATAAGGGCTGAAAATGGGTCTGTAGACGTCGTCTGATGAACAAAGAGATTGAAAAAGACAAAAGGTGACCTTCACCGATTGGATTGAAAATGGTGCCAAGAGATACTTTAGGACCATACTTACAATTAATGATATTTTCCAGAAAAATCGGACTGTCCGTTAATAAGTTATTAGGGCTCAAACATTGGTAAATATCAACTTTCAACGCCCTGAACTCGAAAACGAGGCTCTCAGAATTTTCGTCCAGTTGCCCCAGTGACTCATGGCCCCAGGCCTATCATCTGGCACAGGTTTCATTCCAATCGGTGAAGGTCGCATTTGACTCAAATAAGCAGTCCAAAGTTGGTGAGGAATATCCAATATTTTGACTCTTAATAACTCACTTATTTGTCGTCTGATTTGGCTGAAATTTGGAACGTTTGTAGCCCTTATCCATACCAACAAGCCTGCAAAATATGGTAGCGGTCAATAGAAAAGCACGTGCAATATGGGCCGCCAAACATTTCATAAATAAATCGTTTTTCGCCTATAGCAGGCAAAGGAAAGCACCGACGGTGCTGCAAATACATGCGCATGCGCAGATCATTAATGCCTACATATATAAAGACTAGTCAAGGGAATCGGGGCAAGGCGTCCTGGTGAAAACGGGCCATCAATTTTACATTGCACCCTATGGAAATTAGGGCGCGAAATCGGTAAAACCGTAATAACTCTATTAATTCGCAACAAACAGGTGCGCTTTTTATAAGGTTTATAGGTGTTAGGAAGGTACATATTTGTGCCAAATAGGAGTGCGCTGCATGCAGTACATGTGGAGATATAAGGGCTGAAAATGGGTCTGTAGACGTCGTCTGATGAACAAAGAGATTGAAAAAGACAAAAGGTGACCTTCACCGATTGGATTGAAAATGGTGCCAAGAGATACTTTAGGACCATACTTACAATTAATGATATTTTCCAGAAAAATCGGACTGTCCGTTAATAAGTTATTAGGGCTCAAACATTGGTAAATATCAACTTTCAACGCCCAGAACTCGAAAACGAGGCTCTCAGAATTTTCGTCCAGTTGCCCCAGTGACTCATGGCCCCAGGCCTATCATCTGGCACAGGTTTCATTCCAATCGGTGAAGGTCGCATTTGACTCAAATAAGCAGTCCAAAGTTGGTGAGGAATATCCAATATTTTGACTCTTAATAACTCACTTATTTGTCGTCTGATTTGGCTGAAATTTGGAACGTTTGTAGCCCTTATCCATACCAACAAGCCTGCAAAATATGGTAGCGGTCAATAGAAAAGCACGTGCAATATGGGCCGCCAAACATTTCATAAATAAATCGTTTTTCGCCTATAGCAGGCAAAGGAAAGCACCGACGGTGCTGCAAATACATGCGCATGCGCAGATCATTAATGCCTACATATATAAAGACTAGTCAAGGGAATCGGGGCAAGGCGTCCTGGTGAAAACGGGCCATCAATTTTACATTGCACCCTATGGAAATTAGGGCGCGAAATCGGTAAAACCGTAATAACTCTATTAATTCGCAACAAACAGGTGCGCTTTTTATAAGGTTTATAGGTGTTAGGAAGGTACATATTTGTGCCAAATAGGAGTGCGCTGCATGCAGTACATGTGGAGATATAAGGGCTGAAAATGGGTCTGTAGACGTCGTCTGATGAACAAAGAGATTGAAAAAGACAAAAGGTGACCTTCACCGATTGGATTGAAAATGGTGCCAAGAGATACTTTAGGACCATACTTACAATTCATGATATTTTCCAGAAAAATCGGACTGTCCGTTAATAAGTTATTAGGGCTCAAACATTGGTAAATATCAACTTTCAACGCCCAGAACTCGAAAACGAGGCTCTCAGAATTTTCGTCCAGTTGCCCCAGTGACTCATGGCCCCAGGCCTATCATCTGGCACAGGTTTCATTCCAATCGGTGAAGGTCGCATTTGACTCAAATAAGCAGTCCAAAGTTGGTGAGGAATATCCAATATTTTGACTCTTAATAACTCACTTATTTGTCGTCTGATTTGGCTGAAATTTGGAACGTTTGTAGCCCTTATCCATACCAACAAGCCTGCAAAATATGGTAGCGGTCAATAGAAAAGCACGTGCAATATGGGCCGCCAAACATTTCATAAATAAATCGTTTTTCGCCTATAGCAGGCAAAGGAAAGCACCGACGGTGCTGCAAATACATGCGCATGCGCAGATCATTAATGCCTACATATATAAAGACTAGTCAAGGGAATCGGGGCAAGGCGTCCTGGTGAAAACGGGCCATCAATTTTACATTGCACCCTATGGAAATTAGGGCGCGAAATCGGTAAAACCGTAATAACTCTATTAATTCGCAACAAACAGGTGCGCTTTTTATAAGGTTTATAGGTGTTAGGAAGGTACATATTTGTGCCAAATAGGAGTGCGCTGCATGCAGTACATGTGGAGATATAAGGGCTGAAAATGGGTCTGTAGACGTCGTCTGATGAACAAAGAGATTGAAAAAGACAAAAGGTGACCTTCACCGATTGGATTGAAAATGGTGCCAAGAGATACTTTAGGACCATACTTACAATTAATGATATTTTCCAGAAAAATCGGACTGTCCGTTAATAAGTTATTAGGGCTCAAACATTGGTAAATATCAACTTTCAACGCCCAGAACTCGAAAACGAGGCTCTCAGAATTTTCGTCCAGTTGCCCCAGTGACTCATGGCCCCAGGCCTATCATCTGGCACAGGTTTCATTCCAATCGGTGAAGGTCGCATTTGACTCAAATAAGCAGTCCAAAGTTGGTGAGGAATATCCAATATTTTGACTCTTAATAACTCACTTATTTGTCGTCTGATTTGGCTGAAATTTGGAACGTTTGTAGCCCTTATCCATACCAACAAGCTTGCAAAATATGGTAGCGGTCAATAGAAAAGCACGTGCAATATGGGCCGCCAAACATTTCATAAATAAATCGTTTTTCGCCTATAGCAGGCAAAGGAAAGCACCGACGGTGCTGCAAATACATGCGCATGCGCAGATCATTAATGCCTACATATATAAAGACTAGTCAAGGGAATCGGGGCAAGGCGTCCTGGTGAAAACGGGCCATCAATTTTACATTGCACCCTATGGAAATTAGGGCGCGAAATCGGTAAAACCGTAATAACTCTATTAATTCGCAACAAACAGGTGCGCTTTTTATAAGGTTTATAGGTGTTAGGAAGGTACATATTTGTGCCAAATAGGAGTGCGCTGCATGCAGTACATGTGGAGATATAAGGGCTGAAAATGGGTCTGTAGACGTCGTCTGATGAACAAAGAGATTGAAAAAGACAAAAGGTGACCTTCACCGATTGGATTGAAAATGGTGCCAAGAGATACTTTAGGACCATACTTACAATTAATGATATTTTCCAGAAAAATCGGACTGTCCGTTAATAAGTTATTAGGGCTCAAACATTGGTAAATATCAACTTTCAACGCCCAGAACTCGAAAACGAGGCTCTCAGAATTTTCGTCCAGTTGCCCCAGTGACTCATGGCCCCAGGCCTATCATCTGGCACAGGTTTCATTCCAATCGGTGAAGGTCGCATTTGACTCAAATAAGCAGTCCAAAGTTGGTGAGGAATATCCAATATTTTGACTCTTAATAACTCACTTATTTGTCGTCTGATTTGGCTGAAATTTGGAACGTTTGTAGCCCTTATCCATACCAACAAGCCTGCAAAATATGGTAGCGGTCAATAGAAAAGCACGTGCAATATGGGCCGCCAAACATTTCATAAATAAATCGTTTTTCGCCTATAGCAGGCAAAGGAAAGCACCGACGGTGCTGCAAATACATGCGCCTGCGCAGATCATTAATGTCTACATATATAAAGACTAGTCAAGGGAATCGGGGCAAGGCGTCCTGGTGAAAACGGGCCATCAATTTTACATTGCACCCTATGGAAATTAGGGCGCGAAATCGGTAAAACCGTAATAACTCTATTAATTCGCAACAAACAGGTGCGCTTTTTATAAGGTTTATAGGTGTTAGGAAGGTACATATTTGTGCCAAATAGGAGTGCGCTGCATGCAGTACATGTGGAGATATAAGGGCTGAAAATGGGTCTGTAGACGTCGTCTGATGAACAAAGAGATTGAAAAAGACAAAAGGTGACCTTCACCGATTGGATTGAAAATGGTGCCAAGAGATACTTTAGGACCATACTTACAATTAATGATATTTTCCAGAAAAATCGGACTGTCCGTTAATAAGTTATTAGGGCTCAAACATTGGTAAATATCAACTTTCAACGCCCAGAACTCGAAAACGAGGCTCTCAGAATTTTCGTCCAGTTGCCCCAGTGACTCATGGCCCCAGGCCTATCATCTGGCACAGGTTTCATTCCAATCGGTGAAGGTCGCATTTGACTCAAATAAGCAGTCCAAAGTTGGTGAGGAATATCCAATATTTTGACTCTTAATAACTCACTTATTTGTCGTCTGATTTGGCTGAAATTTGGAACGTTTGTAGCCCTTATCCATACCAACAAGCCTGCAAAATATGGTAGCGGTCAATAGAAAAGCACGTGCAATATGGGCCGCCAAACATTTCATAAATAAATCGTTTTTCGCCTATAGCAGGCAAAGGAAAGCACCGACGGTGCTGCAAATACATGCGCATGCGCAGATCATTAATGCCTACATATATAAAGACTAGTCAAGGGAATCGGGGCAAGGCGTCCTGGTGAAAACGGGCCATCAATTTTACATTGCACCCTATGGAAATTAGGGCGCGAAATCGGTAAAACCGTAATAACTCTATTAATTCGCAACAAACAGGTGCGCTTTTTATAAGGTTTATAGGTGTTAGGAAGGTACATATTTGTGCCAAATAGGAGTGCGCTGCATGCAGTACATGTGGAGATATAAGGGCTGAAAATGGGTCTGTAGACGTCGTCTGATGACCAAAGAGATTGAAAAAGACAAAAGGTGACCTTCACCGATTGGATTGAAAATGGTGCCAAGAGATACTTTAGGACCATACTTACAATTAATGATATTTTCCAGAAAAATCGGACTGTCCGTTAATAAGTTATTAGGGCTCAAACATTGGTAAATATCAACTTTCAACGCCCAGAACTCGAAAACGAGGCTCTCAGAATTTTCGTCCAGTTGCCCCAGTGACTCATGGCCCCAGGCCTATCATCTGGCACAGGTTTCATTCCAATCGGTGAAGGTCGCATTTGACTCAAATAAGCAGTCCAAAGTTGGTGAGGAATATCCAATATTTTGACTCTTAATAACTCACTTATTTGTCGTCTGATTTGGCTGAAATTTGGAACGTTTGTAGCCCTTATCCATACCAACAAGCCTGCAAAATATGGTAGCGGTCAATAGAAAAGCACGTGCAATATGGGCCGCCAAACATTTCATAAATAAATCGTTTTTCGCCTATAGCAGGCAAAGGAAAGCACCGACGGTGCTGCAAATACATGCGCATGCGCAGATCATTAATGCCTACATATATAAAGACTAGTCAAGGGAATCGGGGCAAGGCGTCCTGGTGAAAACGGGCCATCAATTTTACATTGCACCCTATGGAAATTAGGGCGCGAAATCGGTAAAACCGTAATAACTCTATTAATTCGCAACAAACAGGTGCGCTTTTTATAAGGTTTATAGGTGTTAGGAAGGTACATATTTGTGCCAAATAGGAGTGCGCTGCATGCAGTACATGTGGAGATATAAGGGCTGAAAATGGGTCTGTAGACGTCGTCTGATGAACAAAGAGATTGAAAAAGACAAAAGGTGACCTTCACCGATTGGATTGAAAATGGTGCCAAGAGATACTTTAGGACCATACTTACAATTAATGATATTTTCCAGAAAAATCGGACTGTCCGTTAATAAGTTATTAGGGCTCAAACATTGGTAAATATCAACTTTCAACGCCCAGAACTCGAAAACGAGGCTCTCAGAATTTTCGTCCAGTTGCCCCAGTGACTCATGGCCCCAGGCCTATCATCTGGCACAGGTTTCATTCCAATCGGTGAAGGTCGCATTTGACTCAAATAAGCAGTCCAAAGTTGGTGAGGAATATCCAATATTTTGACTCTTAATAACTCACTTATTTGTCGTCTGATTTGGCTGAAATTTGGAACGTTTGTAGCCCTTATCCATACCAACAAGCCTGCAAAATATGGTAGCGGTCAATAGAAAAGCACGTGCAATATGGGCCGCCAAACATTTCATAAATAAATCGTTTTTCGCCTATAGCAGGCAAAGGAAAGCACCGACGGTGCTGCAAATACATGCGCATGCGCAGATCATTAATGCCTACATATATAAAGACTAGTCAAGGGAATCGGGGCAAGGCGTCCTGGTGAAAACGGGCCATCAATTTTACATTGCACCCTATGGAAATTAGGGCGCGAAATCGGTAAAACCGTAATAACTCTATTAATTCGCAACAAACAGGTGCGCTTTTTATAAGGTTTATAGGTGTTAGGAAGGTACATATTTGTGCCAAATAGGAGTGCGCTGCATGCAGTACATGTGGAGATATAAGGGCTGAAAATGGGTCTGTAGACGTCGTCTGATGAACAAAGAGATTGAAAAAGACAAAAGGTGACCTTCACCGATTGGATTGAAAATGGTGCCAAGAGATACTTTAGGACCATACTTACAATTAATGATATTTTCCAGAAAAATCGGACTGTCCGTTAATAAGTTATTAGGGCTCAAACATTGGTAAATATCAACTTTCAACGCCCAGAACTCGAAAACGAGGCTCTCAGAATTTTCGTCCAGTTGCCCCAGTGACTCATGGCCCCAGGCCTATCATCTGGCACAGGTTTCATTCCAATCGGTGAAGGTCGCATTTGACTCAAATAAGCAGTCCAAAGTTGGTGAGGAATATCCAATATTTTGACTCTTAATAACTCACTTATTTGTCGTCTGATTTGGCTGAAATTTGGAACGTTTGTAGCCCTTATCCATACCAACAAGCCTGCAAAATATGGTAGCGGTCAATAGAAAAGCACGTGCAATATGGGCCGCCAAACATTTCATAAATAAATCGTTTTTCGCCTATAGCAGGCAAAGGAAAGCACCGACGGTGCTGCAAATACATGCGCATGCGCAGATCATTAATGCCTACATATATAAAGACTAGTCAAGGGAATCGGGGCAAGGCGTCCTGGTGAAAACGGGCCATCAATTTTACATTGCATCCTATGGAAATTAGGGCGCGAAATCGGTAAAACCGTAATAACTCTATTAATTCGCAACAAACAGGTGCGCTTTTTATAAGGTTTATAGGTGTTAGGAAGGTACATATTTGTGCCAAATAGGAGTGCGCTGCATGCAGTACATGTGGAGATATAAGGGCTGAAAATGGGTCTGTAGACGTCGTCTGATGAACAAAGAGATTGAAAAAGACAAAAGGTGACCTTCACCGATTGGATTGAAAATGGTGCCAAGAGATACTTTAGGACCATACTTACAATTAATGATATTTTCCAGAAAAATCGGACTGTCCGTTAATAAGTTATTAGGGCTCAAACATTGGTAAATATCAACTTTCAACGCCCAGAACTCGAAAACGAGGCTCTCAGAATTTTCGTCCAGTTGCCCCAGTGACTCATGGCCCCAGGCCTATCATCTGGCACAGGTTTCATTCCAATCGGTGAAGGTCGCATTTGACTCAAATAAGCAGTCCAAAGTTGGTGAGGAATATCCAATATTTTGACTCTTAATAACTCACTTATTTGTCGTCTGATTTGGCTGAAATTTGGAACGTTTGTAGCCCTTATCCATACCAACAAGCCTGCAAAATATGGTAGCGGTCAATAGAAAAGCACGTGCAATATGGGCCGCCAAACATTTCATAAATAAATCGTTTTTCGCCTATAGCAGGCAAAGGAAAGCACCGACGGTGCTGCAAATACATGCGCATGCGCAGATCATTAATGCCTACATATATAAAGACTAGTCAAGGGAATCGGGGCAAGGCGTCCTGGTGAAAACGGGCCATCAATTTTACATTGCACCCTATGGAAATTAGGGCGCGAAATCGGTAAAACCGTAATAACTCTATTAATTCGCAACAAACAGGTGCGCTTTTTATAAGGTTTATAGGTGTTAGGAAGGTACATATTTGTGCCAAATAGGAGTGCGCTGCATGCAGTACATGTGGAGATATAAGGGCTGAAAATGGGTCTGTAGACGTCGTCTGATGAACAGAGATTGAAAAAGACAAAAGGTGACCTTCACCGATTGGATTGAAAATGGTGCCAAGAGATACTTTAGGACCATACTTACAATTAATGATATTTTCCAGAAAAATCGGACTGTCCGTTAATAAGTTATTAGGGCTCAAACATTGGTAAATATCAACTTTCAACGCCCAGAACTCGAAAACGAGGCTCTCAGAATTTTCGTCCAGTTGCCCCAGTGACTCATGGCCCCAGGCCTATCATCTGGCACAGGTTTCATTCCAATCGGTGAAGGTCGCATTTGACTCAAATAAGCAGTCCAAAGTTGGTGAGGAATATCCAATATTTTGACTCTTAATAACTCACTTATTTGTCGTCTGATTTGGCTGAAATTTGGAACGTTTGTAGCCCTTATCCATACCAACAAGCCTGCAAAATATGGTAGCGGTCAATAGAAAAGCACGTGCAATATGGGCCGCCAAACATTTCATAAATAAATCGTTTTTCGCCTATAGCAGGCAAAGGAAAGCACCGACGGTGCTGCAAATACATGCGCATGCGCAGATCATTAATGCCTACATATATAAAGACTAGTCAAGGGAATCGGGGCAAGGCGTCCTGGTGAAAACGGGCCATCAATTTTACATTGCACCCTATGGAAATTAGGGCGCGAAATCGGTAAAACCGTAATAACTCTATTAATTCGCAACAAACAGGTGCGCTTTTTATAAGGTTTATAGGTGTTAGGAAGGTACATATTTGTGCCAAATAGGAGTGCGCTGCATGCAGTACATGTGGAGATATAAGGGCTGAAAATGGGTCTGTAGACGTCGTCTGATGAACAAAGAGATTGAAAAAGACAAAAGGTGACCTTCACCGATTGGATTGAAAATGGTGCCAAGAGATACTTTAGGACCATACTTACAATTAATGATATTTTCCAGAAAAATCGGACTGTCCGTTAATAAGTTATTAGGGCTCAAACATTGGTAAATATCAACTTTCAACGCCCAGAACTCGAAAACGAGGCTCTCAGAATTTTCGTCCAGTTGCCCCAGTGACTCATGGCCCCAGGCCTATCATCTGGCACAGGTTTCATTCCAATCGGTGAAGGTCGCATTTGACTCAAATAAGCAGTCCAAAGTTGGTGAGGAATATCCAATATTTTGACTCTTAATAACTCACTTATTTGTCGTCTGATTTGGCTGAAATTTGGAACGTTTGTAGCCCTTATCCATACCAACAAGCTTGCAAAATATGGTAGCGGTCAATAGAAAAGCACGTGCAATATGGGCCGCCAAACATTTCATAAATAAATCGTTTTTCGCCTATAGCAGGCAAAGGAAAGCACCGACGGTGCTGCAAATACATGCGCATGCGCAGATCATTAATGCCTACATATATAAAGACTAGTCAAGGGAATCGGGGCAAGGCGTCCTGGTGAAAACGGGCCATCAATTTTACATTGCACCCTATGGAAATTAGGGCGCGAAATCGGTAAAACCGTAATAACTCTATTAATTCGCAACAAACAGGTGCGCTTTTTATAAGGTTTATAGGTGTTAGGAAGGTACATATTTGTGCCAAATAGGAGTGCGCTGCATGCAGTACATGTGGAGATATAAGGGCTGAAAATGGGTCTGTAGACGTCGTCTGATGAACAAAGAGATTGAAAAAGACAAAAGGTGACCTTCACCGATTGGATTGAAAATGGTGCCAAGAGATACTTTAGGACCATACTTACAATTAATGATATTTTCCAGAAAAATCGGACTGTCCGTTAATAAGTTATTAGGGCTCAAACATTGGTAAATATCAAATTTCAACGCCCAGAACTCGAAAACGAGGCTCTCAGAATTTTCGTCCAGTTGCCCCAGTGACTCATGGCCCCAGGCCTATCATCTGGCACAGGTTTCATTCCAATCGGTGAAGGTCGCATTTGACTCAAATAAGCAGTCCAAAGTTGGTGAGGAATATCCAATATTTTGACTCTTAATAACTCACTTATTTGTCGTCTGATTTGGCTGAAATTTGGAACGTTTGTAGCCCTTATCCATACCAACAAGCCTGCAAAATATGGTAGCGGTCAATAGAAAAGCACGTGCAATATGGGCCGCCAAACATTTCATAAATAAATCGTTTTTCGCCTATAGCAGGCAAAGGAAAGCACCGACGGTGCTGCAAATACATGCGCATGCGCAGATCATTAATGCCTACATATATAAAGACTAGTCAAGGGAATCGGGGCAAGGCGTCCTGGTGAAAACGGGCCATCAATTTTACATTGCACCCTATGGAAATTAGGGCGCGAAATCGGTAAAACCGTAATAACTCTATTAATTCGCAACAAACAGGTGCGCTTTTTATAAGGTTTATAGGTGTTAGGAAGGTACATATTTGTGCCAAATAGGAGTGCGCTGCATGCAGTACATGTGGAGATATAAGGGCTGAAAATGGGTCTGTAGACGTCGTCTGATGAACAAAGAGATTGAAAAAGACAAAAGGTGACCTTCACCGATTGGATTGAAAATGGTGCCAAGAGATACTTTAGGACCATACTTACAATTAATGATATTTTCCAGAAAAATCGGACTGTCCGTTAATAAGTTATTAGGGCTCAAACATTGGTAAATATCAACTTTCAACGCCCAGAACTCGAAAACGAGGCTCTCAGAATTTTCGTCCAGTTGCCCCAGTGACTCATGGCCCCAGGCCTATCATCTGGCACAGGTTTCATTCCAATCGGTGAAGGTCGCATTTGACTCAAATAAGCAGTCCAAAGTTGGTGAGGAATATCCAATATTTTGACTCTTAATAACTCACTTATTTGTCGTCTGATTTGGCTGAAATTTGGAACGTTTGTAGCCCTTATCCATACCAACAAGCCTGCAAAATATGGTAGCGGTCAATAGAAAAGCACGTGCAATATGGGCCGCCAAACATTTCATAAATAAATCGTTTTTCGCCTATAGCAGGCAAAGGAAAGCACCGACGGTGCTGCAAATACATGCGCCTGCGCAGATCATTAATGTCTACATATATAAAGACTAGTCAAGGGAATCGGGGCAAGGCGTCCTGGTGAAAACGGGCCATCAATTTTACATTGCACCCTATGGAAATTAGGGCGCGAAATCGGTAAAACCGTAATAACTCTATTAATTCGCAACAAACAGGTGCGCTTTTTATAAGGTTTATAGGTGTTAGGAAGGTACATATTTGTGCCAAATAGGAGTGCGCTGCATGCAGTACATGTGGAGATATAAGGGCTGAAAATGGGTCTGTAGACGTCGTCTGATGAACAAAGAGATTGAAAAAGACAAAAGGTGACCTTCACCGATTGGATTGAAAATGGTGCCAAGAGATACTTTAGGACCATACTTACAATTAATGATATTTTCCAGAAAAATCGGACTGTCCGTTAATAAGTTATTAGGGCTCAAACATTGGTAAATATCAACTTTCAACGCCCAGAACTCGAAAACGAGGCTCTCAGAATTTTCGTCCAGTTGCCCCAGTGACTCATGGCCCCAGGCCTATCATCTGGCACAGGTTTCATTCCAATCGGTGAAGGTCGCATTTGACTCAAATAAGCAGTCCAAAGTTGGTGAGGAATATCCAATATTTTGACTCTTAATAACTCACTTATTTGTCGTCTGATTTGGCTGAAATTTGGAACGTTTGTAGCCCTTATCCATACCAACAAGCCTGCAAAATATGGTAGCGGTCAATAGAAAAGCACGTGCAATATGGGCCGCCAAACATTTCATAAATAAATCGTTTTTCGCCTATAGCAGGCAAAGGAAAGCACCGACGGTGCTGCAAATACATGCGCATGCGCAGATCATTAATGCCTACATATATAAAGACTAGTCAAGGGAATCGGGGCAAGGCGTCCTGGTGAAAACGGGCCATCAATTTTACATTGCACCCTATGGAAATTAGGGCGCGAAATCGGTAAAACCGTAATAACTCTATTAATTCGCAACAAACAGGTGCGCTTTTTATAAGGTTTATAGGTGTTAGGAAGGTACATATTTGTGCCAAATAGGAGTGCGCTGCATGCAGTACATGTGGAGATATAAGGGCTGAAAATGGGTCTGTAGACGTCGTCTGATGACCAAAGAGATTGAAAAAGACAAAAGGTGACCTTCACCGATTGGATTGAAAATGGTGCCAAGAGATGCTTTAGGACCATACTTACAATTAATGATATTTTCCAGAAAAATCGGACTGTCCGTTAATAAGTTATTAGGGCTCAAACATTGGTAAATATCAACTTTCAACGCCCAGAACTCGAAAACGAGGCTCTCAGAATTTTCGTCCAGTTGCCCCAGTGACTCATGGCCCCAGGCCTATCATCTGGCACAGGTTTCATTCCAATCGGTGAAGGTCGCATTTGACTCAAATAAGCAGTCCAAAGTTGGTGAGGAATATCCAATATTTTGACTCTTAATAACTCACTTATTTGTCGTCTGATTTGGCTGAAATTTGGAATGTTTGTAGCCCTTATCCATACCAACAAGCCTGCAAAATATGGTAGCGGTCAATAGAAAAGCACGTGCAATATGGGCCGCCAAACATTTCATAAATAAATCGTTTTTCGCCTATAGCAGGCAAAGGAAAGCACCGACGGTGCTGCAAATACATGCGCATGCGCAGATCATTAATGCCTACATATATAAAGACTAGTCAAGGGAATCGGGGCAAGGCGTCCTGGTGAAAACGGGCCATCAATTTTACATTGCACCCTATGGAAATTAGGGCGCGAAATCGGTAAAACCGTAATAACTCTATTAATTCGCAACAAACAGGTGCGCTTTTTATAAGGTTTATAGGTGTTAGGAAGGTACATATTTGTGCCAAATAGGAGTGCGCTGCATGCAGTACATGTGGAGATATAAGGGCTGAAAATGGGTCTGTAGACGTCGTCTGATGACCAAAGAGATTGAAAAAGACAAAAGGTGACCTTCACCGATTGGATTGAAAATGGTGCCAAGAGATACTTTAGGACCATACTTACAATTAATGATATTTTCCAGAAAAATCGGACTGTCCGTTAATAAGTTATTAGGGCTCAAACATTGGTAAATATCAACTTTCAACGCCCAGAACTCGAAAACGAGGCTCTCAGAATTTTCGTCCAGTTGCCCCAGTGACTCATGGCCCCAGGCCTATCATCTGGCACAGGTTTCATTCCAATCGGTGAAGGTCGCATTTGACTCAAATAAGCAGTCCAAAGTTGGTGAGGAATATCCAATATTTTGACTCTTAATAACTCACTTATTTGTCGTCTGATTTGGCTGAAATTTGGAACGTTTGTAGCCCTTATCCATACCAACAAGCCTGCAAAATATGGTAGCGGTCAATAGAAAAGCACGTGCAATATGGGCCGCCAAACATTTCATAAATAAATCGTTTTTCGCCTATAGCAGGCAAAGGAAAGCACCGACGGTGCTGCAAATACATGCGCATGCGCAGATCATTAATGCCTACATATATAAAGACTAGTCAAGGGAATCGGGGCAAGGCGTCCTGGTGAAAACGGGCCATCAATTTTACATTGCACCCTATGGAAATTAGGGCGCGAAATCGGTAAAACCGTAATAACTCTATTAATTCGCAACAAACAGGTGCGCTTTTTATAAGGTTTATAGGTGTTAGGAAGGTACATATTTGTGCCAAATAGGAGTGCGCTGCATGCAGTACATGTGGAGATATAAGGGCTGAAAATGGGTCTGTAGACGTCGTCTGATGAACAAAGAGATTGAAAAAGACAAAAGGTGACCTTCACCGATTGGATTGAAAATGGTGCCAAGAGATACTTTAGGACCATACTTACAATTAATGATATTTTCCAGAAAAATCGGACTGTCCGTTAATAAGTTATTAGGGCTCAAACATTGGTAAATATCAACTTTCAACGCCCAGAACTCGAAAACGAGGCTCTCAGAATTTTCGTCCAGTTGCCCCAGTGACTCATGGCCCCAGGCCTATCATCTGGCACAGGTTTCATTCCAATCGGTGAAGGTCGCATTTGACTCAAATAAGCAGTCCAAAGTTGGTGAGGAATATCCAATATTTTGACTCTTAATAACTCACATATTTGTCGTCTGATTTGGCTGAAATTTGGAACGTTTGTAGCCCTTATCCATACCAACAAGCCTGCAAAATATGGTAGCGGTCAATAGAAAAGCACGTGCAATATGGGCCGCCAAACATTTCATAAATAAATCGTTTTTCGCCTATAGCAGGCAAAGGAAAGCACCGACGGTGCTGCAAATACATGCGCATGCGCAGATCATTAATGCCTACATATATAAAGACTAGTCAAGGGAATCGGGGCAAGGCGTCCTGGTGAAAACGGGCCATCAATTTTACATTGCACCCTATGGAAATTAGGGCGCGAAATCGGTAAAACCGTAATAACTCTATTAATTCGCAACAAACAGGTGCGCTTTTTATAAGGTTTATAGGTGTTAGGAAGGTACATATTTGTGCCAAATAGGAGTGCGCTGCATGCAGTACATGTGGAGATATAAGGGCTGAAAATGGGTCTGTAGACGTCGTCTGATGAACAAAGAGATTGAAAAAGACAAAAGGTGACCTTCACCGATTGGATTGAAAATGGTGCCAAGAGATACTTTAGGACCATACTTACAATTAATGATATTTTCCAGAAAAATCGGACTGTCCGTTAATAAGTTATTAGGGCTCAAACATTGGTAAATATCAACTTTCAACGCCCAGAACTCGAAAACGAGGCTCTCAGAATTTTCGTCCAGTTGCCCCAGTGACTCATGGCCCCAGGCCTATCATCTGGCACAGGTTTCATTCCAATCGGTGAAGGTCGCATTTGACTCAAATAAGCAGTCCAAAGTTGGTGAGGAATATCCAATATTTTGACTCTTAATAACTCACTTATTTGTCGTCTGATTTGGCTGAAATTTGGAACGTTTGTAGCCCTTATCCATACCAACAAGCCTGCAAAATATGGTAGCGGTCAATAGAAAAGCACGTGCAATATGGGCCGCCAAACATTTCATAAATAAATCGTTTTTCGCCTATAGCAGGCAAAGGAAAGCACCGACGGTGCTGCAAATACATGCGCATGCGCAGATCATTAATGCCTACATATATAAAGACTAGTCAAGGGAATCGGGGCAAGGCGTCCTGGTGAAAACGGGCCATCAATTTTACATTGCACCCTATGGAAATTAGGGCGCGAAATCGGTAAAACCGTAATAACTCTATTAATTCGCAACAAACAGGTGCGCTTTTTATAAGGTTTATAGGTGTTAGGAAGGTACATATTTGTGCCAAATAGGAGTGCGCTGCATGCAGTACATGTGGAGATATAAGGGCTGAAAATGGGTCTGTAGACGTCGTCTGATGAACAAAGAGATTGAAAAAGACAAAAGGTGACCTTCACCGATTGGATTGAAAATGGTGCCAAGAGATACTTTAGGACCATACTTACAATTAATGATATTTTCCAGAAAAATCGGACTGTCCGTTAATAAGTTATTAGGGCTCAAACATTGGTAAATATCAACTTTCAACGCCCAGAACTCGAAAACGAGGCTCTCAGAATTTTCGTCCAGTTGCCCCAGTGACTCATGGCCCCAGGCCTATCATCTGGCACAGGTTTCATTCCAATCGGTGAAGGTCGCATTTGACTCAAATAAGCAGTCCAAAGTTGGTGAGGAATATCCAATATTTTGACTCTTAATAACTCACTTATTTGTCGTCTGATTTGGCTGAAATTTGGAACGTTTGTAGCCCTTATCCATACCAACAAGCCTGCAAAATATGGTAGCGGTCAATAGAAAAGCACGTGCAATATGGGCCGCCAAACATTTCATAAATAAATCGTTTTTCGCCTATAGCAGGCAAAGGAAAGCACCGACGGTGCTGCAAATACATGCGCATGCGCAGATCATTAATGCCTACATATATAAAGACTAGTCAAGGGAATCGGGGCAAGGCGTCCTGGTGAAAACGGGCCATCAATTTTACATTGCACCCTATGGAAATTAGGGCGCGAAATCGGTAAAACCGTAATAACTCTATTAATTCGCAACAAACAGGTGCGCTTTTTATAAGGTTTATAGGTGTTAGGAAGGTACATATTTGTGCCAAATAGGAGTGCGCTGCATGCAGTACATGTGGAGATATAAGGGCTGAAAATGGGTCTGTAGACGTCGTCTGATGAACAAAGAGATTGAAAAAGACAAAAGGTGACCTTCACCGATTGGATTGAAAATGGTGCCAAGAGATACTTTAGGACCATACTTACAATTAATGATATTTTCCAGAAAAAATCGGACTGTCCGTTAATAAGTTATTAGGGCTCAAACATTGGTAAATATCAACTTTCAACGCCCAGAACTCGAAAACGAGGCTCTCAGAATTTTCGTCCAGTTGCCCCAGTGACTCATGGCCCCAGGCCTATCATCTGGCACAGGTTTCATTCCAATCGGTGAAGGTCGCATTTGACTCAAATAAGCAGTCCAAAGTTGGTGAGGAATATCCAATATTTTGACTCTTAATAACTCACTTATTTGTCGTCTGATTTGGCTGAAATTTGGAACGTTTGTAGCCCTTATCCATACCAACAAGCCTGCAAAATATGGTAGCGGTCAATAGAAAAGCACGTGCAATATGGGCCGCCAAACATTTCATAAATAAATCGTTTTTCGCCTATAGCAGGCAAAGGAAAGCACCGACGGTGCTGCAAATACATGCGCATGCGCAGATCATTAATGCCTACATATATAAAGACTAGTCAAGGGAATCGGGGCAAGGCGTCCTGGTGAAAACGGGCCATCAATTTTACATTGCACCCTATGGAAATTAGGGCGCGAAATCGGTAAAACCGTAATAACTCTATTAATTCGCAACAAACAGGTGCGCTTTTTATAAGGTTTATAGGTGTTAGGAAGGTACATATTTGTGCCAAATAGGAGTGCGCTGCATGCAGTACATGTGGAGATATAAGGGCTGAAAATGGGTCTGTAGACGTCGTCTGATGAACAAAGAGATTGAAAAAGACAAAAGGTGACCTTCACCGATTGGATTGAAAATGGTGCCAAGAGATACTTTAGGACCATACTTACAATTAATGATATTTTCCAGAAAAATCGGACTGTCCGTTAATAAGTTATTAGGGCTCAAACATTGGTAAATATCAACTTTCAACGCCCAGAACTCGAAAACGAGGCTCTCAGAATTTTCGTCCAGTTGCCCCAGTGACTCATGGCCCCAGGCCTATCATCTGGCACAGGTTTCATTCCAATCGGTGAAGGTCGCATTTGACTCAAATAAGCAGTCCAAAGTTGGTGAGGAATATCCAATATTTTGACTCTTAATAACTCACTTATTTGTCGTCTGATTTGGCTGAAATTTGGAACGTTTGTAGCCCTTATCCATACCAACAAGCCTGCAAAATATGGTAGCGGTCAATAGAAAAGCACGTGCAATATGGGCCGCCAAACATTTCATAAATAAATCGTTTTTCGCCTATAGCAGGCAAAGGAAAGCACCGACGGTGCTGCAAATACATGCGCATGCGCAGATCATTAATGCCTACATATATAAAGACTAGTCAAGGGAATCGGGGCAAGGCGTCCTGGTGAAAACGGGCCATCAATTTTACATTGCACCCTATGGAAATTAGGGCGCGAAATCGGTAAAACCGTAATAACTCTATTAATTCGCAACAAACAGGTGCGCTTTTTATAAGGTTTATAGGTGTTAGGAAGGTACATATTTGTGCCAAATAGGAGTGCGCTGCATGCAGTACATGTGGAGATATAAGGGCTGAAAATGGGTCTGTAGACGTCGTCTGATGAACAAAGAGATTGAAAAAGACAAAAGGTGACCTTCACCGATTGGATTGAAAATGGTGCCAAGAGATACTTTAGGACCATACTTACAATTAATGATATTTTCCAGAAAAATCGGACTGTCCGTTAATAAGTTATTAGGGCTCAAACATTGGTAAATATCAACTTTCAACGCCCAGAACTCGAAAACGAGGCTCTCAGAATTTTCGTCCAGTTGCCCCAGTGACTCATGGCCCCAGGCCTATCATCTGGCACAGGTTTCATTCCAATCGGTGAAGGTCGCATTTGACTCAAATAAGCAGTCCAAAGTTGGTGAGGAATATCCAATATTTTGACTCTTAATAACTCACTTATTTGTCGTCTGATTTGGCTGAAATTTGGAACGTTTGTAGCCCTTATCCATACCAACAAGCCTGCAAAATATGGTAGCGGTCAATAGAAAAGCACGTGCAATATGGGCCGCCAAACATTTCATAAATAAATCGTTTTTCGCCTATAGCAGGCAAAGGAAAGCACCGACGGTGCTGCAAATACATGCGCATGCGCAGATCATTAATGCCTACATATATAAAGACTAGTCAAGGGAATCGGGGCAAGGCGTCCTGGTGAAAACGGGCCATCAATTTTACATTGCACCCTATGGAAATTAGGGCGCGAAATCGGTAAAACCGTAATAACTCTATTAATTCGCAACAAACAGGTGCGCTTTTTATAAGGTTTATAGGTGTTAGGAAGGTACATATTTGTGCCAAATAGGAGTGCGCTGCATGCAGTACATGTGGAGATATAAGGGCTGAAAATGGGTCTGTAGACGTCGTCTGATGAACAAAGAGATTGAAAAAGACAAAAGGTGACCTTCACCGATTGGATTGAAAATGGTGCCAAGAGATACTTTAGGACCATACTTACAATTAATGATATTTTCCAGAAAAATCGGACTGTCCGTTAATAAGTTATTAGGGCTCAAACATTGGTAAATATCAACTTTCAACGCCCAGAACTCGAAAACGAGGCTCTCAGAATTTTCGTCCAGTTGCCCCAGTGACTCATGGCCCCAGGCCTATCATCTGGCACAGGTTTCATTCCAATCGGTGAAGGTCGCATTTGACTCAAATAAGCAGTCCAAAGTTGGTGAGGAATATCCAATATTTTGACTCTTAATAACTCACTTATTTGTCGTCTGATTTGGCTGAAATTTGGAACGTTTGTAGCCCTTATCCATACCAACAAGCCTGCAAAATATGGTAGCGGTCAATAGAAAAGCACGTGCAATATGGGCCGCCAAACATTTCATAAATAAATCGTTTTTCGCCTATAGCAGGCAAAGGAAAGCACCGACGGTGCTGCAAATACATGCGCATGCGCAGATCATTAATGCCTACATATATAAAGACTAGTCAAGGGAATCGGGGCAAGGCGTCCTGGTGAAAACGGGCCATCAATTTTACATTGCACCCTATGGAAATTAGGGCGCGAAATCGGTAAAACCGTAATAACTATTAATTCGCAACAAACAGGTGCGCTTTTTATAAGGTTTATAGGTGTTAGGAAGGTACATATTTGTGCCAAATAGGAGTGCGCTGCATGCAGTACATGTGGAGATATAAGGGCTGAAAATGGGTCTGTAGACGTCGTCTGATGAACAAAGAGATTGAAAAAGACAAAAGGTGACCTTCACCGATTGGATTGAAAATGGTGCCAAGAGATACTTTAGGACCATACTTACAATTAATGATATTTTCCAGAAAAATCGGACTGTCCGTTAATAAGTTATTAGGGCTCAAACATTGGTAAATATCAACTTTCAACGCCCAGAACTCGAAAACGAGGCTCTCAGAATTTTCGTCCAGTTGCCCCAGTGACTCATGGCCCCAGGCCTATCATCTGGCACAGGTTTCATTCCAATCGGTGAAGGTCGCATTTGACTCAAATAAGCAGTCCAAAGTTGGTGAGGAATATCCAATATTTTGACTCTTAATAACTCACTTATTTGTCGTCTGATTTGGCTGAAATTTGGAACGTTTGTAGCCCTTATCCATACCAACAAGCCTGCAAAATATGGTAGCGGTCAATAGAAAAGCACGTGCAATATGGGCCGCCAAACATTTCATAAATAAATCGTTTTTCGCCTATAGCAGGCAAAGGAAAGCACCGACGGTGCTGCAAATACATGCGCA
Organism: Anodontia alba; assembly: GCA_964016985.1. Lineage (NCBI taxonomy): Eukaryota > Metazoa > Mollusca > Bivalvia > Lucinida > Lucinidae > Anodontia > Anodontia alba. The sequence continues at coordinate 33,641,519 of OZ024832.1, read as the reverse complement.
TGCGCAGATCATTAATGCCTACATATATAAAGACTAGTCAAGGGAATCGGGGCAAGGCGTCCTGGTGAAAACGGGCCATCAATTTTACATTGCACCCTATGGAAATTAGGGCGCGAAATCGGTAAAACCGTAATAACTCTATTAATTCGCAACAAACAGGTGCGCTTTTTATAAGGTTTATAGGTGTTAGGAAGGTACATATTTGTGCCAAATAGGAGTGCGCTGCATGCAGTACATGTGGAGATATAAGGGCTGAAAATGGGTCTGTAGACGTCGTCTGATGAACAAAGAGATTGAAAAAGACAAAAGGTGACCTTCACCGATTGGATTGAAAATGGTGCCAAGAGATACTTTAGGACCATACTTACAATTAATGATATTTTCCAGAAAAATCGGACTGTCCGTTAATAAGTTATTAGGGCTCAAACATTGGTAAATATCAACTTTCAACGCCCAGAACTCGAAAACGAGGCTCTCAGAATTTTCGTCCAGTTGCCCCAGTGACTCATGGCCCCAGGCCTATCATCTGGCACAGGTTTCATTCCAATCGGTGAAGGTCGCATTTGACTCAAATAAGCAGTCCAAAGTTGGTGAGGAATATCCAATATTTTGACTCTTAATAACTCACTTATTTGTCGTCTGATTTAGCTGAAATTTGGAACGTTTGTAGCCCTTATCCATACCAACAAGCCTGCAAAATATGGTAGCGGTCAATAGAAAAGCACGTGCAATATGGGCCGCCAAACATTTCATAAATAAATCGTTTTTCGCCTATAGCAGGCAAAGGAAAGCACCGACGGTGCTGCAAATACATGCGCATGCGCAGATCATTAATGCCTACATATATAAAGACTAGTCAAGGGAATCGGGGCAAGGCGTCCTGGTGAAAACGGGCCATCAATTTTACATTGCACCCTATGGAAATTAGGGCGCGAAATCGGTAAAACCGTAATAACTCTATTAATTCGCAACAAACAGGTGCGCTTTTTATAAGGTTTATAGGTGTTAGGAAGGTACATATTTGTGCCAAATAGGAGTGCGCTGCATGCAGTACATGTGGAGATATAAGGGCTGAAAATGGGTCTGTAGACGTCGTCTGATGAACAAAGAGATTGAAAAAGACAAAAGGTGACCTTCACCGATTGGATTGAAAATGGTGCCAAGAGATACTTTAGGACCATACTTACAATTAATGATATTTTCCAGAAAAATCGGACTGTCCGTTAATAAGTTATTAGGGCTCAAACATTGGTAAATATCAACTTTCAACGCCCA